>CM060341.1:29913540-29917210 GCA_030674155.1 Stramonita haemastoma | reverse complement strand
ATGTCTTAACCATCCTGCTACTTTGTTAAGCGTGTGAAAGTCTTAACCATCCTGCTACTTTGAATTGTTAGGCGGGCGAATGTCTTAACCATCCTGCTACTTTGTTAAGCGTGTGAATTTCTTAACCATCCTGCTACTTTGCCTTGTTAGGCGGGCGAATGTCTTAACCATCCTGCTACTTTGTTAAGCGTGTGAAAGTCTTAACCATCCTGCTACTTTGTTAAGCGTGTGAATTTCTTAACCATCCTGCTACTTTGACTTGGTAGGTGGGCGAATGTCTTAACCATCCTGCTACTTTGTTAAGCGTGTGAAAGTCTTAACCATCCTGCTACTTTGTTAAGCGTGTGAATTTCTTAACCATCCTGCTACTTTGACTTGGTAGGTGGGCGAATGTCTTAACCATCCTGCTACTTTCCTTTTTATCTGTCTATATTATATATTTGTTACATTTTGGTGATGGCAGTGATGTCCAAGGAAGCAGCTCTGCAGTCATCGTCGTCCAGGTTGCACAAGAGCGGCAAGCTGAAACGTAAACAGTCCACCAGTCACCGCTCCCACACACAGGTAACTGACTGATCACCATTTTCTTTTTCAAATTGGGGGGGTGTAATTTTTATCGTTTTAAAAATTATTTTTAAAATTTAAAAAAAGTTTTTTTTTAAATGTTTTTTTTATTTCTATATCGATGCCTCAGAGCAAGAACGGTTTATCTGAAAAAAATACCAATTTTCAACTTTTTGATATTTGGTAGAATTTACTGTAAACTTTCAGATGACAAAACGATAAAATAATTTTTTTTTTAATTTTAAAGATATTTGAAGAAAACCGTTCTTGCACAAAATTACCTGAGTGAATTTCTCATGGTAAAAGGGACGACTGCACAGCACTCCGCTTTTGCTCTAAAGGCTGTAGTGCCAATTAACCTGGTAATTTGTGTAAGGAAGGACTTCCAGCTGTGCAAAACCTTCTTGCATGGGAAGGGATACACGGGACCACTGGGCAGAGTTTACGCAACACTGGCGGGCCTGGATGCCATATGGTTCTTGCTTGGGAACACTGGTGGCTGGAGAGTGATCTTATCTGGGAAAAAGGGTCAAGCTAATCGCCATGCCATGCTTGCATGGGAGGAAGTGCCAGTTCTGCTGTAATTTCTCTGCAGACACGGGTGGTCTGGCTTCACTGCCAGTGTTTTTGCTATCATGGCGTTTCTTCTACATCTATTACAACACAAACATACTATGGTAAAGATAGCATCAATGCCCTTCCTCTCTCCGAAAACCGAACGCTTCCATTCAATCCTCGATTTGATCTGACCTTTCAAACTTTTCAAGTGAGCATATCTCGAAGCTTTTGAAAATGGCAACTCTGCCGGTAGACCTTTCTTGCTCTGAGGCATCGATATTTCCTGCTATATAAAAGCATTAAAAAAAAAAAGATAACATCATACAAACAGGCAAAACCATACCCCCCCAAAAAAAGTAAGTAAACAGGGTTCTCACTAGGATTTTTGGTGAAAGAATCCACCACAATCTACAACATTGGTAGCTGATGGTGCCATTTACATTGTCTCTCCCATGGGGATGTCAGATGCCTGTTAGTATAAATAGCATCCCCACCTTCTGGAAATTCTGTGCTTGCATGGGCCTAGTGCAGTTGCTTCATAGAATTGTGCTATTTTTGGGGTGGCCCAAGTTGCTAAAGTGGGATGACTTGCTGCCACAGTCCCTAAATCAGATGATTCCGCTGGGACTTTATATAATAAACATACAAACCCTGGAAATTCTGTTTTAAGGAATTGTCTCTTTTCTATCCCTCTCTTTGTTTATGCCTTGTTCCTTTTGTTCCTGTCACTTTTCTTTTTCTTGTCTTTTTTCGTGTCTTCTTGGTCCGTTCGCCTGCCCTTTTTTTCCCCTGGAAGACTTGAAAGATATCAATTCTCTCCCACACTGAAGTGGGATGCACTGGGCCTGACTTGTCACTTGGGCACTTCACTTAGTGGCTGCACAAAGCATTTTTACTCGTACGACAGACAGCAATAGTTGCTGCCTGAGCGTTTGACAATGAAGAAGTCAAAGAAAGATTTACAGTGTTGTGTTTTGCTCTGTGTGTGTGTGTGTGTGTGTGTGTGTGTGTGTGTGTGTGTGTGTGTATTTAAAAATTTATTTTTTAATTTATTTTTTCTTTTATATCAAGGATAATGGAATAAGCGCTCATGCGCTTTTTCACATCCAGTCCCTGTGTGTATCTTGTCATCTGTTCCCACTGGCACATGATGGCCTACTCTTATGAAAAGCGGAACAGGATTTAACCTGTGTGTGTGTGTGTGTGTGTGTTTTGCTGTGTGTGTGTGCAGCGGTTTGTGGCGGTGAACCCCATGGACTATGCTCCTCAGGTCAGCTGCAGGGCTGTGGATGACGGGAGCACCTCGCTAGGTCAGTTGTGCATGGCCTCCTTTGTTTTTTTTTAGGAGTTAATGGACCTGGAGATGAAGGGAAATTGGCGTGTGTGTGTGTGGGGAGGGTGGGAGGGGGGGGGGGGTGAATATATATGTATGAGTGACTGTGAGTGAGTGGCAGGTATACAGTCCTGTGTGAAGGTTTGTGTGTGTGTGTGTGTGTGGGGGGGGTGTTTGTGTGTGTGTGTGTGTATTTATTTTTTAAAATTTATTTATTTATTCTTTTATATCGCGGACAATGGAATAAGCACTCACATGCTTTTTTTTTACACCCAGTCCCCGTGTGTATGCAGTTTTGTAAATCTTGTCATCGGTTCCCACTGTTCGTGTGTGAGTGTGTGTGTCTGTGCGTGCATGCCTTCATGTTGTTGTGTGTGTGTGTGCATGTGCCTCTGCATGCATACCTTCATGTGTGTGTGTATGTGCATGTGCCTCTGCACATGCATACCTTCATGTATGTATGTGTGTACATACGTATCATGTATATGTATATTCGTGTGTGCAGGTTTTGCATCGCGAGACATGCTGTTGCCGGACATAGCACTGATCCACGGCCGTGCCCTGGTGTGTGCCTGGGAGATGGGACTGCAGGACGTTCAGGACAGCGTGGTCAGGCTCATCATCCACGCTCTGGAGGTCTGCATGCTTCCTTCACTAACTTTCTCTCTGTCTGCTCTCTGACTCTGTCTCTGTCTCTTAGTCTGTGTGGATCGGTAGTCTAGAGGTAACGTACCTGCTTAGAAAGCGAAAAGTCTGGGTTGGAAGTTTGCGGTGGTTCAATCTCTGTTTGAGCCCAAAACTTTTCCCCCGTCTATTAGATCATGAGTAATGGTCTGGGTGCAAGTCTTTAGGATGAGATGATAAACTGAGGTCCTGTGTGTTACACATAATTATTTTGCACACATAAAAAAACAATTTTTTTAACCACCACGGCAACAAGACAGTTTGTTTCTGGCTAAATTCTGTAGAAAAAGCCACTCTGATAGGGAAACAAAAACAGTTGCACACAGAAAAAGAAAAAAACAATGGGTGGCGCTGCTCTTGTGGCAACATGCTCTCCTTGGGGTAAGCGGTCCAAATTTTATGCAGAGAATTCTGCCGTGACTTAAAGTGGTATAAAATAAAGTGAAAAATAAATTAAATGGATGTGGATTTTTTTTGTGTGTGGGGTTGGGGGGGGGGGGGGGGGGGGTGTTGTTCCTTTGCTAGAGCTCT
>CM060341.1:29898540-29906040 GCA_030674155.1 Stramonita haemastoma | reverse complement strand
CATGTGAGAGTAGCTGAGAATGGGGGAAACTGACAGTCGTGGGAGATATTTTAAGATTTTTGTTCTGGTCAAAGTGAGTCTGTGAGACTTTCAAGGTAGAGACAAAAAGATTTTTATGTTTGAAAAAAAAAACCCACCTTAATTTGTAGGACCCACTGTGCAAGAACGTTTCTTTTTTTCTTTGAATGCTCAGACAGCAACTATTGTCTGAAATGCATGAAAATGTGTTGCGCTGCCGAAAAAAAGTCAGGCCCAGTGCATCGGACTGTATTTTACTGTGAACAGTTTTAAATGTTGAAAAACTGTGAGGACAATAATGAGTGAGAATGCTGGAGAGATGATAGAACAACAGAAGATGTCTGAAAATGGAATGAGAGAGAAGAATGAGTGAGTGAGAATGGTAGAGAGAGAGTGGTTAACTGAAGGTTTTGTAAGAGTGAGCGATGGATTGATGAACATTAATTTTGTACCAAAAACATGATAAATAAATGACTAGCATTTCACTGATGGTGTTACCTTTCTTCTGTGTGCCTATGAGGGTCTGGAGTGTGTGTGTGTGTGTGTGTGTGTGTGTGTGTGTGTGTGTGTGTGTGTGTGTGTGTGTGTGTGTGTGTGTGTGTTGTTTGTGTGTGTATGTGTGTTGTTTGTGTGTTTTGTTTGTGTGTGTGTGTGTGTGTGTGTGTGTGTGTGTGTGTGTGTGTGTGTGTGTGTGTGTTGTTTGTGTGTGTATGTGTGTTGTTTGTGTGTTTTGTTTGTGTGTGTTGTTTGTGTGTGTATGTGTGTGTTGTTTGTGTTAATGTTTCTGTGTGTGTGTGTGTGTGTGTGTGTGTGTGTGTGTGTGTGTGTGTGTGTGTGTGTGTGTGTTTATGTTTGTATGTGTGTGTGTTGTGCTGTGGTTACAAAATATGTTCATCACCTACAATGGTAAGCCAAGATATGAAACCAAGATACACACTTCATAAACTGTCTTTCAAGGCAAGACTGAGGTAAAAATTGAAAAAAAGGTAGCTTCTCTCTCTCATTGGCAACATCACCGATCCCTGTATCATAAGAATGCATGAAGTCAGCAGGGCCAGCAAAGGCTGGAACAAATGGAGAAGAAGGATCATGTCATTATCATTGGGTGTGGCAGCTAACATCGAATTTGGTGATGCTGACAAGTGAGATTTTGATGATGTTGATATGAGACAGATGAGACATCTACAATGCAGACCACAAACAATCCAGTGTCATAAAGCAGTGCATTTTTATCTGGACACAATCAAATAGGCCTACCGTCACACAGAAAATGTTTGCAATGCATGGGGGAACGATGCAGTGTGCTGATGAAGTTCTTGGTGCTTTTTTTGTTTTGTTTTTGCAAGTGACAAATGTTAACATGATGAAGTAAAAGGTAAAGGTATCCCATAACCTATGTGGTTGTAGAGGAGCGAGGCATCAGAGACCTTAGCTTCTCTAGGGGCCAGTATGTTGAGGGCGGCGCCTATCTCATCTCCCTTGCTGTTTTATCTTCCCTGACCCTAAAGAGGACAGGTACCCATTTACAGCTGGGGGAACTGTACTGAAGCCAAGGCGCACAAATGGTCATCCAGCTATTTGGTAACCACGCTCAATGCTGCTTGTCCTTAGCTTGGGGAAGCAAGTGTTCTGATCACTGAGCTACCCTGTCCCCAACACAAACTACAGAATCCTTAACATGCAAAGCCACTTCCAGTATGCATGTGCGCGCATGCACACACACAGACACACATGCATGCACACACGCACGCACACACAGACACATGCACGTACACACAGAAAATTGTGAGGAAAGAAGGCTTGGCTGTCTAGATGCACACAAAGAACTACGGAAATTTGAGTCATTTGTTAAAACACGTGAACGTGATATATATTGTTCAAAGCAGATTGTTTCCTTAGCTTGTAGATGGAAATTGAATAGCTTCAAGACAAAATATGCTGGAAATGCATTTTGCATATGCGGTAATAATATAACCGTAGATCATATATTAACATGCTGCATTTTTAAAAGGGCATATTCCCGTTTTGATGGCATCTTCTCCATCAGCTATATTTAACAGTCTGCCACTTATGTATGACTTTTTTAAATCGCTGGTGCATAGTCCAGTTGGTTTGTTATTGTGATTGCTTTGGACTTTAAAGACACTCTAAACCAGTTGTTTTTTTTTTTTTTCCTGCTTGTACTTTTGGGGGTCTCAATATGTCTCTTGTTCACAGGAATTTTTGTTATACCTATTGTTTATTTTGGTTGTTTCTTGGGGAAGGGAGAGGGGGGTGATAATGTTCATAACTGGCTTCTCGTTGCTATTGTTGGGAATCCTCGTTCTTGTTTTGGGGGGTTGGTTGGTCTTTTGTTTATGTTTGATTTTTTTTTCTTCTTTTTTTGTGTTATTGAGGGGGATAGCTTTTAATTTTTTTCTTTTTAATAACTATTTGTTGTCATTGTTGGTGGTGTTTCTTTCTCTTTTTTTTTTTTTTTTTTTTTTTTTTTGGGGGGGGGGGGGGGAGCTAATTACGACTTTTTTCTCAGGTGAAATTACCTCACATTTTTTCTTTGGAATTACTGTTTTTGTTAAGAATTGTTAGAACTGCATTTTCCTTTTTGTTCATTGTAGTTTATTAGGTAAGTAATGTTAAGGGTTTTTTTTTTTATTATTATTATTTTTTTTATCAATCCACGTGTAGGCCCTATTGATCCTCTGAAATTCTATCTTCCATACATTACCAACTACGCCCTCTTCCCCTGACATTCACACACCCTTCCCCCTCTGTCTTTCTTTGTCTTTGTCTCTCTCTCTCTCCCACATTTCCGTCTAATATCACAATTTGTGAACAGACGTTAAAAGAAATTGAACGTACACACAGACACATGCACGCACACATGCATGCACACGCAAACACACACACTGTATGTGCATTATATAAAATTGTATATAATTGTGTTCTACCTTATGGGATAGCACATGTGAAACAAACCTAAATCATAAAAGCTGGCTAAATAAAAGAGCTGTCAAACTAATCCTATTGAATCCTAATACACTGACCAAGACCCAACTAAAAAGAATTAGATATTCTTCCACAGACAGTCTACATTTCAACAAGTGTATATATATGTGTATGTAAGGTAAGGTAAAAAGGTAAAGGTGTCCCATAAACTAGGCGGTCATAGGAGAGCGAGGTGTCAGAGACCTCAGCTTCGCTAGGGGCCAGTGTATTGAGGGCAGCGCCCATCTCCTCCCCCTTGTTGCTTTACCTTCCCTGACCTTAAAGAGGGCAGGTACCCATTTACAGCTGGGTGATCTGGGAGACTGTTCTGAAGCCAAGGCATGCAAATGGTCATCCATTCCATTGGCAACCATGCTTGATGCTACTTAACATTGGCTGGGGGAAAGCGAGTGCTCTGACCACTGAGTTATCCCGTCCCCGTCTATGTATGTACAATATCTTAAACAGAAAAGCTGCAAAGAAAATTGTGAGAAATTCTGCTGTTAATAAAAACAGGCCTACTCATAGGCTGTTTTTGCCCAGGCCCCTAAACAATATCTAAAGTCAAGCCTTGCTTATTCAGGAAGAACATCATAGAATAGTCTACATCTCTTTCCAAAATCAGCTCCTTCAGAACAAACGTTCAAGAGACTTTTGAAGAAACATCTGATGGACAAATTGTCAGTCCACTTATATGCTCGAGGCTACCTTACATCTGGTTGCTTTGTAAATTGTTTTTCTTGCCTTCGTTGTTTCATTTTTTTCATTAGTTTTCTCTCTGAATTAAGGTATGTTGTACTGTCTTAATTTTTATCTTACATTGGGAGGTTTGGAAGCCGCCGTTGTAGTCTAGAGGTTAGGGTGTTGGACTCGTAATCTAAAAGTTGCGGGTTTGATCCCAACTTTCGGCTATGGCGTTGTGCCCTTGGAAAAGACACTTTACGGCTATTTTCTCACCCCACCCAGGTGTAAAAGGGGTACCAACCTTGTGTTGGGGGTTAACCCTGCAATAGACTGGCGTCCTATCCAGGGGGGAGTCTATGACTCTCAGTCGCTTAACGCCACAGAAACCGGGATAAGCACCGGCCTGATGAGCCTTAGGCTCGGGACAGACTTTAACTAACTTTAACTGGGAGGTTTGGATTTGGAAAAAAAAAGTTTCCTGATTAATGGCCGTCTTTTTATCGTAGATTAACGCTGGCCTTTGAAAGCTTTTATAAGGAAATGTTCACTATTTTGTGAGGTGTCCCAAGCCATAAGGCTCATCAGGCTGGTGCTTATCCCGGTTTCTGTGGCGTTAAGCGACTGAGAGTCATAGACTCCCCCCTGGATAGGATGCCAGTCTATCGCAGGGTTAGCCCCCAACACAAGGTTGGTACCCCTTTTTCACCTGATTTTGTGAGGAAAGGATATAAAAAAATGTTAACTCAAGCTTTTACCCTTAACTCTCAGAGGACGGCTGTCCGCTATAGCAGATCAGTGTAAAGCAATGGTTTTGGACAGCCGTCCGCGATAGTGGATTTGCTGTTTGCAGATTTTTTACAAGGCGTTCGCATTGATAATATGACTAGTGCAGCTTAACATAGCTTCGTGAGCCTATCCAAGATCAAATGCAGAGCGTTGTCAGTTGATTCCATGTGTTCTGAGCTCTTTGTTTGCCATTGCAGAGAGTAGGGGACACAGAGTCGAAGTACAAAATTCAGAGTATTTTCTTCAAGCTTGTCAAAGCTTAAATATTAAAGAGGGAGCTTCAATCTTTAGATATGTACTAATCCAGCATGTTATTCATAAGTTCAAGAAAGTTTCATTTTCTTTCTATGAGTTTTATATTTTTTATGATTTTTTTTATGAACCATTACAAATGGGCCGTCCATGGGGAGAAGCAAGGGAGTGAACTGGCCATCCCAAGTGAGTTAATAAAGATCATTTTGACTTGACATACACACACAGAGGATTTTCGTTTATAGTCAGTAAATTGATAGTATCAAAATTGCCCAGTTCAAGGGCAGTTGCATAACTTTGGTATTTTCCATGTCTCCCAGGGGGCACAGATTCAATTTTCCCCAAGCTAATATCATAAAGTTGGATGTGGTCATAAGTAGAGGTCGTCACCCTTCATGTCAGATTTTGATGGTTGGCGGCTGTGCAAGTCAAGCGGCTAACACAAACACGAGCCAAAACGTGCAAGTGAGAGTGACATCATGTCCTTTTGGCAGACACATACTTTGGACCCTCCTTTACAATATTGGCAAGGAAAACACCATATTGGACACACACACACACACACACACACACACACACACACACACACACACACACACACACACACACACACACACGCACGCAGGCACGCAGGCACGCATTTACATACATACATACATACACACGTGCACGCAGGCACGCACGCATGCACATACATGCATACATACATACATACATACATACATACATACATACATACATACATACATACATACATACATACATACATACATATATATACATACATACATACACACATACACACATACAGGCATACAGGCATACAAGCATACAGGCATACAGGCATACATGCATACATACATACATACATACATACATACATACATACATACATACATACATACATACATACAGGCATACAGGCATACAGGCATACAGGCATACATACATACATACATACATACATACATACATACATACATACATACATACATACATACATACATACATACATACATCCACCCATTCATACATACGTACGTACGTACGTACGTACGTACGTACGTACGTACGTACATACATACATACATTCGGAAAGGCAGAACAACTTTTAACGTGTGTGCATAATGTTGTGCATGCGTGACCTCGATTTATAGTCTCATCCACGAACTTTTGGAGAGAGTGGAGTTGGCACTGATGTTAACTCCAGGGTGAAAATCCCCTTGAACAGGATTTGAACCTGGGTCGGCAGATCACAAGTGCAATGCACAACACTCTAAAACTACTAGGCTATCTCGTCTTCCCCCTGCCATTTTTGGGTATGTGTTTGCACTTGGGAGGCCAGTTTAAAGTCTCCTCTGAAGGACTTTTGGGGGGAGTGTGTGTGTGTGTGTGTGTGTGTGTGTGTGTGTGTGTGTGTGTGTGTGTGTGTGTGTGTGTGTGTGTGTGTGCGCACGCATGCACGGGCGTGCGTGTTTATGTGTGTGTGTGCATGCGTGCGTGCGTGCATGTGTGTGTGTGCGTGCATACGTGTGTGCATGTGTGTGTGTGTGTGCGTGCGTGCGAATGTGTGTGTATGTGTGTGTATGTGTGTGTTTGTGGTTACAATTTATGTCCATCTACAATGGTAAACCAAGATACGAAACCAAAGATACACACTTCATGAACTGTCTTTCAAGGCAAGACTGAGGCAAAAAGTAAAAAAGGCAGACCACCAGCTTCTCTCTCTCATGGGCAACATCACCGAACCCTGTATCATAAGAATCCATGAAGTCAGCAAGGCCAGCAAAGACTGGAACAAATGGAGAAGGAGGATCATGTCATTATCATTGGGTGTGGCAGGTAACACTGATTTTGATGATGCTGACAGGTGAGATTTCGATGATGTTGACAGATAAGACAGATGAGACATCTACGATGCAGACCACAAACATGCCAGAGTTTCATAAACCGGTGCATTTTTTTCTAGACTCAAATCAAATAGGCCTACCGTCACACAGAAAATGTTTGCAATGCATGGGGGAACGATGCAGTGTGCTGAAGAAGTTCTTGGTGCTTATTATTTTGTTTTTGCATGTGACTATTGTTAACATGAATTAAAAGGTAAAGGTGTCCCATAACCTACGTGGTCAAAGGGGAGCTAGGCATCAGAGACCTCAGCTTCTGTAGGCATAATGAGGGTGGTGCACAATAACAGCACTGTCAAAACTGAACACCATGTGGAAAGACAAAAATATTCCACTCAACTCCAAGATCAGACTAATGCGCTCCCTTCTCATATCCATATTCCTGTATGCCTGTGAATCGTGGACCCTGACTGCGAATCCTTAACATGCAAAACCACTTCCAGTATGCACGTGCACGCACGCACACACGCACACACACATGCATGCACACACACACGCACACACAGACACATGCATGCACACACAGACACATGCACGCACACATGCATGCACACGCAAACACACACACTGTATGTGCATTATATAAAATTGTATATAATTGTGTTCTACCTTATGGGATAGCACATGTGAAACAAACCTAAATCATAAAAGCTGGCTAAATGAAAGAGCTGTCAAACTAATCATATTGAATCCTAACACACTGACCAAGACCCAACTAAAAAGAATTAGATATTCTTCCACTCAGAGACAGTCTACTTTTCAACAAGTGTATATATGTGTATGTAAGGTAAGGTAAAAAGGTAAAGGTGTCCCATAAACTAGGCGGTCGTAGGAGAGCGAGGTGTCAGAGACCTCAGCTTCTCTAGGG
>CM060341.1:29888540-29893540 GCA_030674155.1 Stramonita haemastoma | reverse complement strand
CATACAAAGTTCTTGGATGAGAATATAAACCAAGGTCACGCATGCACAACATTATACACACATGTTAAAAGTTGTTCTGCCTTTCTGAATGTATGTATGCATGCATATACGTACGTGCGTACCTACGTACGTACGTACGTACAACATACATACATTCAGAAAGGCAGAACAACTTTTAACATGTGTGTATAATGTTGTGCATGCGTGACCTTGGTTTATATTCTCATCCAAGAACTTTTGGAGAGAGTGGAGTCAGCACTGATGTTAATTCCAGGGGGAAAATCCCCTTGAACAGGATTCGAACCTGGGTCAGCAGATCACAAGTGCAATGCGCAACACTCTAACCACTAGGCTATCTCGTCTCCCCCCCCCCCCCCCCCCCCCATTTTTGGGTATGTGTTTGCACTCGGGAGGCCAGTTTAAAGTCTCCTCTGAAGGACTTTAGGGTGGAGTGTGTGTGTGTGTGTGTGTGTGTGTGTGTGTGTGTGTGCGTGTGTGTGTGTGTGTGTGTGTGTGTGTGTGTGTGTGTGTGTGTGTGTGTGTGTGTGTGTGTGTGTGTGTGTGTGTGCACACGTGCATGGGCGTGCGTGTGTATGTGTGTGTGCATGTGTGTGTGTGTGTGACTTAGTGAGTGTGTGTGCTTGCGTGCGTATATGTGTGCGTGTGTGTGTGTGTGTGCATGTGTGCATGTGTGCATGTGTGCGTGCATGTGTGTATGTGTGTGTTGTGTTGTGGTTACAATTTATGTCCATCATCTATAATGGTAAACCAAAATACGAAACCAAAGATACAAATCTCATAAAAACTGTCTTTCAAGGCAAGGCCAGGGGAAAAGTAAAAAAAAAGGCTGACCACCACTTTCTCTCATTGTAACATCACAGAATCCTGTGGCATGAGAATCCATGAAGTCAGCAGGGCCTGCAAAGACTGGAACAAATGGAGAAGAATCATGCCTTTAATATTGGGCATGGCGGCTAACACTGATTTCAGTGATGCCGACAGATGAGACATCTACGATGCAGACCACAAACATGCCAGAGTGTCATAAACCGGTACATTTTTATCTGGACACAATCAAAAAGTCCTACCTTCACACAGAAAATGTTTGCAATGGATGGGGAAGCAATGCAGTGTGTTGATGAAGTTCTTGGTGCTTATTATTTTGTTTTTGCAAATGACTAATATTAACATGAAGTAAAAGGTAAAGGTGTCCCATAACCTACGTGGTCAAAGGGGAGCTAGACATCAGAGACCTCAGCTTCTGTAGGCATAATGAGGGCGGTGCACAATAACAGCACTGTCAAAACTGAACACCATGTGGAAAGACAAAAATATTCCAAGATCAGACTAATGCGCTCCCTTCTCATATCCATATTCCTGTATGCCTGTGAATCGTGGACCCTGACTGCTGATTTGGAGAGAAAAGTACAGGCGGTAGAGATGAGATGCTTCCGGAGACTCCTTGGCATCTACTACAGAGTCCACATAAGCAACGAAGACATACATAGCATAATCCAACAAACCATTGGTCCCTTTGAAAACCTTCCATCAGTAGTAAAGAAGCATAAACTTAAATGGTATGGGCATGTAACAAGATCAAAAGGACTCACAAAAACAATACTGCAAGGCACTGTTCAAGTAGGAAGAAAAAGAGACAGACCAAGGAAAAGATGGGAGGACAACATCAACGAATGGACAGGCCTAGAACTCTATGAAATTTTGAGAAATGCAGAACAGATAGAGGAATGGAGGGAACTGGTTGTCAAGTCTTCAGGGGTGCCCCCACGGTCACCAGACTAAGGGATAGATATGATTGCCTATTTTCTCTCCTTTTCTGCTTTACCTTCCCTGACCCTAAAGAGGACAGGTACCCATTGACAGCTGGGGAACTGTACTGAAGCCAAGGCGCACAAATGGTCATCCAGCTATTTGGTAACCACGCTCAGTGCTGCTTGTCCTTAGCTTGGGGAAGCAAGTGTTCTGACCACTGAGCTACCCTGTCCCCAACACGAACTACAGAATCCTTAACATGCAAAGCCACTTCTAGTATGCACGTGTGCGCATGCACACACACACACATGCATGCACACACACACGCGCACACACAGACACATGCACGCACACACAGACACATGCACGCACACATGCATGCACACTCAAACACACACACTGTATGTGCATTATATAAAATTGTATATGATTGTGTTCTACCTTATGGGATAGCACATGTGAAACAAACCTAAATCATAAAAGCTGGCTGTATAAAAGAGCTGTTAAACTAATCATATTGAATCCTAACACACTGACCAAGACCCAACTAAAAAGAATTAGATATTCTTCCACTCAGAGACAGTCTACATTTCAACAAGTGTATATATGTGTATGTAAGGTAAGGTAAAAAGGTAAAGGTGTCCCATAAACTAGGCGGTCGTAGGAGAGCGAGGTGTCAGAGATCTCAGCTTCTCTAGGGGCCAGTATATTGAGGGCGGTGCCCATCTCCTCCCCCTTGTTGATTTACCTTCCCTTACCTTAAAGAGGGCAGTTGCCCATTTACAGCTGGGTGAACTGGGAGACTGTTCTGAAGCCAAGGTGCGCAAACGGTCACCCATCCAAATGGCAACCACGCTCAACACTGCTTAACATTGGCTGGGGGAAAGCGAGAGCTCTGACCACTGAGCTATCCCGTCCCCGTCTATGTATGTACAATATATTAAACAGAAAAGCTGCAAAGAAAATTGTGAGAAATTCTACTGTTGTTAAAAACAGGCCTACTCATGGGGTGTTTTTGCCCAGGCCCCTTAACAATATCTAAAGTCAAGCCTTGCTTATTCAGGAAGAACATTATGAGAACAATCCACCTCTTTAAGAACAATCCACCTCTTTTTCTTTTCTTTCTTAAATCAACTCCTTCAAATAAACATTCA
Organism: Stramonita haemastoma; assembly: GCA_030674155.1. Taxonomy (NCBI): domain Eukaryota; kingdom Metazoa; phylum Mollusca; class Gastropoda; order Neogastropoda; family Muricidae; genus Stramonita; species Stramonita haemastoma. The sequence goes on along the minus strand of CM060341.1, from coordinate 29,890,616 downwards.
AAAAACTTTTGAAGAAACATCTGCTGGACAAATTGTAAGTCCATTTATATGCTCGAGGCTACCTTACATCTGGTTGCTTTGTAAATTGTTATTCTTGCCTTTGTTGTTTTATTGTTTTCATTAGTTTTCTCTCTGAATTAAGGTATGTTGTACTGTCTTAATTTTTATCTTACATTGGGAGGTCTGGATTTGAAAAAAAAAGTTTCCTGATTAATAGCCTTCTTTTTATCGTAGATTCATGCTGGCCTTTGAAGGCTTTTATAAGTAAATGTTCACTATTTTGTGAGGTGTCCCAAGCCATAAGGCTCATCAGGCTGGTGCTTATCCCGGTTTCTGTGGCGTTAAGCGACTGAGAGTCATAGACTCCCCCCTGGATAGGACGCCAGTCTATCGCAGGGTTAACCCCCAACACAAGGTTGGTACCCCTTTTACACCTGATTTTGTGAGGAAAGGATGAAAAAAATGTTAACTCAAGCTTTTACCCTTAACTCTCAGAGGACGGCTGTCCGCTATAGAGGATCAGTGTAAAGCAACGGTTTTGGACGGCCGTCCACGATAGCGGATTTGCTGTTTGCAGATTTTTTACATGGCAGTCACATTGATAATATGACTAGTGCAGCTTAACATAGCTTCGTGAGCCTATCCAAGATCAAATGCAGAGCGTTGTCAGTTGATTCCATGTGTTCTGAGCTCTTTGTTTGCCATTGCAGAGAGTAGGGGACACAGAGTTGGAGTACAAAATTCAGAGTATTTTCTTCAAGCTTGTCAAAGCTTAAATATTAAAGAGGGAGCTTCAATCTTTTGATATGTATTAATCCAGCATGTTATTCATAAGTTCAAGAAAGTTTCATTTTCTTTCTATGAGTTTTATATTTTTTATGATTTTTTTATGAACCATTACAAATGGGCTGTCCATGGGGAGAAGCAAGGGAGAGAACTGGCTGTCCTGAGTGAGTAAATAAAGATAATTTTGACTTGACATACACACACAGAGGACTTTTGTTTATAGTCAGTAAATTGATAGTATCAAAATTGCCCAGTTCAAGGGAAGTTGCATAACTTTGGTATTTTCCATGTCTCCCAGGGGGCACAGATTCAATTTTCCCCAAGCTAATATCATAAAGTTGGATGTGGTCATAAGTAGAGGTCGTCACTCTTCATGTCAGATTTTGATGTTTAGCGGCTGTGCAAGTCAAGCGGCTAACACAAACACGAGCCAAAACGTGCAAGTGAGAGTGACAGCATGTCTTTTTGGCAGACACATACTTTGGACCCTCCTTTACAATATTGGCAAGGAAAACACCATATTGGACACACAAACACACATACACACACACACATGCGCACGCACGCACACACGCATTTACATACATACATACATACATACACACGCGCACGCAGGCACGCACGCATGCACATACATACATACATACATACATACATACATACATACATACATACATACATACATACATACATACATACATACATACATACATACACACATACAGGCATACAGGCATACACACATACACACACACATACATACATACATACATACATACATACATACATACATACATACATACATACATACATACATACATACATACATCCATACATACATACATACATACGTATATATGTATGTACGTACGTACGTATATACATACATTCGGAAAGGCAGAACAACTTTTAACGTGTGTGCATAATGTTGTGCATGCGTGACCTCGGTTTATAGTCTCATCCAAGAACTTTTGGAGAGAGTGGAGTCGGCACTGATTTTAACTCCAGGGCAAAAATCCCCTTGAACAGGATTTGAACCTGGGTCGGCAGATCACAAGTGCAATGCACAACACTCTAAAACTACTAGGCTATCTCGTCTTCCCCCTGCCATTTTTGGGTATGTGTTTGCACTCAGGAGGCCAGTTTAAAGTCTCCTCTGAAGGACTTTTGGGGGGAGTGTGTGTGTGTGTGTGTGTGTGTGTGTGTGTGTGTGTGTGTGTGTGTGTGTGTGTGTGTGTGTGTGCATGTGTGCACGGGTGTGCGTGTTTATGTGTGTGTGTGCGTGCGTGC
>CM060341.1:29873540-29881040 GCA_030674155.1 Stramonita haemastoma | reverse complement strand
CAAAGTCCAGGACTTGCTGCCATTCAGGAAGGTGCTCAGGACACACACTATGTAGATTTGGATCTTTGAGTGCTCAGTCAGCTTGCTGTTGTTCCATGCTTTCTTTGTCAATATGGTCATGGTGGTAGCTGCTTTACCGATGTGCTTGTTGAACTCTGCATCAAGTGAGACGGTGTCTGAGATAGTTGAGCCCAGGTACATGAAGTCATGGACGACATCCAGTGATGAGGTCATTGATGCTGATGGCTGAGGGAGAATCAACATCCTGTTCCATGACTTGTGTTTTCTTTAAGCTAATGGCAAGCCCAATGTCTTGGCAAGCATCACTGAAGCAAGTCATGAGTAGCTGTAGGTCCACATCTGAGTGGGCAGTTACTGCTGTGTCATTTGCAGAGAGGAAGTCACGCAGGCACCTTAGCAGCTGGACTTTAGCCTTGGCTCTTAGTCTAGAGAGGTTGAAGAGCTTTCTATCTGACCTGGTTCAGAGGTAGATACCTTCAGCTGCAGGACCAAATGTGTGTTTCAGCATCACAGCAAAGAAGACTCCAAACCAGGTGAGAGCCAGGGTGCAATCCTGTTTCACTCCACATGTTGAAAGAAGCTGATTTTGAGCCATTAAAAACAATGGTGCCTTTCATGTCTTCCTGCAAGGATTTTTTTCTTTTCTTTTTTTCCTTATTTTTGAGATCAGATTTTCAGTTTTTCCTGTCATCAGCCACAATGTGATAGAATCACATATGTAGTCTCGGGAGTACTGAATAGGGAATCATTGTTTTTCTACCACTATTGTAATGGACATAACTGATTGAGCATGCATTATTCTCTTTCTCTCTCTCTCTTCCTCTCTCTCTCAGTAATAGGTATGCAACATATAGATCTTTTAAGACTGTTTTTGAAAAAGAATTGTATCTTCATAGTATTGATATTTATTGTTTCAGAGTTGCACTGTCACAGGCCAGAATGAATGTTCTTCCTTTAAATAATAATCTCAACCGATACAGCAACAACAATCAAGATAAAAACTGTTCTTTGTGCAAAAACGTTATTGAAGATGAATACCATCTAATATATATTTGTCCATTATATACAGATTTACGAACCAGTTACCTGAAAGATCTTCTTCATGTGCCTATGCCTTTTCTTATTCAGGCATGTAGTAGATGTCGTTCAGTGCAGCTAGCAACATTTTTATTCTGTGCTATTCGAAGAAGACAGACAGTGGCAGAACTTATGTAAAAGTAAATAGATCTAGATCTAATAGTGAAAAAGATGGTTGTATCAAGTGTGTACCATTGCTTTATGATGAGACTTTGAACAAATTCGTTATATGCACATACATCCACTCCCCCATCTCCCACTTCATTTTGAATTGTGGCCCAAGGCTGATGTTCAATAAAAACATTTTCATTTTCATTTCATTTCTTCCTCTCTCTCTCTGTTGTTTGTCATTTCCTTTCCTCGCTTCTTTCCTCCCTTTATCTGTTGCAATCCACGGGGAGTCATATGTTGGTCTGCTTGTCTGGGGTTGACTGTCTATGCTTGGTCCTTTCTGTGATGTTCTTTGGCATGGTGGTCTGTTATATTGTTGTTGAGCCTGGCCGTTTTGTGTGGCTGGGTCTGTTTTTGTCTTGGCAATATTCTTTTTTTTTTCCTTCAAGGATCTGATGATACTGAGAAGTTTGGATGGACATTCAATATTGGGAAATCCTTGAAGAAGTCATCCCTACTGACCAGATCAAAAACCTTTGTGAGGTCTATGAAGACAATGAAAAGTGGCTGCCTTTGCTCCATACCTTTCTCCTGAAGTTGTTTTGAGGGAGAAGTTCATGTCTATAGTGGATGTGTTGACACAGAAACAGCAATGTGATTCAGGGTAGACTTGCTCTATAAGTACCAGGAGCCTCTTCAGTAGTATTCATGCAAAGGCATTCTCAATGGTGCTGAGGGGGGATATGCCATGATAACTATTACAGTTGCTATAACTGAGTGGTTTACCAGGTGGGATGATAGTACCTGGTCTTCTCCTGTGCTTGTAATTTTTTCAGGTCTAGTTTGCCTGCTGGCCTCAGCTAACTCACTGAATGCTAACATGAATGACAGGATCTTTCATTGATGTGCATATCTGATCTTCTGCATGTGTTTATACATGAAGGGAGTGAAGGGACAGACAGGTCTGCACTTAAAGATCGTAAAAAATCCCCATCCTTAATTTACCAGACACTGCTGCCAAGATTAAAACCCATGACTTCTTGGACCCACAGGATTGAAGTAAAAAAAACCTTAACCACTTGGCTATAGTGTCTGTTGTACAAATGCACTTCTTTCACTTAATGTTTTCATACAAACTTCCTCTGTTTTAGGAACTTTTTGCTAGAGCAACTATTGAATGAAATGTAAACTTTATTTAGACTCCAAAATTAAGTCAAACTGAAATGTATACATGTCAGAATATGCTGTTTTAAATAGTGTCATGAGAGGGATAGCTTAGTGGTTAAAATGTTGTGCTTGTGAATAGACAACCCAGGATCTAGCCATCACTGAGGCGCCAGTTGGAAAGGATTTCCCCCCTGGAGTTTGCATCAGTACCAGGTCCACACCCTGACAGTCCTTCACATGAAACTATAAACCTGAAACTACAATAACAATTATTTTTTTTAAGAAAAGGAAAATGGTAACTGAGCTTTTGCTGTGATTGTTATTTTGAAATAAGAACTACTCTTCAAATATTTACTTTACTCAAGTTTGCCATTTTGTCATACAGGAAGATCAGTAGCATATTATAATGATGGAGGTGGGGGTGGGGGGGTGGGGGTAGCCATAGACACACATGGCATGCCGCTACTCTAAAATGCACGATTAATCCAGTTTTCTGCCTTACCTACCACACCCCACACATTTCCCTCTTTTCTTGCGTCGTCGAAGCCTTCAGCCTTACACAAACAAGTAGGCTAGGGGCTATTCTCAGTCTCTATCACACAGCAACAGCGCTTGCCTAGTCTCAGCAAGGAAGAGCAAGTGATTTGAAAGCTAGGCAGATTTAAACGGGGCAAAAATGTCTGAATTACTTAGTTTCGGGAATGAAAATTTCGAAAACCTGGCCTTTTATTCCGGTCTTGTTTTGTGCAAGACGATGCTGATGGGACCTTTGACGTCAGTGTGTAGGATAAAAAATAAGGTAGGTTTTTAAATTTTGTTGCACATTTGGTGCAGATAGATCTATCGCCTGTAGCTCTCTGCGTTGTCTGTCTGTCTGTCTGTCTCTGTCTGTCTCTGTCTCTGTCTGTCTGTCTGTCTGTCTGTCTGTCTGTCTCTGTCTCTGTCTGTCTCTGTCTGTCTGTCTGTCTGTCTGTCTGTCTCTCTGCTCTCTCTCTCTCTCTCTCTCTCTCTCTCTCTCTCTCTCTCTCTCTCTCTCTCTCTCTCTCTCCTCTCTCTTGTGGCATGTGTGTGTGTGTGTGTGTGTGTGTGTGTGTGTGTGTGTGTGTGTGTGTGTGTGGTGTGTGTAAAATGTATCATCGTGCTTTCAAATGATTGAAAAGCTGAACGCGTTTTTGCCCCGCTTTGATTTACCTCTCATCTCACATTGTTCATCATAAAAAAAAAGAAGCGGAAAAAAGTAAAGAAAAGCAATCCTCTGTGTGTGTGTGTGTGTGTGTGTGTGTGTGTGTGTGTGTGTGTGTGTGTGTGTGTATGCGCGCGCGCGCGCGCGTGCACTCATGTGCGGGTGCATGCGTACGCTTGCCCGCGTGCGCGTTCAAATTCATTTAACGTCTTTTCACAAATTGTGATATTAGACAGCGTGCGCGTGCGTGCGTGTGTGTGTACTCGCATATTCTGTCAATAATAATATAACAGGCTTCCGTATTTGTTTTGGCTGCGCACTTTGCCAATGGCCCAACCTTAATGTTCAGTATCTTTTCTTTTTTTTATGTCAAGGTCACCTATGCTAGGAAGGTCAGAGTTTTAGGTACAGGCCACACTCCAACGTTAAAGCTAAAAATATCCTGGGCCACACGGCTTTAATCAGTGGATAGTCCTCAAATCGGAAATCTCCGTTGGGACGTAAATCAATACTATAATCGCAACAATAATATCATGAAATAGCTCGTGCCTAAATTGGAAATCTTCGCTGTGAATTAAACAAAGTTTTACAACAACAAGAACAAAAAAAGTAAATCTATGAATGAGACAGTCAGTATAGTCACCTATTTAAACAAAAAGAGGAGAAAAAAAGAGTTTGCAAGTGTTGGTTACTACTGTCAGAACTCGAGACATTTCTTCCATCCACTAGACAGACCCCACCCAAGTGGTGGTCTGGGCGCTAGTCTTTCGAAAGAGATGGTGGAAGGAAGAGATGAACAAAATATAAAAAAAGACACAGGTGTTGTGTTTAGACACCATCCCTGAAGTAGGAATGTGGCTACCTTAATGGTCGGTTAAAAGAAAAAAGGTCGCATTCGCAAAATCTCACCATTGGTTAACCTTGGAGCTCTCGACGAGAAACCAAATGAAAATTTTATAGTCATAGTATCATCATTATCATAACATAAATGGAGGTCTCGCATACATGTAACGTATATATATATATATCTAGCGCTAGTAAAAGATCCTACGGGACCAAAAAAAAAAAAAAAAAAAATTCTGTAGAACTATAGCCCTGTTCACGGGAAAACAAAGACATAGTCAACGCATAGATCTACTAGATCTCTGGACGAAAGAGTGAAAGCATAGAGTCAAACACTCTAAAGAAAAAGAATGAGAAGAAGAAAAAAAACTGATAAAAAAAAAAACAAAAAAACTTTGCAGTTGCCAAACGCAGAAGCATAGAGGATGTGGTTTGGACAATGAATGATCTTTTGGTTTGGACAATAAAAACAAAGCAAAATTTTTTATTTTTTTTTAAAGTCCATAGATTTTACATCTAGTTATATACGTCTGGCGTCACCATAAACTTGCATTGCCCTCATACGAAACGGAAAAGCTTTTAGTAAGGCCTATAATGGAGGACACATCTGTTTCTCATTCCCTTTTGAGGTGGGAAGGAGGGGGGGGGGGGATGAAAAGGAAGAGAACGAGCGCGCGCGCGCGGGCGCTGTGTGTGTGTGTGTTTGTGTGTGTTGTGTGGTGTGTGTGTGTGTGTGTTGTGTGTGGTACCTCTGGCATGAGTGCATTTGCCTGCGTTAGTGAATAACTATTATGTGGGTGTACCTTATGCAAAAATATTTTGTTGTTGGTGTTTTCTGGCTAGAGCTTCGAGGTTAACCAATGGGAGATTTTGCACACACAAATGTGTGTGTGTTGTGTGTGTTGTGTGTGTGTGTGTGTGTGTGTGTGTGTGTGTGTGTGTGTGTTTGTGTGTGTGTGTGTGTGTGTGTGTGTGTGTGTGTGTGTGTGTGTGTGTGTGTGTTTACTCGGTGACATCATGAAGGCAACCGCATTCCGACTTCGGGGCTATATGCTGGGTTAATTCGTGCTTCCTATTCCGTAATCCATCAAATGCTGAGGTGAATTGTTTGTTTGTCCGTCGTGTTCGACGATGACCTCCAAAACAGCAGAGGAGGCAGATGCTGTTTCGGACACTGGGCAGAAATTTGATTATAGTGGAGATGGCCTTGCCCACAGTACATCCCCACTCTCTCGGCCAAGAGAGCATAAGGACAGTCAGCGTTGGAGATGTTCTCCAATAGGCCAACAACTCCCCCAACAGAGCTGCAGCACCTAACGGGCTGTGCAAGAGATGAATTACAGTATCTTTAACGAGAATATTTTGTCTTCTGCATGTTTATTATATATACAAAGGGAAAGAAGGCACTGGCAGGTCTGCAACTTGAAGTTGACCAGGAAGATGGTGAAAAATCCCCACCCTTAATTCACCAGACGCCGTTGCCGAGATTCGAACCCACGACTTCATGGACCCAGAGGATTGAAGTGGAAATGTCTTTAAACCTCTCGGCTATAGCGTTCGTCAGACTAATACACGTATACATAACCCAGGTAGCCGCCGCGGTAGTCTAGTGGTTAGGGCGTTGGACTCGTAATCTAAAGGTTGCGGGTTCGATCCCAGCTTTCAGCTATGGCGTTGTGCCCTTGGAAAAAGGCACTTTACGGCTAATTTTCTCACCCCACCCAGGTGTAAAAGGGGTATGTACCATCCTTGTGTTGGGGGTTTAACCCTGCAATAGACTGGCGTCTTATCCAGGGGGGAGTCTATGACTCTCAGTTTGCTTAACGCCACAGAAACCGGGATAAGCACCGGCCTGATGAGCCTTAGGCTCGGGACAGACTTTAAACTACATAACCCAGGTACGGTGTCTGGTTTTTAGGTGTTCGCCAATCCTGAAGATGTGAAGCATTTCGCCCCTGGAGTGTCAGTCAACACCAACCATCCCTTGGTGGAGAGAATCAGACGGTAATTTAGGCCTGTGTGTTTTTGTTTGAAGTTATAGTACAGTCACAGCGGAGATATCCGATTTAGGTTAGGGACTGTGGTCATCGCAAGCCATCATATCCCACTTTGGCGCTTAAGGTCATCCTAAAAATAATACAGTACCATTCCTGAAGCAACAGTGTTAGGCCTTTGCAAGCACAAGAGTGCTCGCAAGCTTGAGCTCAATATGTATATTAACTTTATTAATTATCAGTTTGTGGTCTTAAACTTTGTAATCTTTAGATTTTACACAAGTCAGCAAAGCGCTTCCATACTAAAAAAAAACAAGATTGTGTTCACTTGACACATGAAAATCTACGAAAACATGAGTGCTTTTTAACCTTACTTAAAAATAGAGAAAATGTAGGAATCGTAACACAGATTTGTCAATAATAAAAACTATGTGTAATTAAAAAAAAGAAAAGTCATACATCACTGTTTTGTAATATGCATCAGCTCCAATATAGAATTCGCCCCAACCACAATTACCCTGACAACAACATAGAAGAATGGTTCCGAACCATAATTTATTATTCATTTTTTTATGTATTTTATTTTATATCGAAAGGTAATGGAATAAAACACTCGAGTGCTTTTTTTTACATCCAGTCCCCGCGTGAATGCAGTTTTGTAAATCTTATCAATTCCCACGGGCACACAATGGCCTACTCTTACGAAAATGTAACAGGATTTAACGTGTGCCGAAAGATGTTCTGCGTGCGTTGGCACACGGGGCCTCAGTTTATAGTCTCACCTTAAGGACTTTTGGGGAAAGTGGAGTCAGCACTGATGTTAACAACTCTAGAGGAGAAATCCCCTCAAATGGGGGGTCAAACTCCTGGCAATGCTCTGTGGCAGGATAGCCTAGTGGTGTCACCAAAGGATGTATGCTCTCTCCCACATTCTTTTCAACATCTAGAAAAGAAACATTGTAAACTGACTTAACCAATTAATTAATTAAAATCTTGTGTGTGTGCCAGCTGCCACCGGAACGACCTTGAGAACGTGCTGCCCTTCACGGTGATTGGCTTGCTGTACGTCCCCCGCTGACCCCGACCCCACCAGGGCCCTCCGGA
>CM060341.1:29824714-29873440 GCA_030674155.1 Stramonita haemastoma | reverse complement strand
TTTGAGGGAAACATTTTCTAAGCTTCCATTACACCCTTAGCCAGAAAAAAGCTAACATTTAGCCAGAAAAAAAGCTAACATATATAAAAGTAATTCGGAATGTTCTGTGTGCTGACAAGTTAGTCTACTTCAGTAATCATGATGTGATGAGAGAGCATGTCCCTTCTGGCAAAAAGAAAAGTGAAAAATGCATTTATTTTGAAGTCTTGTGTGTTGTTGTTGTTGTTGTGTTTTTCTCTGAAGCTTTAACAAAAAAAGTCTGTTGTTGTTTGTTGGCGTGAGTTTTGTTGTGTCGTTGAAATCTGAAGAAATGAATTGAGCATTTCTTGAAAGTGTCTAAAAGTCTTCGGAGTTGTCTTCTTTCGTCAGTGTGTGTGAACGTGATGTGAAAATGGGATTATCAGCAGTATACCACACTCACACAGGCATGCTATTGCTAATTTTTGTTAAGTGAGAAACACACACAAGACATTTAGTTCAAATTAACCTCTTGCTGTTGACAAACAGCGTTCATCATAGAAACCATCGCAGGCATTGCTCAGTTGACGATCACTGTTCGTCATGATTCAACACTCTCTCTGTTTCTCTCTCTCTGATCAAGCATGTGCCTGATCAAAATATGATAGCAGCAAAAGGGTTAATATAGAATATTTGTCATCCTCCATCACAAAATGAGTCCTGACTCACTTTTGTGCTGGGAGCCAGTTTAGGCAGGTTGTTGATTTTGTAATTTTGATTTGATTATAAAACTATAATCTCTCTTCTACTTTGCACTGAAATATCAAGTGTTTTGAAAACACCCAAGCCCTCATCCTGACCATCTGTTATGATACAAAATTTGTCAATTTCTCACATCATGGAGCCTAGGATTTGAATTTGTAATAACTTTTCATAGAATTGTCTGATTTTCTTTCTTTTTTGTAATGAGTAGCCTTTTAAAAAAATTCATTGTAAACTAATAACATGTGAACAACTAAAAGTTACCTCTGGTGCAATGCGACTCATTATGTGGTGGAACATCACATTTCTGCTGTTCAGAAGTACATGGATAAGGTAAGATCCCCAAAAAGAGCCTTAGGGGTTTTTCAGACTCCACAGACTCCTACCCAGAGTGAGTTTGCTATAGGCTCATTGCCACTGAAACTGAATGAGGTGACAGCCCTGATATGGCTTTCAGGTCAGTAGGGCTATAAACAATATTATGGTTATGGTTATGGGCTCATTGGGAAGATGAGAACAGCGCTTAACCAGTATGTCCTGATCTCTAAACACAGTGATTGAGTAAACTTATGGCAGTTGTGAAGAAACGACAATACTTAAAACCATGGATGAGCTAAGTGATAGAGTTACAAACTCATCATTATCATTATCATCTTCTTTGTCGAACGCTCAGACAGCAACTATTGTTGTCAGTCACATAAGCAAAAATGTGTTACGCTACCATTAAGCGCCTGACAAGTCAGGCCCAAGGCATCCAACTTTGGCATGGGAAAAAACTTTTAAGTCTTTCTGAAAATAATACAGGAGAATGGACCAAGAAGGCAGAAAATAGACAAAGAGAGTGACGGGGAGAAAAGGAACAAGGCAGAAGCAAAAAGGATTCAGAAGAGGGAATTTCTAGCACAGAATTTCCAGAAGGTGGCCAGAGATGCTATTTATACTGACAGGCTCCTAACATCTTCATTGAGAGATCTCATAAACAGAATGGTTCTAATCTGAACCACCACTGAACCATCATCTGGAGCTGGGGGAGTTTTTAGATTGGTGGCAGGGATTCAAACTCCAGCCACAGCAAATCTTAGAAGATGAGACTGTAAACTTGGGCCTTTTACACACACACACACAAAACATTCAAACTTGTTCTGCCATTCGCAAAAGTAAGCCATTGTGTGCCAGTTGGAATGGTTGAAAAAATTTACTAAAATGCATACACATGGGGACGGGATATAAAACAAAAACCTACACAGGTGCTTATTCCATCATCCTCGAAATAAAGCAATAAAAGAATTTTTTTTAAATTTGAAACACTAATTTTGCACACGTTTGAAGCCTAACCAATTATCTTTTTTTTTTTTTTTTTTGGGGGGGGGAGGTGGAAGGGGGGCTTTAAATAAAAAAAACAATCCACACACAAATTTTGCATATGTTTAAAACCTAACCATCTTTCTCTTTGTTTTTGTTACCCCAAGCATCCATTCCTCTGCCTTTTCTTCCCCCAAAATGAACTTTTGGCTTTATCAGAAACATAAGTATTCTTCTGGATGGTCTTTTGTGTGGTTGGTGATAATTTTATGCTCAACAAGGTTGAAACAGTATACTGAAATAATGCACTTCGATTTGTTTGCTTTACAAGATTTAGTGCTATATAAATTCTATATTATCATTTTTATTATAAATCAAACAGCAGGATTGACTCCCTCAGCCTAGCCAAGTCCTGGTGGTCTTTTAAAAAGTTAATAATGAGAATTGATGGAGAGTTCTTTTCAAGGAAGGGGGGCATCTTTTTTGGGGAGGGGTGTGTGCAAAATGTTTCGTGCTGATGACAAGAAAGGTGACGTGTGTGTATGATGTCAAATTTGAATGAACATTGAGTCAGCTCTGATATCTTCTTCAAACACTCAGACAGCAACTATTGTTAGGCGTCATATAAATGAAAATGTGTTTGCTGCCGTTAAGCGCCTGACAAGTCAGGCCCAGCGCTTATGACTGCAGCATAGGCTTTGATATGACCCTAGTGGTTGGCTTGTGCTGGAAGCTACATAAATGACAATTTTTCTTTTCTTTTTAAAGGCTGCCGCTATAAATGCTTCCATTAATCTGCTTTGTTTGATGTAACATTGGAATATAGGTTAAATCACTTTCACCGTCACAACTTGGTGAATTGTTAGCATCAGATTTGTGGGGGAAAGGAAGGGGGTGGGTTTAAATGTGGAATTTTTTAGTGATGCAAGTAATGGCTTACCTGTTGCTACAACATTATGCACTGAGGTGGGAGCCCACTATCAAAGGTCCCAGTGAAAATTGGTAGACTATGAAAACCACACACACACTTACCAATTTAATTTTGTTTTTATTGGGGTGTAGACAATGAAAACCGCACACACTTACCAGTTTAGTTTTGTTTTTATTGGGTTTTTAGTTTTTTCTTTGTTCTATTCCTTAGTTCTTCGTTGAATGCTCATACAGCAGCTTTGTTTGTTGTCTGTCATACGAGTGAAAATGTGTTGCACTGCTGTCGAGCGCCTGACAAGTCAGACCCAGCGCAACAGTTCTAAGTGCTTTGATTTGTTTTAACAAGATGTTATATAAATTCCATCTATTATTATTATTATTAGCTGGTTTTATGGAGATCGAGAGTCGATAGTTAAGTCGGTGAAAAATGACCACAAGATTGAAAGTAAGGCTTTTTTTCTGGTATTGATGAAAGGCTTAGGTTGTGTTTAAAAAATCATGGGGCATATGACTTAAATTAACACCAGGAAGTTTCTCCAGTAAACTGATATTGGAGAACAGCTTTGACCAGTCGTTCTCATTCACAAATGGCTAGCTTATGCTTTTTTTGCAGGGTATTTTTTGTGTGTCCATATCACGTTTGCTTGCATCAAATGTTATCTAGTCATTGTATGAATGTTCTTTGTCATGTTTGGAGAGAAAATCCCTGTATTATTCTGAGGTTTAAAATTCTTGGCAACAGCCTTGATATGGCCTCGGGTCAGTGGGGTTATAAATGGTAAGATAGGATTGTAAAAAAAAAAAAAAAAAAAAAAAGAATAGCAAGATTGGATCGGAGAGAAAATGGCTTCTTGTGTTGGGTGTGAGAATTTGAGTACAGTGTGGTGAGGGAGAGCATCATTGCTAACACCAGCTGCCTGCATTGTGATAACCACCTACTTGTTCATTTTTTTTTGTTGTTTTGAGGCTTTGTCTTTTATTCTGTTGAAATTTTGATGACAAACAACAGCAGCAGCTGTAGTACAGGCTGAATTAAGTGCTCATCTTCAGTCATTCAACTCTTTGATTATCCCTGAAGTTGGAATGCAGCTACCTTAAATATTGGGTAAAAACAGTCGCACATATATACAAAATTTTTGGAGCTCTAGCTGAATTTTTTTTTTTTTTTTTTTAATCTTTTATGTTCACTGTAAACATCTTGTGTTCAATGTAAACATACTTCTCACAAGCCTGTTTTTGTTTTTTTACTGAAAATAGTTTTAGAGCAAGTTTGTAAGTTAATTTAATGCGAGTGGAGTTTTCTGTGTTTAGTTTTGGGATTCTTCATCATGTGAATGTTTTGATCTGTTAAGCAAAATTTTTCTGAAGTTCTCAGTAAAGGGTTGGGGTTTTTTGCCATTCTGAAAGATTTTTTTAATATATTTCTTGATAAAGATTTTGTTTGTTAAAGGGGTGTTGTTTTTGTTGAGTTTTTTTTTTTTTTTGGGGTGGGGGGGGTAGGGGCAGGGTGATGTCCAGAAGTTTGTAGAGATTCATGACTTATGTTAATAACAATGATGTTCATATCATCATTGTTTTTGTGTTGTGAAGCTGATCCATCAATGTCTACTATTTGTGCATATTTGTATAGTAAAATAGTTTATATTTTTGCCCAAGTGATGCTTTGGACAACTTTTGCAGGGACTGGATGTAGAAAACCACATGAGTGCTTATTCATTGCGTTATTCTTGATATCCATAAATTTGATTTGATTTTATCTTTAATCTAAAGTGCATGCATTTCTATAACGCATAGGCAATATCAACTGCATACCTAAGGTACTGCACAAGATGATGACACGGGCAATGGAGTCATCTGCTGTTTGTGCAGAAAGGGTTGCATATGCCAAGGAACAAAGAAATAAATGTTTTGTTTTCATTGAGCCACACAACTGTTCTTCCTTCCTTCAAATATTCAATAAGGCTTGTGCATTCATAAGTTTAACAAACATTTTTCAACTTGAGCCTTTTTTTTTTTATATAGGGATGGATTTCAGGTGGTTCTTGGTGTGTTTTTTATTTTTAAAAAATGAAACGCATATCAAGTGATAATTAAAAAATTATCGGGGGGGGGGGGGGGGGGGGGGGGAAGAAAGAGAAAAGTTTTATGCATAAATTGTGTTAAGTACCATTTTCAAAAACTAAATTGTGCATATGCAGAATTTGTAACATTTTGTTTGTGATTTTGGAATAGCACTCACTACCATCCAGTCCTAACAGATATGACACAACTTGCTTCACCTATTTTGTATTCTTGGCATGTGTGGTTAATGTTCTTGTTTTTTAAAAAAGATACCTTTGAAAACTATAAATCTTTTCTTTGAATGGCATTTTTTTCCCCCTCCTTTTTATCTGAAAGTCGTCTGTTTTTCCCCGTTTTTTAACACACCTCATAAAAAAAAAAGTTATGTGATCTTTTCCTTTGAAAGTCCTCTCTCTGGGATTTAGGTTCTGCCAATGGTTCCGATGTCTGTGGAATGTTTCACAATTGTCAGTAGAAATGTTTCACTATTGTATCATTCTCGGGCAGTATGGGTGGCACTGGCGCAGTATGTGATCCACTTGTCAATCCAACTCGTAGATCATAGGAGTGTCTATTATCATTGTTATGTGTTGTGTTGGAATACTATATTCTCTATTTTAGTGATTCGGATTCTTGAGGTGACATTGCTGTTGTCACTGTGTGTTTGCGAGGATGCTGTTGTCATTGCGTTTGTGTGCGTGTGCGAGGATGCTGTATTCACTCGTGCACGAGTGTTGGTGTTCAACATACTGCTACAATGGATTAAACATAGATATCAAACCAACCACCCAGTTGTATCACAACGTTTTTGTTGTTGAAATTGAAGATTTTTGTGCACGTCATGGAAGTGTTTACTGTGTATATGCAGGGGTGGGGGTGGGTGTGTGTACAAAACGAAGTTGTAAGTGCAAGGTTGGTTGTGTACATTGCTGAAGTTTTAACCTCTGGGTGGTTACAGAATTTGGTAGATGAAAATAAAATCTGATACTTTTACTGAGTGCCGAGTCCTGCATGCTGTTAGATTCAGGATGAAATTTTTGTTTCTTGGCCAGAGCTTTGAGGTTTCTTAATACTGAGATTTTTGGCGTAAGCGATAATCTCTTCCCCCCCCCCCCCCCCCCAAAAAAAATTATTGAGGTAGCCATATTCCTACTTCAGAGATACAGTTTGTAATGAAACCTATCAATTTTGCCATGACAGTCGGGAGTTACCCCTCTTCCCTTTCTCATTGGTTTTTTTTTGTTTTTTTTTAAAAATGCAATTTCTTAGGCACAAGGATCAAACTGCTTCAGTCTCCCCGCAAGACCCAACATTCAGTGATTTGCAAGTGGGGATGCTATTTATACTGACAGGCACCTGGCATCCCCATGGGGGAAAATAAAAGTTTATCAACGCCCTGGCCAATCTTAAGGGTCAGCCCAGGATGGGCAGTGTTGTAAGAGAACCACATAAATGACACAAGATAAAACCAAAATCACATTTCTTCAACATTTTTAATATTCAAGACCCAAAACTACATTCGTTCAAACCAACATTTTTAATATGCAAGTTAAACCCAAAACCGCATTCCTTCAAACCAACATTTTTGATATGCAAGTTAAACCCAAAACCGCATTCCTTCAAACCAACATTTTTGATATGCAAGTTAAACCCAAAACCGTATTCCTTCAAACCAAAATTTTTAATATACAAGTTAAAACCAAAACCATTCCTTCAAACCAAAATTTTAAATATGCAAATTAAAAACAAAACCATTTCTTCAAACCAAAAATTTTGATATGCAAATTAAAACCAAGACCACATTCCTGCAAACCAAAAATTTTGATATGCAAATTAAAACCAAGACCACATTCCTGCAAACCAAAAATTTTGATATGCAAATTAAAACCAAAACCACATTTCTTTAAACCAAAAATGTTAATATGCAAGATAAAACCAAAATTTTTAATACCCAGCTATGACATCTTTACTCATTATCTGTCAGTGACAGGCATCTGAATACATCTAAATGTTTTGTTCATGTGTATTAGATGACATAGTAGATTTAAGGTGTATAAGTAGCTGAGATCTTGTGCACATATTCTACACTTGTAAAAACACAGTTATTTGTAAATGAAACGGAACACAAAGTCCTTGGAGTTTTTGTTTTAGTCACGGTCTTATTGTTTTTGCACTATTACTATTCATCAAGTCATTCTGAAGTTTCCTTTTCATTTCATTTTAGCTGCGAGCTGGCTACCCATCACTACTCCGGCCTTTTTTGCTGGAGGGGGAGATAGGCTTTTCTCAATGCTCTGACCAGCAATGACACCATGACCAACCAATTCACTTTTGTTTGCTTTTGAATTTTCACACTATCAGTTGCCTGAACAAGTAAGTGAAAGCCTTTAAGTTTTAGATAAGCAGGTGTAAAAAAAAAAAAAAAAAAAAAATTCTTTTAAAAAAGCAGGTAAAGTTTGAATTTTTACTCAGATAAGAAAGTCAGTTTGGTGGTCAAGTGCCAGTGGTGTGTGCTCACCACATACAGGAAAAATAAAATACTCCTAACAGGAAACATTTTCTTGATCTTCCAAAGAAACCTTTTCATTCAGATGGCCACATTTGAATTATATCTTCAATCATGATATAGTAATAGATGGATAATTCAATTAAGTTGTAAAAATAACCACACCTTTGTACATTTTCAGTTGTGATTCTAGAACATGCCTAACTGGATTCATTGCAAAAAAAAAAAAAAAAAAATTGTGGGCGGGGAGGTGTTTTATAAAGACAAGTGTACTTAACAGAACAAAACTACTGATGTCTGCAACACAAAAGCAAAAAAAAATATATAGATATATACTTCAAATACTACTGGAAAATGGGGTTTCCAATTCACCCTTTCATGAGAGTAAAATCAAAATTAGCTTCAAAAGTATTTTGAAATAACACACATAAAGCAGACATGACCCTAAAATAGGATTAAAGGGTAGCAAACAAAGTGGGAGTCAACTGCACAAGATACCACAAAACCATTGTATAAGAATTTCACAAAGATCATAGGAACATGATTTAACCCATGTCCTTCAGGTGGTTGTGATAAAGAATTGATACACTACATTACAGACAAGCTTCACATGCATTCAACTTTCCACTTAAAGATGAAAAAAGGGGTTACTGTAAAAATGTTACATGCGACTAAATCAATTACACAACAGCCCAGTAAAACCCTAGAAAGTTCAAGCCTCCAAAATAAATTTTGAAACAAATGCCAAAAGAATATTACTGAACATGTATTATATTCAAAAGTATTGTAAACTCAATTAAGGGCAATTTGTTATGGAAGAATAATACAATTTTTTTTTATCATTTTGCTCTTTAGATTATAAAAAAAATTATAAATAAATGAATTTTAAAAATGCAAGTCAAGCAACCCAGTTGCGGAAAACAAACCACACAACAAAGGCATGCCCCTTACAGCTGGGGAATAGACAGGCAAATGCTGCATGAGTAAAACCATGAAGTCACTACCAACTCTAAAATGTCAAGCTATATATACGAGTTATGATCTACAGGTATAGTGGCTAACACAGCAATTAACTATACCCACACATTTTACAATGGTCAATGAAGAGAAAAAGGGCATCGCTTTGTGTTCAGTACTTTAAAATGTGTATATAAAAAAGCAAAAATAATAGGAACATAAGGTTTTGATAATCTAGTCTAGGATAACTAGAAAGAGAAAAATGTGGAAAAGGCGAGCACATTAAACAAGACTTTCTGTCCATAAACATTCTTTGCTAAAAAATGTGTTGCTCTTCTCTTTAAAAAAAAAAGTGATTTGAAGCAAACAAAAGCACACAAAAAAACAACAACACAGCCAAGTGTTTTGCACAACTGCTTGCGAGCAGTTTACCACCAACCACAAAAAACCACTCACATGCTAGACTATTTTCTGGTTTTACACAACCCAGGTTCCAATCCAACCCAATCATTTATAGCCCTGCCGACCAGAGGCCATATCGGGGCTGTCACCCCGCAAAATCTTCTCAGAATAAAACTGCAACTATATACAGATTAGAACAGGTATAAAACCAACTTTTCTGTTCTTCCTTGTATCAGTGCAAATCCCAGTTTCATTTGAGCACAAAAGTAAAAGCAAAAAACACACCAAAAAAACCCCCCACCCCTATACCACACTGTATCATCACAATAATCTGTTAGAATACAACTTTTTACATTTACAAAATTGGAATTTTAGAATACACACATTTAAAGGGAAGCTGCAGAATTAAAAGCATATTTATGGACATAATGGATACTGTACAATGGTTGGACAAATAAAAGATGCACCAAAAATCATGCAGCAATGAGCAATGGTCCATGTCAATCCTTTTCCATCACCCCAGTCTTGCTAACACATTTTTCCCCCACTTAAGTTTTTCTTTAAATAAAAAAAAAATCCCCCCCCCCCTTTTTTTTTTTGGGGGGAGGGGGGGCGCGGGCATGTTAATAACATTGTGGGATCTCAAATCTTTTCTTTTCAGCTTTAAAACAAAAAAAGGAATGTGAAAGTGTACATTTCTGCCATCAAAGGAAATAAAAAAAAAAAAAAAAAAACTGCTGGAAGAGATGCAGATGAAGTGCTATGACCTGGGTAATGACCAATAGCAAAGCTGAAGGCGAGAAAGAAATAAGGTAACAGGACATACCAATACAAGATGCCTGTAATCTTACTTTATACAATGAAAAGTCAACAAAAATTATACCAGATTTAGTAAAACTAAAAGGGAAAAATGCCAAGATGTACACATTTTTTTTTCAAAATGCCGCAATATTTCTTTAAAAAATAATAAATTAAAATTTTTAAAAAGTAACATTCCAATAAAGTCAATTTTTATTAAAGCTGCAATTACAGTAATCTAAAAGATTTCTTTAAACCACACACAGAATAAAACTGGCATTTTCCAGGTGATACCCCCTCTCAAAAAAAGATCTGCCTGCCCTTTATCCCCATCCTCAGTCATGACATAATAATAATACACGGAATTTGTATAGCGCTATATCTTGTAAAAAATAAATCAAAGCGCTTGCATTCGACCTACACAACACACAATCAACAACAATTTACAGTTTTAACAAATTCAAATATATCCTATATATAATGCACACATACCACAATATTTTAAACCCCCCCCCCCCCTCCCATCTTGCAAATTTTTTTTTTTTTTTTTAATAAATAATTTCCAACTACTTTTACTTGGTCTTTGCTGCAGATAACAATGCAGTCTGCAAGTTCTCAGTCCAACTCTTCATAATTTTTTTTTTACTCTCAAGACTATAACTGTGAAACTATAATATACAGATTAAAACATGATTTAAAACCAACTCTACTGTTGTTTCTTGATTAAACCTCTCAGTCAGCTTGGTATAATATCCAAGTTATCTGCAATACACTATGCAAAGTATCACATAGGCCTGCCAGTCCTGTTCTATCAATTACAGCTTTTTAGTGTCATTTTCAATGACTAAATCTGATTTTGTTTATAGCCCTGCCGACCACAGAGGCCATATCGGGACTGTCACCTTATACAATTTTAAACCTCAATCCAATCCATTCATTTGATTTATAGCCCCGCCGACCAAACAGGCCATATCAGGGCTGTCACCTCATACAATTTTAAACCTCAATCCAATTTATTCGTTTTATTTATAGCCCCGCAGACCAAACAGGCCATATCAGGGCTGTCACCTCATACAATTTTAAATCTCAGATTAACACAAGGTTTCAAACCAACTTGGTCATTTTTAGAAAGGGTCAACTCAGGTCACTGCATTGTGGGAGAACCACATAAAGTGAGATTTAAAAAAAAAACAAAAAAAACCCCAGATTCTTTCAAACCAGCTTGCTTTTAGAAACCAATTTAATCCAACCCTATCCAATCTTTGTAGCCCAGCCAACCAGCTAATATAATAGTATGATGTTTTCACTCATGAATATCAGATGGAAAATCCCCGATTCTCTCAGAAAGTACTTTTCCACAGATGTAACATCCAAGCTCGTCTCATCTCTTATGTTAAGACTACTGTGATCAATCAGCATCATCTATACAAAACTGCAACTTGTGTAGACCCCAGAGAGAAACAAAATCTTAACACGCTACTTCTCCCCTGCCCTCTCTTCACTGGTTATCAATGTCCCAACAAACTGCACTCTCCTATCTATGTGACCGTCTTCACCTGTACACTCCCACCTCCTTGCCTTTGTTCTGCTGCAGATACTTTGTGCTTTAAAATAACCAAACTCAACAAAACAATCAAATATTACACTATTTCAGGTCCAACTGGCTGGAATGACCTCCCTCCCTCCCTCTGCCAAAGGCCTACATTAAGCTCTTTCAAATCCAACCTTAAAGACATATTTTCAACATAATTCTTTGCCAGAGTTGTGTGTGTGTGTGTATGCGAGTGAGTGAATGTTGTGTGTGTGTGTGTGTGTGTGTGTGTGTGTGTGTGTGTGTGAGTGGGTGAGTGAGTGTGTGTGTACTTTGTGTGTGTGTGCGTTTACTTTGTGTACTTGTGTATGTGCTCGTGTGTGTGTGTGTGTACGCGCATTATGTGGAAACTAATTTGTTCTTATTTTTTAATGGTCGTATACATGTGTATGAACCAATCCAATCCAATCCTTTTTATAGCCCCACCGACCGCACAGGCCATATTGGGGCTGTCACCTTGTCAAATTTAAAACTCAGATTGAATACAAGTGTCTTAATTTATTTTTCACAAGATATAGTGCTGTGTAAATCCCTATTTATCATTGTTGTAGCCATTATTATCATTATTAAAAGGTCCCTTAGATTAGAAGTTCAACAATAGTCATAAAAGATACATTGTATATCAACTACATGAAGAATGCCATGTCCACTTTTGAGGAAGAATTCTGCCACCTCAGTAGACACAACAAATGGAAACTGTCTACGCCAAATAATTACAGAACTCTTAGTGTCACATTGTCAAAGTCCAACTGTGTTTAAAAAAAAAAAAAAAGTAGATCATGAACGACAATCCAATCCAATTATGTTTATAACCCAGCCAACCACAAAGGCCATATCAGGGCTGTCCAATCCAATCATATCATGCTTATAGCCCCACTGACCACTTAGGCCATATCAGGGCTGTCACTTTGTCACATTTAAAACTCAAAACTGTGTAACTATATACAGATTAAAACGGGGCATAAAACCAGCTCTACTGTTCATGCTTGTATTGACGCTCTGGTCAAACATAAGGGTCAGCTCAGGACAGCCACCACATTGTGGGAAAACCTACATCCATCACACATGAAATGAGATAAGACCAGAACCAGAGTCCTTAAAACAACCTTGTCCTTAGATACCACCTTCACTCATATCAGACAAAAAAGCCTAATTTTCTCAGGAAATTAAAAATGGTGTCTGAAGAAACATCCCGAAAAAGGATCTTTAGGGAGTCTGCAGTAAAATGCTTGTGTTTTATATCAGGGCTGTCACCTTGTTAACAGTTAAATCTCAGATTAAAGTTGCAAGATCAAAACTGAATAGAATTGAAAAAAAGGCTGGCATATGAAATAAACCACCTACAGCTAATAAGAAATTAGTCAAATCAAATCAGAATTAGAACTGAAAACACAGGCAAAAGCCCAAAGTCCAAGCCAATCTTACCACTTTACAGCCCCTCTGGCTACAACACCTTAAGCGCACAAATAAGATCTAGAATGCCATACATGGAAGGAGGTGAAAACTCATACTTTCTCAGCTTAGAAAAAAGCAATGCAGTACTAGTAGCTGACACATAACTTGAGTAAGGTAATATTGTAAAAGATCACTGGGGCATAATACACCAAGAAGTTTAAATTTACTGTTACCCTGCAAAGGAGAAGTAAAGTGCTCCAAAGGTGTCCATTATTGTGAAATGCGTTCATTATTTTTAAGTTTTCAATAAAATTGTCCATTTTCATTATCAAAAGTGTCCATTACTATTATTATTGTTATCATCTAAAGTCCCCATTATTATTATTTTGTGTCCATTATTACTGTTATCAAAAGTGTCTATTACAATTGAAAGTGGAAGCTACTACTACTTTTGTTATTAAAATGGATCAAAACAAGAACAAAACATTTATTCAGCGATCAAAACTTGCAATTCACTAAATAGATCCGTGTGCATTAAGATACAGGACAGGCCGGGGAATCTACTGGACATTATTAAGGCAGGTGAATCCCTATCAAATCCCATTTATAATAGCCTGGCCATCCACAGAGGCCATATCAGGACCGTCACCTTTTAAAAACTTACTTCTCAGATTAACACTATGCAGCTCTATACACATAAAAACAGTTTAAAACCAACTTTAAGTGATCTACTGTCATTTTTCACATCAAAATCATAGCCAACAATACAGGATCAGCCCAGGATGGTCACCCCTTCGTGGCAGAACCACATCAATGACAAGTAAAACCAACACCCTAATGGATGACCCTTTCAATCCAATCCAATCCAGCTGTTTATAACCCTGCCAACCACACAGGCCATGTCAGGGCTGTCACATCACATTTTAAAACTCATTAAAACTGTGCAACTATATGCAGATTAAAATGGGGTATAAAACCAACTTTACTGTCTTAGCTTGTATCAACGCCCTGGTCAACCATAAGAGTCGGCCCAGGACGGCCACTGCGTCATGGGAAAACCCACATCGATGACATGAAATGTGATCAAACCAAAACCCAATTCCTTAAAACAACCTTGTCCTCAGAGACCAACTATACCACTTTCACTCATATCAGACAGAAAAAGCCCAATTCTCTCAGGAAGTTAAAAATGGTGTCCATTGGAACATCCCAGAAAAGGATCTCTAGGGAGTCTGCAGTAAATGCTTGTGACTAATATCCTGAACATCCCGACACTCCAGGAGCAAATGCTTCGTGGTTACCTGCACATCACAAGAAATTGAGCTGTGCACCACCTGTTGCACATGAATGCACATCAATGTGCTGTCCACAAAGTGTTTAACATGAACCATTTTAACTCCAGATCTTTCTTCGTTATACCCTGTATATCTCCGCACAGTCAACAGCCACCCCTACTATCCACTAACGTATGTTACCTGTGTGTGTGTGTGTGTGTGTGTGTGTGTGTGTGTGTGTGTGCAGCCACCTTTATCACCCAAGTGTGTTACCTGTGTGTGTGTGTTTTGTGTGTGTTTTGTGTGTATTTTGTGTGTGTGTGTGTGTGCGTGTGTGTGTGTGTGTGCGTGTGTGTGTTGTGTGTGTTTGTGTGTGTGCGCGTTGTGTGTGTGTGTTGAAATCTATTAACAGCCCTTATTAATGGTTGCATATGTATAATGAAAAAATGCAAGCGCTTCAATCCAATTAATCCATTGTTTACAACCCTGCCAACCACACAGGCCCTATTGTCACCTTGTGACATTTTTAATTTCAGATTAAAACTGCAGCTATATACAGATTAAACTGGGACTTACAGCCAACTCTACTGTTGTTGGGTCAACCTAGGATGGTCACCGTGTTGTGGAGAAACCACATTAATGACACACGAGATGAAACCTAAACCAGATTCCTTAAAACAACCTTGTTCTTAGTGACCAGCCATGACCTCTTCACTCGTCAGACAGAAAATGCCCTTTTTTCTCAGGAAGTTAAAAATGGTGTCTGGTGGAGCATCACAAAAAAGGATCTTTACGGAGTGTGCAGCAAAATATTTGAACCCAATATCCTCAACATCTTGACAATCCAAAGATCCAATCCAATCCAATCATGTTTTCTATAGCCCCACTGACCACACAGGCCATATTAGGGCTGTCACCTCGTCAAATTTAAAATTCAGATTAAAACTAAGCAACTATATACAAATTAAAATGGAGTATAAAACCATGACCTCTTCACTCATGCCAGATTTTCTCAGGACGTTAAAAATGGTGTTTGGTGGAACATCACAGAAAAGGATCTTTAGGGAGTGTACAGCAAAATACTTGGACCTAATATCCTGAACATCTTGACAATCCAAAGATGACAATGAGCCCGTCACCCGTCTTTATTCACTGTGCCACAGCAGATTCATCCAACAGGCCTAAAAAAAAAAAAAGTAATTATTTTTTTAACAAACTTGTTGGAAACATACTGGGAAGAAACGTTGTGGACATTTCTATTGGTTTCCAACACAAAAAGTCCCCACATTACTTAACTTCATGGCAAAAGTTTTTTACCATCCCACTTAACACCTGACCATGTTGTTCTTAACCCAAGAACAGTTTCACTGCTGGTGTTTGGCTGTGTGCTAAGTCCAGGCTCTTCTGTATGTCATGATGCCTTGGAAGGCTGTACAACACCTTGTCTATTGGGTACTAACAAAGCAACCAATTGGTTCAGGTATAACTGCAACAATCTGACAAAGATGAAGAGGAATGGAAAGAAATAATCCGCATGTTCAAGACAAAATTGAAAGAAAACAAAGGACCCAAACTTAACTACACTCAGCCAAAATAACAGCCCGAGCATGGTTATACTTCCATCCATCTGTGAGACTCAGACCCACTGCCAGAGATCCTATCCAATCCAATCCTTGTTTATAACCCCGCCAACCACCAAGGCCATTTGGGGGGCCATCACCAGGTAAAATTGAACCATTTTAGCTCCTTTCCCTGTTGTTATGCCCCCATCAATAAAATTTAAGACTGGTACCATCCGTTATTCGAAAAAAGCTGCATCCTCATATCTGCGACTGTCTCCACCTGTCCACTCTATCCCCTTCCCTCCCTTCTGCTGCAGATGCTTTGCTGACATGCCTAAATTTAAACAATCCATTCTTAGCTGTCAGTCCCGTTTCAGAACTATCCATGTGAAACGACCCACTTTTGCCTAAAGCCTACATTCGACACTTTCAAATCCAGCCACAAGATGTATTGTAAACTTAAGATCTTTCCCTCTTGTTATATCGCGTATCTTTCTACACATTCAACAGCCAACCCTACCACCCACTTAAGTGCATTACTCTGTGTGTGGTGTGTGTGTGTGGTGTGTGTGTGTGTGGTGTGTGTGTGTGTGTGTGTGTGTGTGGTGTGTGCGTGGTGTGTGTGTGTGTGTGGTGTGTGTGCAGTGTGGTGTGTGTGTGTGTGGTGTGTGTGCAGTGTAGTGTGTGTGTGCAGTGTGGGGCGTGTTCAGTGTGGTGTGTGTGTGTGCAGTGGTGTGTGTGTGTGCAGTGGTGTGTGTGTGTGTGTGTGTGTGTGTGTGCAGTGTGGTGTGTATGTGTGTGCAGTGTGGTGTGTGTGTGCAGTGTGGTGTGTGTGTGCAGTGTGGTGTGTGTGTGCAGTGTGGTGTGTGTGCAGAGTGGTGTGTGTGCAGAGTGGTGTGCGTGTGTGCAGAGTGGTGTGTGTGTGTGTGTTTATGTGTGTGTGTGTGGTGTGTGTGTGTGCAGAGTGGTGTGTGTGTGTGGTGTGTGTGTGTGCAGTGTGGTGTGTGTGTGCGCAGTGTGGTGTGTGTGTGCAGTGTGGTGTGTGTGTGCAGTGGTGTGTGTGTGTGTGTGTGCAGAGTGGTGTGTGTGTGTGTGTGCAGTGTGGTGTGTGTGTGCAGTGGTGTGTGTGTGTGTGTGCAGAGTGGTGTGTGTGTGTGTGTGCAGAGTGGTGTGTGTGTGTGTGTGTGCAGAGTGGTGTGTGTGTGTGTGTGTGTGTGTGGTGTGTGTGTGTGTGTGTGGTGTGTGTGTGTGTGTGTGTGTGTGTGGTGTGGTGTGTGGTGGGTGTGTGTTCAAATCTGTTAGTAGCCCTTAGGAATTGTTGCACGTGTATGAATGAATGCAAATGCTTCAATTCAATGCAATTTGTTGTTTATAGCACAAAGGCCATAAATTGGGGCTGTCATCTCGTAATATTTACTCGAATTAAAACTGTGTAGCTATATGCAGATTAAAATGGGGCTTACATTACAACCAACTCTACTGCTGGCCAACCATAAGAGTCAACCCAGGATGGTTAGTCACCAGGTTGTGGAAGAAACCAGATTAACGACAAAAATCGAAACCAAAACCTAAATCCTTGAAACAACCTTGTTTTCAGTGACTATGACATCTTCACTCATATCAGACAGAAAATACCAGATTCTCTCAAGTTAAAAATGTTGCCTGGTGGAACATCCCGAAAAAGGATCTTTAGGGGCCTGCAGTAAAATGTTTGTGTCCAGTATCCTGGGCATCAAAACAATCCAGAAGCAGATGCCTGATGGTCATTTGCACATCACATGTCATACACCATGGGTTTCCCTTGCCTTGGAGCAAATGCTAATAATGTGAGAGTGGCCTGTGTGTATATTGGTGAACATTTTCTCCTGTTTGGGCACAAGATACAGCACTATATGAAGTCTTCATTATTATCACTATTACCATTATAATCCCAATGGTCTAATATATTTAGTGGAAATTCATTTATTGAAGGATCAACTTTTAAGACGACTAAAATCCAAGAAAAAAGTTTACTTTTTTTCAATGTCACGAAAGGAGTCAGGCAAGGATACGTCCTCTTACCTTACTTTTATACATATACAGAGCAAGTACAGAGAGTGTCCTACTGAAGATAAGGATCTAGAGATGTTTACATGTGGTAGAAATACAGCTGCACTACAAGTTGACATTACTGGCATGAAGAATTTCTACACAGTGAAGATGAAATAGGAAGAATAGGTCTCAAGCTTAATGCCCAAAAGATTTAATTAACGTACTGCATGTTGCTGGAATTAAATGCCTAAGTAACAGAATAGAATAAAGGTTGACAAAACTTTTTAGGAAACAACACCTGAAAAGATCAGACTATTCTTCTCCATCTAAAAAGAATGTTGACATTCTTTATATGGTTCATATTGTTATATGGTTGCAAATTCAGGACAGAAAAAAATAAGATTACAGGGTTCATACAGATCTTTGGGAAGAAAATTCAAGGACTTTTCAAGGACTTTCAAGGACCTCACTCTCAATTTTCAAGGACCTCCATCGACAAATAGTGCTTGCATTTTAACAATGTCTACACACTTTACAGCTGAAAAGAAAATATCTATAGCCATTTGGTCCAAATTTTCTTCATAACAAGAATCAATATTTCTACTGCAGTTATCTGGGCTAAATCAAAAACAATCATTGGCCTAAAGTGTGCACTTAGCTTAAAACAATTTCAATTTAAGTGATCACACCCCATCTGTTCATTCATAATTTCTCTGCATAATGGTTCTCAAAGTCTAAATATGTGTAAATCTCCCTGTGAGTTACTTTACCAGGAGACTAATAGTTTACAATAGTAAACATTCATCCTCTTGGATAACAGGTTGGAAGGGAGGGGGAGGGGCTGGAGAGGGGGAATAGCTGATGGTATTGCTGTGGACAGATTTTCACATCACAACACATTGACATGGGTGAAAGTGAAAAAATCTCACAATCCTGAAACCCAAATTTTTTTTGTCCTCTGGACATTCCAAATCCTGAGGAAAAAAAAATTCAATCCTGTAGCAATTTAAGTATAATTCCACCCTTATATAACTGTATGCACATCCCCGTGTAGGTCTCTGATGCCCCATCAAGTTTCAGTGTTGCAGGGATAGGAATTGACATGACTCCAAAAAATGTGAAAGGTGGGGAGGGTCCAGGGGGCATTGCCCCCTGGCGGGGTGAAGGGGCAGAGCCCCTTGTGGGGGTCAGGGGGCGACGCCCCCTGAAGCTGAACATTTTTCAACATATCTAGCCTGTTCAACGGCCTCTCCTTGAACTAATTTCAGTTCTTTATACTAAGCAATTTCTGCCCTGAAATAAGCTCTCCAAGTATGACTTTTTCTGTCATTTCTTCAATCTAAAGGAGGTTCTATTCCCAAGTAATCACATAGCAAAAATGAGCATATTTCTAGACAAATGTGCACCAATGCAGATAGAGGAAGAAAGAGAAAGAAAGGACAGACACACATAGACAGAGAAACAGAGAGATAAAGAGATAAGGGGGGGGGGGGGGAGGTGTATGTGTGTGTCTGTGTGTGTAAGAGACAGGGAGAGGTGGAGAAAATGAGAGAGAGACAGAGATAGAGAGAGACAGAGAAGTTGTGTGTGTGTGTGTGTGTGTGTGTGTGTGTGTGTGTGTGTGTGTGTGTGTGTGTGTGTGTGCGCGCGCCTGTGTAAGTCAGTCATTTACTTCCAGTGTGTGTGTGTGTGTGTGTGTGTGTGTGGTCAGAGAGAGAGAGAGAGACTATAGAGAGAGAGACTATAGAGAGAGAGAGAGGGGGGGAACTCTCCATGAAAAAGGGGAGGCCGGTGGCCTGCTGACTGTTGTATTTAATTTAATATAACCATTGCTCTCTGACCCCACATGGAACAGCCAGTGAAAGCCCCCTCTCCCTTTCTGCCTTATATTAGAGCTGCTAGTCCATCCCTATCATGAAACTTGACACCCATTGTTGGTACACATGGTCTTTCAACAAAAAAAGTTGTCTTGTTAGGCCTTCCTAGGCTTGAATTGCCTTGTGACATACAGCAGAGAAGGGAGTAATTAGGCTACTAACCGGCATGGAAGAGTTAGTTCCCTTGACCTGCTTTCGTAGATTTTTTTTTTTCTCCAATTTTTTCTTCTTCTATTTTTTTACTTTTATAAAAATTCCACGAATTTACAGTCAGTACCATACCTGATCTTACCATGCCAATCTCTCTCTCTTTATCTTGATCCTTCTTTTTTTCTTTGGTAACAGTAAAATTCAAGGACTTTTCAAGCACCTGGAGGCATATGCCTGATTTTCAAGGACTTTCAAGGCCTTGAAAAAGGGGTCCAAAATTCAAGGACTTTCAAGGACTTTCAAGGACCGTACGAACCCTGGATTAGAATTTTAGCAGCTGCAATCCGTTTTCTTTAAAAGGTTGCTTATGATCATTTGGAAAGATGGAGGAGCAAATGAAAGCATACTGAATGAATCAGGAACAGAAAAAAAACTATTGAAAATTTCATGAAAGAAAATAAGCTAAGCTATGAACTACAAAACCAAGAGTCCAACCCATGAAAAAGAAAGGGGCACACCAGCAACTGGTCTCACCGGCAACACCACCAAATCCAGTGGCACAAAAATCCATGACATGAGCAGGACCAGCGAAAACTAGAATGAATTGAGAGGACTAATCCTGTATCAGAGTCACTGACTGCAGTAGCCAACACTGCACCCAGGAATGCCAACACATTATTTTCCATTTTAAGAGCATGTACACAATAATAGTTCAGCTTTTGAATTTTACCGCAGCCTTCGTATTTTGCTGTAAAAAATCTGTGAATTACCAATGATAAAGACCGATACAGACTTGCCAGCGTGCACATACACATTACCAGCCCTCTTTCTATGAAGACCACTGAGCTGGTCTACTTTTTAACATTTTTCGCACCTTTTCCATAAAATGTCCCTCCACCAAAGAAAATTTGATTATCAAGTTGTCTTCATGTATCTAAAGCATGTATACATGAACAAAGCCAGTTTAAAATAAGAAAAAAATCTTGCCCCATCTTTCTCCCATTCCCATGTAGTCATTTCAGTTTTTCTTCATACCAATAAACACCAACATGCATACCCTATGCTATCCTCTCTAGCCCCCCCCCCCCCCCCCCCCTCCTTAACAACAACATGCATACCCTAACGCTTTCCTCTCCTTCCAAATACCCCCCCCCCCCCCCCCCCCTTAACACCAACATGCATACCCTATGCTATCCTCTCCTTCCAAATACCCCCCCCCCCCCCCCCCCTTAACACCAACATGCATACCCTATGCTATCCTCTCCTTCCAAATACCCCCCCCCCCCCCCCCCCCCCCCCTTAACACCAACATGCATACCCTATGCTATCCTCTCCTTCCAAATACCCCCCCCCCCTTAACACCAACATGCATACCCTATGCTATCCTCTCCTTCCAAATACCCCCCCCCAAGTATATCCTATGGTATCCTCTCCCCCCCCCCCCCCCCCCCCCTCCCCCCTTAAAGTCCCTCCTCCACCTATTACTGAAAAACGAGGCACCCCCAATGCTTTAACTTTTCTGACTGGGCACACCACTGCGTGTTAAAATTTTGCTCCTGAGCCAACGCAACTCGACACTGCTGTGTGGAATGGCCAACACAAGCTTTTCTCCCGATGGCACACACAACGATGTGTGGAACGTTAACAAGTAGCCTAAAAGTGACTGGTCTTACAGCTGAGAGGAACATTCTTATGGTCAGGCCCGTACCAAGTTTTCAAGTTCTATCAGATGTTCACAGCAGTCACTAACATCCCTCTCCCCCGGCGACTTAGGGTTTTCCCAGTCCTGCTCACTAGCACGCCATGCAAAAAAACCTGCCCAAACTGTTACAGTAATGGGGAGTCACACGCTGCTGCAGCTCAAGGTAGGAGAGACAATGGCCAGCCTACTACTACAACTCTTTGTGTACGGAAAGAATTTACATCAAAATGTTTATCACGTTCCTTCTTTTAAACCGATCGTTTCCTCTGCTGCTGAGAAAGGTACCTGCTGTTAAGTCCATATATCTTTTGTGTCCACATGCCTTCTGTTCTGTGTTGGTTGGCCAAACAAAGGTTAAGCGTCAAGGTTAGTGTCAGGGTTAGTTTAAACAGTCAGCATGCGGTTTAGGGTTCTGTCTGTCTGCAGGTGCAACTGAATGCATGTGGACACAACAGCACATGGACATAACAGCATGTACCTTTAAAGATATCAAATGACCAGTGCAATCTGCAACATTTCTTTTTTGGTCGGGTTGAATTTTGAATCAAAACTTTTCCACCAAGATGCTTTCAGGCCTTTTATTTAAAAAAGAAAAAGTGTGCTTTAAGAAAATTAATCCCCATTATAAAAAAAAAGAAGAAAAAAGTGCCCAAAAATAAATTCTCATTCAGCTGCTCCAGTTGTTGTTTTTTTTAAAAGGGTCTATTGACACTACCATGCTTTCCACTCATTTGCCCAAAAAACTACTTTCCCTTTAATCCCCCATGTCTTCAAAATATCCCCCCCCCCCAAAAAAAAAAAATACACACACCCTCACTTCACTTAAAGACATGTAGCATTTTTTAAAATCTAAATAAACTCTTCATACATTAGTTTTTCTATAAAATATGTTGACCTTTTCATCCACACTGCTGTAAAGTCCTACAGCATATCATAATGTTGCAAAGATCTATCCTCTTGTCAAATTTTGCCAGTCCTGCCAAGCCACTGTTTCAGCACTGAGTTTTTAAAGTAATGATTTACTTTCATTAAAAGCACTGACCAATTAAGCTCCCCGCCCCAGGAATACTTATGGGGCATTCATTTCCCCTCCACCCATTGCAAAACAGTGATGTACTGTTATCTACTAAATCACAACACATTTCTTGCCAAGTCCTGCTAGTGTCCTGAAACTTATCTATCACTAACATAATGTCTGTATAATTTTATTAAAGGACTTGATTCATGTTTTACAACTCAGTTCACAGCACCAAGTGAGGAATAAAATAGACAAAGTTTGATAGGAAACAGAAATCAATAGTTTCAAACTCAAAGACCTTGCCAGGCACAGTCTGTGACACAGATTGCATACTTGTCTAGCAGAATTCTGACTCAAAGCTATAAAAATTTCGAAAAACTATCCCCTAACTTTGAAACTGAAAAGCTTTTAAGACCTCAACTTTCCAAACCAAGAAAACTAGACTTTTCAAACTGAGACAACTAGACTTTTCAAACTGAAAACAATCCGACATTGTTTCATAGCCAAGCCAACCACAGAGGACATAATCAAGGAACATTCTAGCCTTCAGCTATCAATCAAACTGTGCAGCTGCAAAAATGGTCTGACAAAATGGTTGAAAATACCAAGTGGGACAAGGTGTTCTTTAAAAACTTATCAAATCCAAGTTTTCAAAATTAAAATGGTTCTAAAATCATATTGTTCATGGAATTATTGCAACTTATGTTGAAAGAAATGAGCATTGCAAAAGGATTGTCAGTCATTTTTGTCACAAATGGACAGACAGCATGTTTTTGGGGGGCTGATTTCATTGAGAACATTTTTGGAAGACAGTTGATAGAATGCTTCAATCTCATTGCCCAATCTGTGTCATTATCACTGTAACACAAAATCTTTTGTATGGTTAACTGAACATGTAAAAACACACCATGTTCTTGACTATCATTTTGCCTGGTAGAAGCTTTGCTTAGAAATGTCAATTTTATTAGTGCTTAGCAACACTTCAGTCTTTTGAAAATGAGGATTGTTAAACTTGACTGAAGAAGCCAACGCCAAGACTACTCTGTGTGTGATTTAAAATAATCGTTTCCTTACATCTCATAAAATGTGAAATTAAATGCAGACTTGAATTATTTCCTTTGGTATTTTTTCCTTTTTCTTAGATCAGATTTTTAGAATTTCCTGTCATCAGCAACGGTGTGATTCTATGTAGCCTCAGGAGTACTGAATAGGGAATCTTTGTTTTCTTACTCCTATTGTGATGGACACGAATGATTAAGCATGCATTATTCTCTCTCTGTCTCCGTCTCTCTCTTGTTTGTCGTTTCCTTTCCTTGCTTCTTTCCTCTTCTGTGGTATTCTTTTCCTCAAGTTCCTTCATCTTAATAATCTGTTGCAATCCATCAGGAGTCATGGTCTATTGGTCCGATTCATTCAGGGCAGTCTGTCCATGCATGGTTTTCTCTTCAATGTTCTATGGCAGGCTGGCACACAGTTGTCGAGCCTGGCAGCTCTTTGGTATTTCTTAGCAATGTGCAAAAATCCTAACAGAAAGATTTGTAGCCAGCTCTCCTCTTTTTTGCCTCATTCATATTTTCTTGACTTTCAGGGCACAGAAATTAATGTCCGTTTCCAAAAATAAGAATTCCTCTTTTTGTTATTATATTGCTCATTTAACTGCTTCCTTTTTTTCTTTTACTTATTCAAACGTATTTCTTCGTTATATTGAAATTAAACAATTTGTGTCCCATTTTATAGCCCTGCCAACCACAATAGCCATATCAGGGCTGTCGCCTTGTTGAATTAATCTTAAGATTAAAACTGAGCAACTCAATACAGATTAAAACCAATTCCTCATGTCATTCCTCATGTCAACACTCTGACCATCCATACCTAGGACAGTCACCACTTTGAGGGAGAACCACATAAACAATGCAAAATGTAATAAAACCAATACTCCAATCCTCAAAACAAACCTTAGAGTGTGAAACTACATAATCTTAACTTATATCGGGCAGAAAACCATTCTCTCAGCAAGTTAAAACTGTCTGAGGGAGCATCACAAAACACAATCTTTATGGAGTCTGCATCAAATGAACATTTGAGGGGTGCCATTACATGAAATGTTATATAGTGTGTGTATGTGTGCAAGTGTGTGCTCAAGTGTGCGTGTGTGTGTGTGTGTGTGCGCGCAAGTGTGTGTGTGTGTGTGTGTGTGTGTGCGTGCAAGTGTGTGTGTGTGTGTTTGTGCGCGAGTGTGTGTGTGTGTGTGCGAGTGTGTCCGTGAGTCTAAGCTAAATTCTATAAATTCACGAGTATACATAAGCATTTATACAAGATAAATGTCTACACTGATTTTGTGATTGTTGTCTTTCCATTACATAAAACTGTATTTAAAAAAACTTGTCTTTTCTTTTTTAAACTGACACAAGCATCATTGAACCGAGTTGGACCCCCTACGGCCATTTCCAGCCAAGACCAGAGCAAATGGTGGAGAACAAACCAGTGGATATCTAATTGCTGCGGCCAACACCACACCCAGTGATAACAACAGAAGATGATCCAGGAATAAAAAGGTCTCTTAGTGCCAATCTATCAATGAACACACTAACTTTAACACTGCGACTAACTTCAACACTAACCTGCGACTCTCTCCCTCCCCAAACCCCTGCTTGAACTAAAAATCTCTTGATCGCACCCTCCTCCACCCCACCCAAATAGCAAAACACTAAAAATTATACAGCCCTTGTAAAAAATATATAAAAAACCACAAAAAAACTACTACTGCCAGTCCTCAATACAACATGGGCACAACCAAGACCAGTTAATCTTTAACGAATCACTTGAACAATAAAAAATGTGTACCCTTTTCCCCATTTTTGGTTTATGGTGAGCATCAAGCAATACCATACAGGAGGAGATTAAGGAACAAATACTAATAATGTAAAAATTGAAAAACTAAATTAAAAACCAATTAATCCTGATATAGGTTTATCTCAACAACTACAGTATTTTCTATAAACAGAACACAACACTGACAAAACTTGTATGCAAACTGCTGAGCTAGACACCTTTTTGATGTTTCAAAAGATTCATTCCCCAGAAAAGGAATTATATTGATAAAATCCTTCTCTCTAAAGGGCAAGACAGTGATGTACTTCAAATTGCTGTTTATGTTCAGAATATCTTGATTTGATGATAACTCCAAAAATCTTGAAAAACATCTGCCATGAAAAAAATGTACACTGGCATTTCTGACAACAAAAACAAGTACTACAAACTTGTTTTTCGACGGCTATATCATGTATGGAAATCTTGAAAACAAGATGAACAAAATCACTTGTTCAGACTTACAAAGCAAAATGTTCCAACCCAGGAAAAATAATCAATGGCAATTCCTCAACTTTGACTACAAAATTCCGGGCTTTCAACAGCTAACTTTTGTCATGATTTATGTATTTGATTTCAAAATTATAATTGTTGAAGCAAGTCTATCAATAATACCATAGCACACGCATTTTATCTGTATTCTTTTGAAATGGAAAACTTTTTTGTTTCCAGTAATACTACATCACCCACATTTTACCTATTCTTGAAAAATTTTGGCTTGGAAGAAAAATGACTAGTTCAGAGTTATCACAATATAGCCACAGTAGTAAAGAACAGTAGCATTGAGAACAAAGAATGAGGGCGAGTTTGCTGTGCATTCTTTAAAATAAATAACTCTTTGCACTGTTCTATCAACAGCAATAACCCTGAAAGCGCGCTATGCAAGTTAAAAAATGTAGCGTCAAAAATTGATTTTACATTCATTGACTATGCCAAGGTGGGAGCTTGTCATGACCTATACTACAGGGTCTTTCACCCGAGTCTATGAACACAAAGGTGGGGGCTGGTCACGACATACAGGGTCTTTCACCTGAGTCTATGAACACATGTAAAGGTGGGGCAGGTCGCGCCTTGCACTACAGGGTCTTTCACCTGAGTCTATGAACACAAAGGTGGGGCAGGTCGCGCCTTGCACTACAGGGTCTTTCACCCGAGTCTATGAACACATTATGTAAAGGTGGGGCAGGTCACGCCTTGCACGACAGGGTCTTTCACCTGAGTCTATGAACACATTATGTAAAGGTGGGGCTGGTCACGCCTTGCACTACAGGGTCTTTCACCCGAGTCTATGAACACAAAGGTGGGGGCTGGTCACGACTTACAGGGTCTTTCACCCGAGTCTATGAACACATTATGTAAAGGTGGGGCTGGTCACGCCTTGCACTGCAGGGTCTTTCACCCGAGTCTATGAACACAAAGGTGGGGGATGGTCACGACATACAGGGTCTTTCACTTGAGTCTATGAACACATTATGTAAAGGTGGGGCTGGTCACGCCTTGCACTACAGGGTCTTTCACCTGAGTCTATGAACACAAAGGTGGAGGCTGGTCACAACATACAGGGTCTCTCACAATCTTCAGCACCACTTGCTGGTATGACTGAAGCTGATGGTGGTGTACCTGATCTTTCTGGAGTGTGATGATGAGCCACAGAGTCCATGTTGTTTGCCATCTGGACAAAAAACAGACAGCAACATAAATAAAATACAACTTGCCAAAAATCTGAGTTTAGAATCTGATTTTTCTCAAAATGTTAAAAGCTATACCCTTATCAATAGCCAAAATGCACGAGAAGTTGCAGAAAAAAAAAAAAGACTGATTTTATCAGAAAAAAATCTTGCCTTTTCTTTTTAGTCATAGGTTAAGAAAGAAAAGTGATTAAAAATACCGTTAAAAAAATATAAGCATAAAAAAATTCTAGCTTTATGTCAAGTTGTGTTCACAGCACTTTCTAAATATTGCAACTGATTTTTAAAAAAGCAAAATATATCGAACTATATATTTTTTAAATTGTGGTTTTGAAGCTGTATTTTTTAAATAAATTTTATACCAAATGGAAACTAGTTAAAAATCAGATTGAAAAAATCCTTCAAATGAGGTATGTGCAAGGCATTTTAGCTACCAACATTATATTAAAATGAAGCTCAAAGCTGGCGTTATACCTCCTGTAACTACTGGTTCTACAAATGAGAAAAATGTTAATTATAGTTTCTGAAATGTATATTATCAAGAATATGTGGAATGCTCTTCAAAACCAGTTAGACATAAAAGGCATGTGTCCAGCAATCTAATTACTATTCCCTAAACCATTTAAGCTATCTGGTTTAAATATGAACATGAAGTTGTTCAAATAGTTACTAAAGGTGGAGAGGGAGACAGATTACTTAGACAAAAGTCAGTGCCAAAAGTCAGGGTTGTGTTTAAACTACATTTTAATATAAAACAGAATTGTGTGTGCGCTGTGTATGTATGCACATGTGCACTTGAACTTTGTTCCATTTTAAAGCCTATGCTTGTATTACGTCTGGTAATGTCCACTTCATCAATCTTCAACCCCCCACCCCACCCCACCCCTTGGCCCAATGCACACATTATAATCTTTTCAATTTTTGTTTATCACTAACCATAAGGTGGAAAGATCTCCGAGTTGCTTATTTTCACGTTTTTGTTTACTAGTAAATAATTTTTAAGCAGTTTCTTCCCCTTGCTGTTTTTGATTGCAGCCTTTGGTGACCACACGACTGAAATTATTCCTTTGAATGCAATACACACTGCTAAATTAGGAAAAGCATCTTTGATATAAGATAGGGGGGGAGTACGTTTCAGTTGTTCCTATGGGACATATATCCGTGATATTGTAGAGACCTATGCGTCTTACCTAAGCTTTCTCTGTTCATTCTGTTGTACTGCATGGCTGTGCCTGAAGGTGCATGGCTTCCACTGCATGGCTGGACTTCCAAACTCTTCAGTGTCACATGGCTGGATTAACAGCTGCACATCTGCAACATTGTAACAGGATCATACAGATGTCAATATTATATATATCAAAATAACCAAAATAAAGGAATCAACTGGATGTTAAAATCTCAGACAACTGGAATGATTGATGAAGTAAAAAATAATTTTTTATTTTTTATTTTTTTTTAAACCAAGCTGGAGTAAAAAGTTAAGTAGAATTGAGAACAGTAAATAGACTAGTAAAATTCACTACACGTATGAACTAAATCAACTGAAATTAAGAAACGAGAATAGATTAGAAGTAAAACTGAATAACAGGATGTGAACATTTAAGCCCAATGTAATGAGAACTGAGAATAGACTATATATAAAAATCCAAGAACTTGGAGTGAAAAAAAAAATTAGTATGAATCATATAATTCCATTTTATGTTCATAGCCCCAACAACTAGGCCATATCAAGGCTGTCACCTTAAGTAATTTAACTCCAATTAGTAGTAACATTTGCCTTAAGTTAAAATCACACCACCTAATCCCTTCACATATTTAATACAATCTGAAAGGGAAAAAAACTATGGTCCATACCTCCCCACAGTCAATGTAGTTGAGGTACAAGTCATTGCAGAGCTCCAATTCTGTGCGCAAGGTTCTTGTTGGTCGTCCCCCCAGCTGGACATCCCAGGGGGTCACCCAGAATAGACACCGTCTTCTGTCATTTCTCCTGTGGGCAGAAACTGAGAAAGAGCTATCAGTTTCACTGGGAATGTGAGAATTTTATCTACTAAAATATTACATTATCTCACCACGATAGATTCAATAATATCCTTTAGTTTTGAATCCACTGAGTTTGAAAAATGATGAGTTCTGTTGACTAAAATATGACCACTTTTTAAATTTTTTTTTTTTTTAATCTTGTCATGATAGGATTAATTCACTTCTTTTAAATATGCCATATTGCTGACATCAATTTGAATGCTCCGTGTTTTTATAAAAATTACACTGAACAAAGTTGATCTTAATGTTCTACATCTAACTTAATTTCTTTGTCCTATTGGAATTAAGGTTAAAAAAAAAAAAATTAAGGCTACACACACTCTCAAGCAAACACTTTCAAATTTCTTTGATAAAAAAAAGTTTTCTGCAGCTGAACATAATATGGGAGGAAACAATACATTAGGCAATGAGTTTACTTCTCTGAGATCAGTACCACTAGAGCAATAGTTAAATTAAAAACAGTTGTAACATGAAAATCTAAAAAAGAATGTTCTGTCATGGCCAAGCAATAGCCATAAAAGTAAACCTTCATTGGTATCACACAAATCTCTAGAAGTACAACAGATTTCTCTTCTTGATTCAAAGCTATTTAATTTTTAAACCACAACTTCCACAAAATCATGCTGATTCTGGATTTACCTACTGCCATGTCTGCATATGACACACAAATTGCAGGCTGGTATCTGTTGAAAATCTCAAATGAAAAAATAAAGGTAAAGTTTAATCATAATAATTTTCTTCACATAAATAAATCAGGTTACCGTTATGTAAATGTATTGTCTGTATCAAAATTAGCTCAACAAAGTTCAGCAATTGTACAGCTCTATAATCTATGCACTTACCTTTATTGGATCTTGGTGGAGCAGACTGGGTGATGGCTATAATACTGAAGACACTCCACAATAAACTGCCCCATGATCAACAGGATGACTAACCACCATGTCTAGGCCACTGTGGAATGAATGAAGGGTATGAAGAAGACCTGCATCAAAGGGTATGCACCACAAAGGAGCTGACACCATCTTTTTTGGCCTTTCAGTTCAGAGACGGTTCAAATCCTATCAGAGTGAAGAGGAACTACCACACGAAGCATTCTTAGGATGTGCAAAGCAAAGACCACTTCCAGCTCCAAGACTTTAATCACCTTCACATGGTACTTGTGCTCCTGTACACAAGATAACCAGCTTCAAACTGAGCGCCAACTGACTGGAGGATGAAAGGTAGAATAGGACCAATTCCGAACTGCTGGGTTGAACCTGATGCATCAAGCCACTAGAGTTGTATGTATGGTTATTGTCTGCTTGGAATCTGTTTCATCCCAGCATTGTAGAGCTGGAGGCTAGAGCTGTTGGTCCATTTCTCAAGTCACTATTCCTACTCGCCGTTTTGTTAGTGCTTTGCATGCAATTTTCTACGATCATGGTCACCAAGATTGCTCCCTTTGTTCTCTAGCAAAGATCCTTTTTTCTGCGATCTATCCCCCCCCCCCCCCCCCCCCCCACCCACCAATATTCTTACTGTTTTTTTTCATCCTTTTGTTTTTATGTTTACCAATTCATTTTTTAAGTTAGTGTTGGGATTAATGTCCTATTTTTCATGTTTTGGGTTTAGCTTTTAACTATTTTTTTTTTTTAGTGTCAAGTTTTAATTTTTATGTTTTGGCTTTAGGTTAGAAGGTTCAACTTGTGTTTTAGTTTCTAGGCTTCAACTTTTTATGTTTTGGTTTTAACTTTTTGTATTTGGTTTAAAGTTTTTACTCTGTGTTTTTGTTTTTAGTGTTTAGTTTTAACTTTTATGTTTTGGCTTTAAGTTAGAAGGTTCAACTTGTGTTTTAGTTTCTAGGCTTCAACTTTTTGTGTTTGGTTTAAAGTTTTTACTCTGTGTTTTTGATTTTAGTGTTTACTTTTTATGTTTCAGTTTTTATTTTTGATGTTTTGGCTTTCATTTTTTTTATCTTTGGTTTTAGTTTTCACCTTTTGTGTTTTGGTTTTAGTTTTCATTTTATGTTTTGGTTTTAGTTTTTTATGTTTTGGTTTTAGTTTTTACTTTTTTGTTTTATTTATGTGTTGGTTTTAGTTTTTACTTTTTTGTTTTACTTTTTGTGTTTTGGTTTTGATTTTTACTAATTTGTTCTGCTATTAGGCTTTTTATATTTTTGTTGTTTTGATTTTAGGTTTAAGTTTTTACTTTTTCTGTTCCAGTTTATATTTTTTATGTTTTGGTTTTAGGTTTCATTTTTTGTTCTTTGGTTTTAGTTTTCACTTTTTATGTTTTGGTTTTTACTTTTTATGTTTTGGTTTTTACTTTTTGCTTTGTGTTTAGTTTTCACTCTTCATGCTTTGGTTTTAGTTTTCACTTTTTAAGGCCCCCCCCCCCCCCCCCCCCCCCCCTCCTTTTTTTTTTTTTGGGGGGGGGGGGGGGTTAGGTTTTACTTAATGTTTTGGTTTTAGTTTTTTATATCTTTTTTTGTTGATGCTTTGATTTCAGGTTTAAGTTGGTTTTTTAGGTTTTAGTTTTGAAACTTCACTTTAATGGGTTTTTTTCCCCGTTTTTTGGGGGTTTCAGGTTTTATATGATGTTTTGGTTTTAGTTTTCATTCAATGTTTTGGTTTTAGTTTTCATTTTGTGTTTTGGTTTTAAGTTTTTATATCTTTTTTTGTTGATGCTTTGATTTTAGGTTTAAGTTTTTTTTGGTTTCAAACTTATGTTTTATTTTTAATTTTTTTATGTTTCAGTTTGTTTTGGTTTTAGCGCTTTGGTTTTATTTTTTTACCTTTTACGCTTTGGTTTTATTTTTTATGTTTTGGTTTTAGAATTTTGTTTAAGTTTTAGCTTTGTTTTGGTTTTAATTTTAAGCCTCTTCTTAGGTTTTCGATTGTTTAGTTTTTATCTAGTTTTAATTTTTTGCTTAAAGTTTTCATTTAACTTTAAAGAAATTTTTGTTGGGTTTGAGATTCAAGTCTGATATTTTATTTTAATTCAGTCTAAGCTATTAATTTTTTTTTTACTCTAGTTCATTTTCCCTCATTCTACTATTTTCTATTCTTTTTATCCATTTCATATTCTTTTATATCCCCATTTTTGGAAGCAAAGGAGTAAATGCAATCTGTATTCTGGTGACCACTGATCGCTGGAAGATGACTGACATGGTGGTTATCTACTCAGTATACTGAATGCAGAACTCCAGGCACAAAGGTTGATGAACAGGAAAACTGAAGCCGTAGCCTTGAACTTCTCTTTGTAATATGCACACATGTGCGCATACCCCACTTTTTGTGCACATGGCAATACATTGTACAAGGTGGCAATCGCTTAGCTGATGGCTTTTCAATTTTACCTCTTTACACATTCAAATTCATGTCAATTTTCTGCAACCACTCTCTGCTAGTCTTTTAAGTATTTCAAGAAAAATCAGTAATGGTGCCTTCATAACAGCAGTGCCAAATTCTTTCTCGACTCTATTGCTCAATCCCACAGGACCTGAAAACTTGTTACAACCACCGGGATATACCATTTCCATCCACAAGACTAAAATATGGCGTGGCCATGTCACAGACCTTTGAGAAATGTCACCCACAGAACTAGCTTTGAACCCTTCAGGGTTTGGCAAATATTTCCTTTTACACTCCATTCTGAACCCCTTCAAAAATCACCCACAAGGCCCATACAAAGTGATCAGTTGACTTTTGATCACATGAACAGCCTATATGATTTGCATTTCAGGGCCATAACCCCCAACATCTCCAGCGTTCTTCATGCTGCAGTCAATGTTGCTGGCCAGTACCTGTTACAGGTGGAAATACAATTGTTCAA
Source organism: Stramonita haemastoma (assembly GCA_030674155.1). Taxonomy (NCBI): domain Eukaryota; kingdom Metazoa; phylum Mollusca; class Gastropoda; order Neogastropoda; family Muricidae; genus Stramonita; species Stramonita haemastoma. The sequence continues at coordinate 29,840,752 of CM060341.1, read as the reverse complement.
AAGTGTGTCCCTTTCTTCCCTTAATTTTCAAGGAGTCATTGAGTTGCTACCAAGAAGAGTTCCATGGAGTTAACATTGGTGTGAACTCCACTCCCAAAAAAGTCCTTTGGATGAGACGTGCCAGTGAGAAGGGATGACAATTTGTAAAAATGCATGCACATAGGAACTGGATATTAAAAAAAAAAAACAAAAAAACAGGCCCTTTGGTAATTACTTGAACCCACGTCTGACGGCAAGCTCAATGCTCTGACCACTAAGCTAACACCCCCCTCCCCCCCCTTACAAAGTGCAATTAGAATAAGTTATCTCCCCTTTGATATGTTTAACAAGTTCGAATTCTCTTTTGGTCTCACCCTACTCTAGAATGGAACCATAAACTCTCCTGACCATGTTAAATTTCCCTCCTGAAAAAAACGTACTAATTTTTTTTTTTTTTTAACAAAAATGAACCCCAACTGATAAGCAAATAGGTAGGCATACCAGTTAATATTATCAAGAGGTCATGGATGCGTGGTGAACACAGTTTAGCCAGGGTAGCAGAACTAGTCTAGTTCAGGATAGTTATTTTTGGAAAAAAATTTCAATACCATTCTAGTCAGGGGGGGGGGGGGGGCTGGGGGGTTAATCAAAATTGAACTTTAAAAACACTATCAACTTTCTAATTTATGTGGCATCCAACTAAGTTAAATTTAACTCCAAAAAAGTTTGAATGGTGGGTCCACACTTTCCTCGGACATTTCAAATGAAAACCGGCCGGTTCAATGTCGCCTATCCCAATCCCTAGTCAATGACCGGTCACCAAGTCAAAAGACCCGGGTGACATTTTAACTTGAAAATGCTTGGATCCAGACTACATGAATATGGAAGTAGCAATATCATAATTATAATTATTGTCTTACACTCCCAGCTCTAGAGTTGCATAATACTTACCATTTGTAGAACCGAAGACCAAGACCCACCGATACTGCAAAAACGCTTGAGTCTCATCAATATGGTGTTCATTAGGCTTATGGTTTGCACTAACTGCTTTACTGCTTTACTGATTAAATAACAATGGGAACCCCACAGCACGGGTCAAGGCGGGATTCTCCACCCCACAGCACGGATAAAGGCGAGATAACTCTTGTTCACTGCAGTGAATGGCCTCTCTTTCTGACCTTCAGTGAGGAGAGTTAGATTCGAGCCTCGATTTAGCAGATGTGCAAATTGTAAGCGCTGAACACGATGTTTCACGATATAAAAAAAAAGTAGGGAAATTCAGCTCCCTCCATACGAGATGTGTGTGTGTGTGTGTGTGTGTGTGTGTGTGTGTGTGTGTGTGTGTGTGTATGAAAGAGAGAGTTTAAAACGAAAAACTGACAGTACAAAAATGTGGAGTCCAGGGTAGTTAAAAAAAAAAAAAAAATCTCACTTTCACAATTGTCTCTTGTTGTTTCGTTTATCATTTTGCGAAGAAAATAATTTCTGCTGTTGTTTTTTGTTGTATCTCCAGTTACATTACGTGTAAGGAATGCAGTAACAAGGAGCAGGGCTTACGGAACAGCAGTCCATATATTGATCACCAGCAGTGACATCTCCCTCCCATCATTTTCCCCATGCCTTCTGTGTTCCTATTAAAGACCTCGGATTTTTTCCTATCAATTAGTCCTGATCAGCTAGAAAGAATTCTGACCTACCTCCCTCCCCTGTTGATGACTGGTTGTTTTGTTCGGTAACTACACACACACACACACACACACACACACACACACACACACACACACACACACACACACACACACACACACACACACACACTTGAAATTTTGATTTCAAGGCAAGAAGCAACTAAACTTTTAAAAACATTGTGAGTGTTCAGCCAGACACTAAAACAATAATACTTCTTGTTGTTTCTTTGGTCCAGTTCTGCACTCATTTCTGGTCAAGAAGTTTATTTTTCTTCTCCAAGCAATCTCTTAATTTGAAAGTTACCAAATGTAGACAGCAATGCAAAGGCAATCAAACTAGTGCCTGGAGTTCCAAAATCGTGTTCCTACACATAGGCTAAATCTTACAAAGAAGCTTGCTATATTTCTTTTTTCAGAGCAGAGAATATTATTTATTTCTAAATTTGTTATGCGAAGTCTCACTGTTCCAAAATTATTTTGAGCAAGATAAAATACTCGTGAATCAAAATAACTATCCAAAAAGAGCAAGTCATACTATTTCTTTTCTGTAACCTATTATTCTACTCTACCAAAAATCTGATGACAGAAACAGATATAGCCAATAGGTCCAGTAATGATTCCTGTTCTGCCAGTGGTTCTTCGGATTCCAACATGAGAACATAAGCAATATTAATAATGTTATCAACTATAAAAAGGTAAAGGTGTCCCATAACTATGAAGTCTTAAGGGAGCGAGGCATCAGAGACCTCAGCTTCTCTAGGGGCCAGCATGTTGAGGGCGGCGCCCAACTGCTCTCCCTCGCTGCTTTACCTTCCCTGACCCTAAAGAGGGCAGGTACCCATTGACAGCTGGGTGAACTGGGGAATTATAATGAAGCCAAGGCCCACAAACAGTCACCCATCCACTTGGTAACCAGGCTTGATGCTGCTTTTTGGCTTGGGCAAAAAGGGAGTGCTCTGACCACTGAGCTATCCTGGCCCCATACAAAACTTAAAAGGTTGAAGATGAAAATATGCTCGTAGTTGAGATTCAAAGTTATCTTCAAACTCAGTAAATTCTAATCATTTGAATGTGTTCGCAGATGGACCAGTTATAGAGACAGGAGAGTGTGAGGCTACATTCATCATCCCCGATTTGAAAATGGACAAAATACTTTTATATAGGAAAAGGTTTTTCCACTTTAGCTTTTATAGGTGAATTACTTGCAATTGTAAGGGTACTGAATTATCTTTCAAATACTTGTATAGCCATTTTCAAAATAGCTTTTTGTGTTGATTGAAAATCAGCTCTACTTGTTTTCAAACATTGTACTGGGAATCTAAAGTAAGAAAGGAGAGTATCCATGAAATGAAGTTCCCGATTCACTGTCCGCTGTGTAAAGGCAGTAGATTTTTGCTGGATTCCATTACATAGAGGTCTTTACTGGAATGAGTTGGATTCTTTGGCTAAGTGAGGTGCATCAGAAGACACCTTTGCAATACTAAGCTCTAGTTCAGGCCGAAGCTTGTTGTCACAGGACGGTAGTTCTGTTCTGGCAAAATCTGTATTATACTCTTTGTTGTTTAGAACTCCCTTCAAAAGTCTTTTTTGTTCATAAGATAGAAACGATTATTGACGAATTACCTTCAAATGCTTGGAATATTCAGCATTAACAAAAATGTCACATGTGCTTGTTCTGTTATTATTTCAGTCCACCATAATATATCGTTTGATTGCCTAGTGTTTAAAATAGTTTTATACACGGAAAAAGGAGTGAAAACTATCGTAAAATTCAAGGTGTTCTGTATGATTCTCATCAAGCTGTGATAAGAGCAGTTGCTGAAAGAATTTCTCTCAATGGTAGGAACACTACTATAGGATCTATTTTTGGGGTATATTTCATCCTTTTTTTTTCATTATTCAATTTCTGCTAAACTCTTTACTTTCCTTTCTGAATAGGTCTACATGACTATCGAATTACCTTGCAGAGAATGGACATTAAACCAATGAGAAAAAGAAAATGAAGTAGAAGAAGAACATACATTGACGCACAAGATAACAAAACGAGAGAGAGAGAGAGAGAGAGAGAGAGAGAGAGAGAGAGAGAGAGAGAGAGAGAGAGAGAGAGAGAGAGAGAGAGAGAGAGAGAGAGAGAGAGAGAGAGAGAGAGAGAGAGAGAGAGAGAGAGAGCAGGCAAGGCAAGGCAAGGCAAGGCAAGGCAAGGCAAGGCAAGGCAAAATTCTTTTATTCGAGGATAATAGATATGCACTCATGTGCTTTTTTACATCCAGTCCCCGCCCCTTTCAGGGATAACATCAAGATAAAAAGACAGCCTGAACTAAAACAAGAACAATTATAATGATCCAATTACCAAGAGCAAACCATACCAAGTATCAAACAACAGGTAAGAAATAAGACAGAGATACAATATTAAGGTAATGCTATAAAAAAAAAAAGGCACTCATTCAGAAACGAAAATAAGAAGTAAGAATCAATGATGATTTTGATTTGAATAATAAACAAGCAAACAAACAAACACAGAAACAAAAACAAAAAATCCTCAGAAAATGTCAGCCTAATCATAATTTTCTTGATGTTCAAACGTCATTTGCCGATTCTTCCTGTTGATTTTAGGTATTTTCTATCAGCTGGCAGAATTTGCCTTATCGGGAGTTTTTGGTTAAGACTCAGTTACCAGTTGGATGGGTGACCGTTTGCGTGCCATGGCTTCAGTACAGAGAGAGAGAGAGAGAGAGAGAGAGAGAGAGAGAGAGAGAGAGAGAGAGAGAGAGAGAGAGAGAGAGAGAGAGACAGAGACAGAGACAGAGACAGACAGACAGACAGACAGACAGAGACAGAGACAGACAGACAGACAGACAGAGGAAGAGAAAGACAGACAGAAACAGGCAAATAATTAAGACTTAAGAAGAGACAATTCACATAAATGTTCATTCCCTTTTGGATGGGTTTATTTTATAGAAATATACACATAGTAGTATATCAGGTAGTTTTTACACAATTGGAATCTACATACGGAAACCGCATACTTAATGATAAAACCAATCTTTAAATAATTATGGTTGTTGTTTTTTTGTGAACCAATATTAATTTTTTTAAAAGCCATTTTAAAGTTATATTAGAGAGAGAGAGAGAGAGAGAGAGAGAGAGAGAGAGAGAGAGAGAGAGAGAGAGAGAGAGAGAGAGAGAGAGAGAGAGCACGTTTGCGTGCCATGGCTTCAGTAAGTCCCCCCAGCTGTAAATGGGTACCTGCCCTCTTTAGGGTGTGCATAATAAAAAAAAAAATCCTGGCTTGGCTCAAGTCATCCTAGCAAAAGCAAGTTTTGGGGAGAACACTTGAGGATTCTAAGCAAGCTAGAAAATGTCCGCCTAATCATAATTTGCTTGATGTTCAAACGTCATTTGCCGATTCTTCCTGTTGATTTTAAGTATTTTCTATCAGCTGGCAGAATTTGCCTTATCGGAAGTTTTTGGTTAAGACTCAGTTACCAGTTGGATGGGTGACCGTTTGCGTGCCATGGCTTCAGTACAGTCCCCCCAGCTCTAAATGGCTTCCTGCCCTCTTTAAGGTCAGGGAAGGTAAAGCAGCAAGGGAGAGGAGATGGGTGCCGCCCTCAACATGCTGGCCCCTCGAGAGGCTGAGGTCTCTGATGCCTCGCTCCCCTACAACTACACAAGTTATAGGATACCTTTACCTTACAAATGTGGTTTTCTGCTTTGGGAGCTAAAACATTAGTGCTTTCTTGGGAGCTAGCAATTTGACCACAGGTACCAGTGAACAGTCGTCTTTTCTGTAGAAGCTTTAGTGCATTTGTTCCCTTTTCTATGGACAATTGTTTGGTAATAGGCCTATCTGTGTTAATTTTCGACTTGACCCAGATCTTCAAGTCACTGTGTGGCATGACCAAGAGGGTGTTGATTCAAATCCAGTCTGCAGAACTAAAACACTTTGGCTAATTACACTTCACTTGTAAGTTTTCCAAGCGTTATAACTCCACAGTGGTACAAAGCAGCCTCTTTTCGGAAAGCATAAAGGTAAAGGTGTCCCATAACCATAACCTTGGTGGTCGTTGGGGAGCGAGGCATCAGAGACCTCTGCTTCTCCAGGGGCCAGCATATTGAGGGCGGCGCCCATCTCCTCTCCCTCGCTGCTTTACCTTCCCTGACCCTAAAGAGGGCAGGTACCCATAACAGCTGGGTGAACTGTACTGAAGCCAAGGCGCGCAAGCGGTCACCCATTCAATTGGTAACCACACTCGACGCTGCTTAAGTTGACTTGGGGAAAGCGAGTGCTCTGACCACTTAGCTATCCCGCCCCCTATCTGAAAGCATATTTTCTTGAATTCAAGCACTATTGTCAAAAGTCTTTTGAAGAAATATGTCCCACATAACTTTATTTGCGTAAGTCACCTCTTCCTGATTATTGTCAAAGTGGACCTTGAGAGTCTTTAGGGGATGGGAGTCGGGATAGCCTTGTGGTCAGAACACTGTGCTCGCAATTTGACGACCCGGGTTCGATTCCCGTTCGAGGGGATTTTTCCCCTGGAGTGCTGACTCCACTCTCCCCAAAAGTCCTTCGGATGAAACTATAAACCAAGGCCCCGTGTGCAAGTGCATGCAGAACATCTTGCCACATGTTAAATCCTGTTCCACTTTTCGTGAGTAAGCCATTGTGTGCAGGTGGGAACTGATGACAAGATTTACAAAAACTGCATGCACACAGGGACTGGATGTAAAAAAAAAGCACACGATTGCTTATTTCATTATCCTCAATATAAAAGAAAAGAAAAGAATAAAATAGAATAGAGAGAATAGAATAAGACGTTACACATCAACTTTGACCTTTGAATAAAGTGATTTCTGATGTGTAAAAGTAATATGGTGACCTGTTTCTTAATCTTCTTCTCATTCAGGAAATATCTTCCTATTTGGAAAGTGATGCCAAGTTCTCAACAGTCAAAGACCATACACTTTCTGTGATTGTTTTGAATGTTGTTTGCATGAATTTTTGTTCTGACAGCAGAAAAAAACAACAAAAAAATGGGTGGAATGGTGGAAAAATTAAAAACTGGCAGAAATATAGCTAGTGATGGTGGTTTTCCGTCAAAAAGCAGAGAAATCTCATGCCTGCTTAGCCCAGGACAACCAGCACAACAGCCCTGATTGTACTAGTTAAGTAATGCACCACTGTCGCCACCTCAGGTGGGTGACTCACTCAGTCTGGCTCCGCGACTGAGCTAATATTGTCGTTAGTAGGTGGTGTCCTGCATATGTTAGCTCAGAACAGACACCACTGAACAACACCAAAGTGACCCAGCAGAAGTGCAGGGCCCCTCTGGCTGGTGGCCCCATGGCGGCCTAATATTGATGGGCTCCCTGTGAACTCCCAACCCTGAGGATGAGACACAACGAATCTGGTTATGGCTGTGGCGGGGAGATTGAAATGAGCGGCGTGGGAACAGCAGGATGGAGATGTCACAGAAGACGTGGCAGCAAAAAAAAAAAAAAGAAGTAAGGCACCACTTTTGGTGAACATTGTGTCTGTGGTACACACATTGAACCACCTCACTTTTTGAAAAACTCAGTTTTTAACTATTTCTACATAACTAAAAGCAAAACACACCCACACACACACAGTGTGCACATAATTATACTGAACCAGACTATAAACAGAGGTTCCATGTGTGAACACATGCAGAACATCTTGAGCACATGTTAAAATCTTTTCCGCTTTTTGGAAGAGTAGACCATTGTGTGCCAGTGGGAACAGATGATAAAATTTACAAAACTGCATGTATATGGGGACTGGATGTTAAAAAGCACATGATGTGCTTATTCCATTATCATCGATATAGAGGAATAAAATGAATAAATCTTCTGTTAAAAAAAAAAAAAAAGCAGCACACACACACACACACACACACATGGGGACGGGATAGCATAATGGTCAGAACATTGCGCTGGCAATTTGACGACCCGAGTTCAACTCCCGTTCGAGGGGATTTTTCCCCTGGAGTTAACATCAGTTCTGACTCCACTCACCCCAAAAGTCTTTCAGATGAGACTGTAAACCGAGGCCCCATGTGCGAATGCATGCAGAACATCTTGCGCACATGTTAAATCCTGTTCCGCTTTTCGTAAGAGTAGGCCATTGTGTGCCGGTGGGAACAGATGATAATATTTACAAAAACTGCATACACTCGGGGGCTGGATGAAAAAAACCACATGGATATTCCATTATCCTTGATATAAAGAATAAATAAATTAATTAATAAATAAAACACACACACACACACACTCTCTCTCTCTCTCACTCTCTCTAAAAATTAAAATCACTCACTCAACAGAGTCAGACTCAGAAACACAATGCTAAAAAATTATTTTTTCTTTTATTAAGCAGTCAAGATTTGACAAGAACTGAAATTACAATATTCATCCCAGTAGAAACAGAAATAGCTGAAGTACATTTCCGAACTGATTACATTCCAAAATGATACATCTTGTTCTTTGGCTTGGCATAAGTACAGGCTATATGGCTCTAACATAAAGATGACTGCAAGGCATGATATAACGCATCCTAAGAAAGAAGGTGACAGGATGTTTGAATTGTTCATCTGCCTAACAAGATAACTGTGAGGTTCTGGGTTTGATTCCTAGCCTTGTCCTTTCTTCTCAGCTGGGCAGGAAAATCAAACTGAACGTCAATGTTTTTTGGGTGAGACTATAAACCGAGGCCCAGTGTGTGAATTCACATCAAAGTAAGATGTGCTGGGCCTAACTTGTTAGGTGCTTGATGGCAGCACAACGCATAATTTTTTGCTCATATGACAGACAACAGTAGTTGCTGTATGAGTGTTTGACAGAGAAGAAGAGATAACGATTTAAACATTGATTTGTAGTAGTCTCTATGGTTCTGACCCTTGGGATTTGACATGACGTGTAGGTATGGCTGGGACCCAGAGACAGTGGAATGGGTGGTGAGGAAACAGCAGGACAGGAATGTCACATAGGATGAACCTTCAAGGGTGTACGCTACTCAGCGACCTGAGGAAGAAAGTGTGGCCGACGGAGGTAACCCTACAGACCAAGCTGTACGGCCCGCGAGAGGAGCTGGAAAGGACTTGCCATTATTTTTCCCAGACACATCTGACAGTGTAGAGCGAACAAGAGAAGAAAGAAGAAGAAGACAGAGGATGAGGCAGAAAACGACAGAAAATAAAGGCTCCATAATGACACAGTTATAAAGGAAAGGCACTCAAGTTTTCATCAAGCCTTTCATGAGAGCTAGAGGGCAGTGATATGACCAAATACAGGCAACAACATCAGACCACCCCCTCCTCCAGTAGATTCATCAGTCTGACTTGTTGTTCATAGTTTTCTCTTTACCAAAGCAAGCCATACCTTTTTTTTTTCACCAAGCAAATTCATCATCAGTTTACACATGGCCCTTAAATGATTATAGCAAGCCGCAGAAAGTGTTTTCTTCCCCTAGTATAGAAAAAAAAGGTAAATGTGTCCCATAACCTAGGCGGTCGTAGGGGAGCGAGGTATCAGAGATCTCAGCTTCTCTAAGGGCCAGCATGTTGAGGGGCGGCTCCCATCTCCTCTCCTCTGCTCTCCCCTAGCATATTCATCATTTACACAATGCCCATTAATGACAGTAGCAAGCCACAGCCCTGTTTTCTTTAAATGGCAAATTCATCAGTTTACACACGGCATGTATGTGACTGTTACAAGCTACTGTACTACTCCCCCCCCCCCCCCCCCCCCTTAGCAAATATATCTGTTTACACATGTCCCATAGAATTGACTATAGCAAGCAACAGCCCTGTTTTCTTCCTAAAGCAAATACATCAGTTCTACATTTTTCTCACAGAACCCATAGCACACCATACACTGTTTCATCTTGACCCTTTTCACAAATCTCTACAATACAATGCTTTGTAGTACTTCACGTACATTCTGAAACAATGCCCACACCTGTCATCTTCAATAGCCTGAAAGTGACTCAGCACACACTTCCAATCGAATCCAATCTTGTTGTTTATAGCCCCTGCTGACCACACAGGCCATATCGGTAAAAGCACACATTTTCTTCCCCTTTATTTTTCTCAATCTCATATCATCCAACAAATGAAACCAAAGGGATCAAGCCCTTTGTAAAAACCATATGTACATACATACACTGAGGCACCCTGACATACACTGTGGCACCCTGACATACACTGTGGCACCCACTGTGGCACCCTGACATACACTGTGGCACCCTGACATACACTGAGGCACCCTGACATACACTGAGGCACCCTGACATACACTGAGGCACCCTGACATACACTGAGGCACCCTGACATACACTGAGGCACCCTGACATACACATGTATACATACACAAAGGCACCCTGACACACACTGTGGCACCCTGATACACACTGTGGCACCCTGACACACACTGTGGCACCCTGACACACACTGTGGCACCCTGACATACACGGAGGCACCCTGACATACACTGAGGCACCCTGACATACACTGAGGCACCCTGACATACACATGTATACATACACGGAGGCACCCTGACATACACGGAGGCACCCTGACATACACATGTATACACTGAGGCACCCTCACATACACATGAATACACTGAGGCAGCCTGACATATACATGAATACACTGAGGCAGCCTGACACACACATATACCACACTGAGGCAGCCTGACATACACATGTATACACTGAGGCACCCTGACATACACTTGTGTACACTGAGGCACCCTGACATACACATGTATACACTGAGGCACCCTGACATACACATGTACACACTGAGCCACCCTGACATACACATGTATACACTGAGGCACCCTGAAATACACATGTACACACTGAGGCACCCTGACATACACATGTATACACTGAGGCACCCTGACATACACATGTACACACTGAGGCACCCTGACATACACATGTATACACTGAGGCACCCTGACATACACATGTACACACTGAGGCACCCTGACATACACATGTATACACTGAGGCACCCTGACATACACATGTATACACCAAGACACCCTGACATACACACGTATACACCAAGTCACCCTCACATACACACGTATACACCAAGACACCCTCACATACACATATACATACACTGTGGCACCCTCACATCCACCCACGTACATCACTGTCCACAAGCTGTGTCATGGTCTATCAGTATTACCTCACTATAACTATCATGGTGACTGACAACACCAACACGAGAAAGAAAGACCAGAAAAAAAGAAATCAACAAACGAGACACAACATTTCTCCATGAATGAAGGATAGACAGAAATAAAAAGAAACAAGACATCAGATATGTCACATAAAGTTACAAGTCAAACCAACAGCTCTGATTAACTTTGATCAGATAAGAAAGACCTGAAAAAAGAAATCAACAAACAAGACACATTTCTCCACAAAGAAGGATAGACAGAAATAAAAAAACAAAAACAAGACAACAGATATGTCACATAAAGTTACAAGTCAAACAAACAGCTCTGAATAACTTTGATCATGGTACATACACACACACCAAAAATATACACACCTAAAAACCTCAAATCAAAGCATATCCTCAACAGCTCACATTGAAAAGAAAAAAAAACCCAAACAAAACAAACCATGAGGATCAATAACTCATCATAGCACCACTGTACAGGAAAAGATGCATGACAAAAATCTTTAAAACAGAAAAGCGATTCAACCAGCAGCATAAAATGAGCACTGTCAATGAAATAAAGATGCCCCTTCACCTAAGCAAACATGACAGACCTCAGCTCCTCTTAGGGAGCTTCATGAGGGGGGTGCCTGTCTCCTTCTCCCTGTTCCTTCTCTCTGTTTCTTCAGAGAGTGCAGGCACCCAATTACACTGCAGTGAACTGGGGGGGAATACGTATATACATGTACATAAATCAAGGTGGCTCAAAGAGTCACAAGTCCACACAGGAACCACCACACTCAACTGTGCAAAAGTAGGCTGTGCTACCATTGTGTCACTGTTGTCACTCAGGGTAAAGCTGGTTTCACAATTTTATAGACCCCCCCCCCTCCCTCCAGAACAGTGAATTACTTGGGTTCTATGTGTAGTGTCTTTTTCCCTATCAACAGTGGGTTCTATGTGGAGAGTGTCTTGTTTCCCCATGAATTACTTCTGTTTTCCCATGAACAGTAGACTACTTCTGTTTCCCCATGAACAGCGGATTACCGTTTCCCCATGAATTACTTCTGTTTTCCCATGAACAGTAGACTACTTCTGTTTTCCCATGAACAGTAGACTACCTCTGTTTTCCCATGAACAGTAGACTACTGTTTCCCAATGAACGGAAGACTACTTGGGTTCTATGTGCAGAGTATATGTTTCCCCATGGACAGTGAACTACTTTTCCACCATGAACTGTGGACTGCTTGGCTCCTATGTGCAGAGTGTATGTTTCCCCATGAACGGTGAACTACTGTTTCCCCATGAAAAGTGAACTACTTGAGTCCTATGTGCAGAGTGTATATTTCCCCATGAATAGTGATGTATGTGCAGCGTGTATATATTTCCCCATGAACAGTGGACTACCGCTTCCCCGTGAACAACACAGCACTACTTGGGACCTATATGCAGAATGTATAATTCCCCACGACAAACACCAACACAGCACTGAACTACTTAGGCCCTACATGCAGCGTGTCCAGCAAGAAGGACAGGGCGGCCATGGGGTCCTCGATGTCGTGCACGCTGTCGCGCCTCAGCACCCAGGCTGGCCTGACCCGGGTGGCCTGGGGGCCGTGCAGGCGGGAGGGCAGGGTGGCATTCAGGCAGGCGCGGGCAGCCACCATGCGTGCGCGGGCTGCCTGCATGCGATGCTTCCTCAGCACCAGGGCGTGGATGGACTGCAGCTTGGCCACCAGCTTCGGGTCAGAGCACATCTCCTGGGGGAGAGAGGAGAAGGGGATTATTAATTACTGCTGGTCAGTGTGTGTGTGTACGCACTGGAGATTGTGAGCAAGCACATCATCATTCATCCACAAACTAAAGTACACATGTGAATGACAAACTGTAGTACCAGTAAAAGGTGACCCCCCCCCCCTCCCCCCCAGGTCGGACACACACACACACACAAATAGCCTATCATAAGAAACATTAAACATATATACTGAGATGTACCAGATACGACTCACACACACACACACACACACACACACACTCTCTCTCTCACACATGCACACACACACCCCACCCCCACACAAATATTATAACATTGAACATATATATACTGAGATGTACTAGATACATGTCTCACACACACCTACACACAACACACACACAACCCCCCCCCCGCCCCCCCCCACCCACACAACACACACACACACTCACACATACACACTCACACACCCACCCACCCACACACAACACCCACACAACAATCACACACCCACACACGACACACACACTCACAGCTTTACGCTGGGGACTGGTGCCCAGGATGGCCAGCAGCATGCAGGTTTTGGTGAAGATGGCGCCCCCTTTCTCCCGGTAAATGGACAGGAGATCGACCAGCGTTGTCACAGAGTCCTCGGCCTCGTACACAGCCTGGGTCGTCTTCTCATACTGCAATGAACACACGTGAAGACAGGAGAGTTTTGATTCATCGCAAAATGTGAAGGGGATGTGTGTGTGTGTGTGTGTGTGTGTGTGTGTGTGTGTGTGTGTGTGTGTGTGTGTGTGTGTGTGTGTGTGTGTGTGTGTGTGTGTGTGTATGTGTGTGTGTGTGTGTGTGAATGTGTGTGTGTGTGTGTGTGATGTGTGTGTGTGTGTGTGTGTGTGTGTGTGTGTGTGTGTGTGTGTGTGTGATGTGTGTGTGTGTGTGTGTGTGTGTGTGTGTGTGTTGGGGTGTGTGTGTGTGTGTGTGTGTGTGTGTGTGTGTGTGTGTGTGTGTGTGTGTGGTTGTGTGTGTGTGTGTGTGTGTGTGTGTGTGCATGCACTCGTCAGACGAATAGCTGAGTTTCTGTTACGAAGGTAACTGTATGCTGCATGTCCCCCCAGTCACCATAAATCTTCTTGGCCACCGAGGTGGGGTCAGGCCAGATCCTTTACAGAGCGCTTCTTGTACACAAGTTAAAGACCTGTTCTGCTTTTCAGAAGAGTAGGCTATTTTGTGCCTGTAGGAAAGGATGACAAAATCTTAGAAAAACGCATGCACACAGATGTCATAAATAGACACCATCCCTGAAGTCGGTATGCAGCTCCCTAAATGGTGGTGGTAGTGGGGAAACAAATAAACAGTCACAAATGCCGAAATGTTACAATTGGCAAACCTTGGAGCTCTCTCTAGCCAAGGAAAGAAAAATGTTGAAGATAAGTATAGCAAAGACCAATCAGAAGACCACACACACATGCACACTCTCACACTTATGTGTCTGATATCACTATTCAGTGAAAGGACATTGAACTGAAGAACACCCACACACACCACACCACACACACCACCCACTCACACCACTTACACCACCCACCCATAACACAACACACACACACACACACACACACACACAGAGGCACACACACTCACACTTACCTGTCTGATATCACTATTCAGTGAAAGGACATTGAACGAACAGAAGAACACACACACACACACAATCACCACCTACACACATAACACATTCCCCCACCCCCCCCGCACCCCCACAAAACACAACACACACACTCACTCACATCACCCACCCACACTCACACACAAAACAACAACCCCCCCACACCACTCACACTCACCCCCCCCACCTCCCTACCCCCACACGGCGTCAGTCACGGTACCTTGGCCAGGTTGAGGAGGACGCTGACGGAGAACTTGATGAGCTCCATGTGGGGCAGGCTGCGGTTGCAGCTGAGGATCAGGCGGAAGATCACCCCCACCGCGTTCACCTCCACCAGCCGCTCACAGCACACCCACGACAGGCGCGTCGCCACGTCTGACAACACACGCACGCACGCATACATATCATCTGAAGATACCTTCCCCAGAAAAGGGGAAGGTAGCAGGATGGTTTTTTCTATCTGTCTGTCTGTCTATCTATCTGTCTATCTATCTGTCTATCTATTTATCTCTCTCTCTTTCTTTCTTTCTTTCTTTCATTCTATCCATCCATCCATCCATCCATCCATCCATCCATCCATCCATCCATCCATCCATCTATCTATCTATCTATCTATCTATCTATCTATCTATCTATCTATCTATCTATCTTTCTATCTCTATCTATCTATTTCTCTCTCTCTCTCTCTCTATTGCTTATGGTATGAATACTCTGTTGGATTGAATAAAAACATTAAAAAAAAACCCAAACAAAAACCCCCCACAAAAAAACCCCACCCGAAAAGATATAACTCAAATTTTTTCTCTATAAACACACACCTTACACACACACTAGCTACAAACCACAACACACACAAAAAACAAAAACACACGGTAAAGTAAAAAAACACCACCATCCCCCCTACTCACCCCCTCCTACCCCAAATCACTCCCCCACCCAAACTAACCAAGGTGCATCAGGGCATCCAGGATGTAGGCCAGCTGCTTGTAGTGCAGAAGGAAGTCCAGGGCGGACGTTGTGCGGTGGCCTAACGTCTTTTCCTCCGTGGCTTTCTCGTTGGCTTCCTGCACGCGGCGTCTGGCCACAGCGATCTTCTTGCTCTTCAGCCCTCGGCGTAACTGCCGTCCTCGCCATATTGCCTGCGTGACAATTAAAATTTTAATGTTTTTTATCCATGTTTATTCAGTTTTGTACATTGGTGTCTGACGGAGATAACCAACCCTACAAGACCAAGCTGTACAGCCCACGAGAGGAGCTGGAAAGGACATACATGCCATTATTTTCCCCCCCAGACACATCTGACAGTGTAAAGCGAACGAGAGAAGAAGAAGAAGAAGTACATTGTTGTATATCATGAAATGCGTGTTTCTTCACATACATATACCGGTATATATAAAAAAAGCAAGCAAAAGTATTCACATAAAGTATAATGAAGTATGATAAAGTATAAGAGAAATTAGGAAAAATGGAAGAAGAGAAAGAAAAACAAAATATACACACACATACTCACACAAATATGTTAAAGTTAGAGCGAGAAGAAAGATGAGCTGTGTGACATATTTACAAATAATAATTATAACGATGATAATCATATATGGAGTTTGTATGGCGCTGAATCTTGTAGAGCAAACAAATCAAAACGCTTGCATTCAAATCATTCACGCAAAAGCAACCGTTTACAAAAAAAGGAGACACAGTTGTATACGCAAAAATCTCACCATTGGTGAACCTCAGAGCTCAAGC
>CM060341.1:29789398-29819203 GCA_030674155.1 Stramonita haemastoma | reverse complement strand
CTGTCGTCGCCTCCACATCGCCTGCAGACGTACGGCAGCTGCCTCCTGCTGGCGTGTCGTCATGGCAACACTCCACTGTCGCCACGCCCTCTGGATGATCACGGCAGCTGCTGTCTGTTTCTGTAACAGTTAGTTACAGTCTTAACCCTCTTAGTCCCCAACCGGGATTTGCCGGGATTGAATAACTGCCCCCCTTCAATCCCGAACCACGATTCGCAGGGATTTACACACAGTAGATTTCATCACGCTGTGACCATCACTAATTGCTACTGCGTGTCAAAGCTCTATCAGGCTAGATGTACAAAGCCTGCTGAGAGTCCTGAAGTAATTATAGCTGCTGGTATGTACTTAGAAGGAGGAAAAGGCCAGCGAGCATGTGTGCCTGACCCGATTTCGTGATGGAATGCGAAATCTAGGGGCAGTTTGTGTTCAGAGACACTGAATGCAAGAGGGTTAAAAAGGAAGGTGGCAGGACAGTTAAGACGTTCACCTGCTAAACAAGCAAACTGTGAAGTTTTGGGTGTGATTCCAGCCTTGCCCTTTCTTCCCAGTTTGACGAGAAAATCAAACTGAATGTCAAAGTCCCTTGGATGAGACTATAAACCAAGGCCCCGTGTGATAACGCACGCATAACATCTTGGGTACATGTTAAAAACCCATTCTGCCGTTTGGAAGAGTAGGCCATTTTGCGCTGGTAGGAAATCATGACCAAATTTCCAACACACATACACACAGGTGTCATGTTTAGACACCATCCCTGAAGTTGGAATGCGGCTGCCTGAATGGTGGGTGGATGCTTGCGCAATAATCTCACCATTGGCAAACCTCAGAGTGGGCAGAAAATAATTGTTACAGAAACAGACAGGAGCAGAGAAAAACTTCTTTGTTTGTCCGTTCCTTGGTTTGAGCTCCAAGATTCACCAATGGTAAGATATTTTTGTAGGTGACCCCCCCCCCCCCACCATTTAGGTAACCGCATTTACACAGGAAATCTCATATTTGCGTTTAGCAATTAAAAAAAATATATTAAAAACCCCTTGACTTGGGCCACTTTTAGACATGTGTAAACACATATAAACTACAATTGGTACACAGGGCTGGGCATAAATGCTGCACATTTATAAAGTCAGCTTTCATCTAGAATTTTTTTTTCTTAACAGAATTGTCTTCAGATGGTCAATATCATAAAAACACACACACACTGGGTAAACAGGCACATTACAAAAAAAGAATCAACAAAATACTTTTTATAAAAACCTAAGAAAATAAACACCACCATACACGTTACACACATGACAAAGATTTCACAACCCCCCCACCCAAACCCCACACTGAAATAAACACAACCACACACACATAACACAAAATCTTGAAGAAACCACAACTGTCCACACTCCGTACACAAAGACTGCCACACCACCTAGCAGCAGCAGTAACATTCAGGCGGTGGCACGGCACGGCACGTTACATTACCTGTCGCAGGTGAGCCGATCGGCGCAGACAGAAGCGTCGCCACGCCAACTGGATGATGCGAGCGGCCCGCGTCTCTTCTCGCAGGTCCAGGAGTCGGGCACACAGGTAGGACACGTAGGTGATGACGACACGCTCGTCAGGTATGGTGTTGGTCATGTCGGCTGCCTTCAGCATGAGAGGTATGCCCCCCAGCTCTGACACCTGAACACAGAGAGAAGTGTCAGTCAATGTTTATTTCCCGGAAAGTTTTAGTGTTTGTATTTCATTGATGATAATGATAAAAATAACGATGGATAAAAATAATAATAATAATGATGATTATGATACTGACACAAGGAATTTATAAAGGACTGAAGTCTTGTAAAAGCAAACGAATCAAAACATTCATTACTGCTCTTATAATTGTTGATATACATATATTTTTTAATTCATTGTTTATTTTTGATAATTATTATTATTGGATTTTAAAAAAAGATTCCCTACAGCCTCTAATGCACAAAGTGTTTTATCATCAAAACAGAAATGATGGAAAGGAAAAAAAGGCAATAACAAAATACGAGTATGATAGAAAAGATGGTATTTCTACCCCAGCATTTCCAGGAAATGGAAATACGCATGCTACAGCAGTCTGCTGTCAAAAATACTGCATTATTATGGCTTTTATTATTATTTTTTTTGTGTGTGTGTTCCTCGGCTAGAGCTACGAGATTCACCAATAGTATAATTTCGCATATGCATATGTTTTTGCCCACATTGAAAGTAACTGCATTCTGACTTTGGGGATGTCTGCTGGGCATGTTCATGCTTCTGTAATCCACCAAATACTGACATGAATTACAAGATCTTACACATGCATATTTGATCTTTTTGGAGATACATGAAGGGAATGGAGACACTGGCAGGTCTGCGCTTGAAGTTGACATTGTAAAAATCATCGCCAAGATTAGACCCCATGACTTCATGGACCTATCGCATAGAAGTCCGAACTAAACCATTCAGCTATGGTGTCTGTCATAATTTTCTGTATAAAGCTGCTTTAGCTGAAAGATTCCTATAGTTATGTCTTGAGTAAGTCATGTGCTGTTGATTCCTTAAAATGAGAACATGGCACATGACTACGATTACTGCTCACCTTCTCGTACAGAACCCTGAAGTTCTCCTTTTCATGGACCAGAAGAGTCTCAAACAGGGACTGGTCCATATCTCCTGTTCAACATGAATGAATAAACCAACAATTAAAACAACTGCAAAAAAGCAAACAAACAAACAAAAAAACCACCCCCCACAAAAAAAAAACCCTCTGGCACAAGCTTTGCAATCGTAAACAGGCTCCATTACTGGTCTTACAATAACTTCGTAACTAAAATGTACAGAAATATATGCAAGTGGTCTCCCCCTTCCTCTCTTTTTTGGTATTCTTTTTTTTGATGGTGGTTTGTTATTTAGAAAGCTGTCTGGTTCTACAATGCAAAAAGCAAAGCGAATGTGAATTTACAAGTTGGCGCAAACACAATAATATTAATTTAGTATTCAACAAACGCATATTCAGCCACACACCAAAGTAACTCGTGTAAATTCTGTCTTGTCATTCTCCACATATATTCTCTCTCACACAAACGTTCTTACAGAGACAAACTGATACATTATCAGGCTCACACATTTTATATACATGTTTGTCTTTTATCACAGTCAGTTAAACAAAATCTTATCCCATCCACAGATATACCCACATAATCATGCTGACTTCATTTTTTGATTATTCAACATGACCCCCCAGCCGATTTCATTTATACTCTTTACAGCCCTAGCGACTCTTGGCAACACACAGAGACAGACACTGGTGAGAATGATACAACCATTCTCCACTATTCGGTTCTTCCTTGTAATCATCCAACAATTCACAGACATACACAGAAAGCGGGATAGCCGTGTGGTCAGAACAATGCACGCGCAATCTGATGACTCAGGTTCGATTCCCGTTCAAGGGGATTAATCCCCTGGAGTTAACATCAGTGCTGACTCCACTCTCCCCAAAAGTCCTTTGGATGAGACTATAAACTGAGGCCCCGTGTACGAACGCAAACAGAACATCTTGTGCACATGTTAAATCCAGTTCCGCTTTTCGTAAGAGTGGGCCATCATGTGCCGGTTGGAACAGATGACAAGACTGACAAAACTGCATACACAAGGGGACTGGATGTAAAAAAGAACATGGGTGCTTATTCCATTATCCTCGATATAAAAGAATAGATAAATAAATAAAATAAATAAATTCCTACCCCCCTCCTACAAACAACCATTTTCATATACTTTCAGTTTTCATATATATATATACACTTTCAGTCAGCATTTTACCTCCGAGAGGGTTGCCGGTTCCCCAGTCCTGGCTGAGGTCGGAGTCGTCCTCCCCTGTCCTGTCCTCGGCGTTCTCGGCGGCCTCCTGCAGACTCTGGGAGGTGCGGAACTGGATGCTGGACAGCGGCAGCAGCGCAGGATGGTAGTGATGCAGCAGACAGCACAGCGCCCGCCCGTCAGAGAACGACACCGTGAAGTTTTCCACCTGCCAGGTAATGTTTGTCATGATTAATTAAAAGCGCTATGGACATCCAATCCCACAGTGTACAAATCCGTCATCAACTCTGTCAAGAGTGCTAAATTTAGCTTGCTCCTTCCTTTTACCTAGTCCAAGTGTGGTCATTTCTTGCTATAATTAGCTCAAGTTGGCCGCAGCTGGGGTGGGATGGGATGGATTAATTAGCAGCTGAGAGGAGCTGAAAGTGGGGGACACTTACAGCTGTGATCCACTCCAATCCAGTCATTTGTTTACAGCCCTGCTGACCACACAGGCCATATCGGGGGCTGTCAACTTGTAAAATTTTAAATCTCAGAATAAAAACTGTACAAGTATATACAGATTAAAACAGGGTATTAAAAAAATCAACTCTACTGTGGTTCCTTGTATTAACGCCCTGGCTGACCATAAATGATTTAAATGTCCAATAAATATGGCATAAAATATAAATAAAAAAACCCAACAACAACAAAAAGAAAGCAAGCAAGCAAGAAGTCTAGGAAAGGAGAAAAATCTACCTCCTCCCCAAACCCAAAAAGCTATTGTTTTTACACCTGCTTGGAGATTCTGTTTTGTGCGCCATTGTCGTATTCTTCTTCTTTGAACACTAAGACAACAACTAATTGTTGTCTGCCATATGAGTAAAAATGCATCACACTGCTGTTAAGCACCTGACATTGTATCATTTAACGTCTTACAGTCACATACATTTTTAGATGTGAAATTTGGGTTGCAGAACTGTTTTGCTATAATAACATTTTTCCTTTTTGGGGGATGGGTGGGGGGGCTATTTTTTTTTTGAGGGGAGGTTGTTCTTTTTTGTTGTTTTGTTTTGTTTCTTTAAAGGGGGAGGAGAGGGGGAGTACTGTTTCTGTATGTTTTGTTGTTGTTGTTGTTGTTGTTGTTCAACAATAGTATGCAAATAGACTGAAGACTGAAATGAGTTTATGATATAAGCCAACAGCTCTTATCAAAACACCAAAAATTCCCCCCCCTCCCTCCTTACACACAAAGACATGCACAAACACACCACACACACCCATCATGACATAAATCTAATCATACATCACATAGCCCACTGCAATGAAGAAGACTGCACCACAAACTCGCGCTCTCTCTCTCTCTCTCTCTCTCTGTGTCTGTCTGTCTTTCTGTCTCTCACCCTGACTCCGTAGTGCAGACAGACGGTGCGACACCACTTCAGCAGCAGCTGCAGCATAGGACTGTCCATCGCCACACTCACCCCCCCTGAATCACGCCGCGCTGTAATAAAGATAATAACAACAATAATGATAATGTATAGAATTTAGACATTGCACTGAATTTTGTAAAGCAAAGAAATCAAAGCCTTCGCAGTCAAATCATTTACATGGGGTAATAAGGACAATAATAATAATAATGATAATATATGGAATTTATATGTTGCGCTGAATTTTGTAAAGCAAATAAATTAAAGCACTTGCAGTCAAATCATTTACATGGGGTTAAAATCATGATCATAAAAACATTACAAATATATATTTTTTTTAATGAGCGTCTTTCTTGACACAGTTGATGGACTGCCAGTTGTTGGTGTCCCCTATGTAGGGGATGGGATAGCCTAGTGGTCAGAACACTGTGCTCGCAATTTGACGACCTGAGCTTGATTCCCGTTGGAGGGTGATTTTTCTCCTGGAGTTAACATCAGTGCTGACTCCACTCTCCCCACAAGTCTTTCGGATGAGACTAAAAACCTGAGGCCCTGTGTGCAAACGCACACAGAACAACTTGCGTACACGTTAAACCCTGTTCCGCTTTTCGTAAGAGTAGGCCATTGTGTGCCGGTGGGAACAGATGACAATATTTATACAACTGCATACACACGGGGACTGGATGAAAAAAAGTGCATGAGTGCTTATCACATTATCCTCAATATAAAATTAAAAATTAAAAAAAAAAATAAATAAATAAAATACGGTGCAGAATCTCATAAAGCAAATTAATCAAAGCGAATATTTCAAACATGTCGAAATGACCCGTCACACAACTCCTGTCAAGCAAAACAACAGCAAAACAGCGACGACGACGACCTACCAGCAGACAGCGAATCACGCGGGTGTCCCAGCATTCTCTGCATGCAGACCTTGACCCTCAGCGTGCGTTCCAACATGGCCACCTCTTCCTGCAGCTCTTGCTCGTTCAGCGTGGCTATGGCCTGACACACACAGCGTCCACACACAGGGTGATGAGTTTGACATCGTAGGCATGAGAGACAACAAAATAAATTCATTTGTCAAAATCAAGAAGGAAAGTGGCAGGTATGGTTAAACCAACAAGTAAACCGTGAGGTTATTATGGGTTCGATTCCAAGCCATGCCCTTTCTTCTCAGTTTGACACACACAAAAAAATTGAACTGAATAGCAAAGTTCTTCGGATGAGACTAAAAAACCCAAGGCCCTGTGTGTGAAGGCATGCTGAACATCTTGCTCATACTTAAAATACCTGTTCTGCCTTCCAGAAGAGTGGGACATTGTGTGCAGTTTGGAATGGATGACAAAAAAACACGCATGCACACAGATGTCATGTTTAGACACCATACCTAAATGAGGTGGTGGTGGTGGTAGTGGTGGTGGTGGTGGTGTGGGGGGGGGAGAATGGTTACATACACAAAAATTTCACCATTGATGAACCTCAGAGCACTAGCTCAGGAACCCCCCAAAAATCCAGTACTGATTGAAACTTGCAAAATTTTTTAAATCAAAATATTAGGCTAGACATCTCAAACACTTCGAAGAACCGTCCACAAACATTAAGATTAACAAATTTCAAATCTATTATCCATACACACACATGCCACTTTATTACCTAAAATAATCCATGTCCCAAAAGAGATAACAGTAAACAAAAACTCTGAATCTTTATTTTAGGTTGCGTTGGTCAATTTTGAACTGGACAGGATCAGAGAAGCCGTACCTGGAAGTGGAAGATGAGTTTCCAGAGAAAGGCCAGCGTTTTCTCCCGATGTCCTTCCACGATGTCTCGAGCCGTCAGCACACCTCCTGCACACAGTGTTCACACTGATAGATTATTTTATTTTATTCTTTTATATCAAGGATACATGACTACACAAACTATCCACACTTTAGATATCCCTTACGACTACACAAACTATCCACACTTTACGACTACACAAACTATCCACCACTGTTACGACTACACAAACTATTACCTCAACTTTTCACACTGATAGATGACTACACACACTATCCACACTTTTCCTATAACCTGTTCACACTGAAGATACTACACAACTATCCACACTTTTCCTATAACCTGTTCACACTGAAAGACCCTACACAAACTATCCACACTTTTCCTATAACCTGTTCACACTGAAAGACCACTACACAAACTATCCACACTTTTCCTATAACCTGTTCACACTGAAAGACCACTACACAAACTATCCACACTTTTCCTATACCTGTTCACACTGAAAACCACTACACAAATATCACACTTTCCAGAACTGTTCACAACTGATACACAAACTATCACACTTTCCTAGAACCTGTTTTTCACTGACTACACAAACTATCCACACTTTTCCCAGAACCTGTTCACACTGACAGAACACTACACAAACTATCCACACTTTTCCCACAACCTGTTTACATGACTTCACACACTATCCACACTTTTCCCACAACCTGTTTACATGACTACACAAACTATCCACACTTTTCCCATAACCTGTTCACATTGACTACACAAACTATCTCCACTTTTCCTATAACCTGTTCACACTGACTACACAAACTATTCACACTTTTCCCTTAACCTGTTCACACTGATAGAAGACTACATTAACTATCCACACTTTTCCCATAACCTGTTCACACTGACTACACAAACTATCCACACTTTTCCCATAACCTGTTCACACTGACTTACACAAACTATCCACACTTTTCCCATAACCCGTTCACACTGACAGAGGACTACACAAACTATCCACACTTTTCTTATAACCTGTGTGTGTGAGGCAGACACATTGAAGACAAAATTAAAACCAACCAACTGTGATTCATACATGCAGAACAATGTTTAGAAATGTCACCAAAACATTGAATAAACTTAGAGAGAATGAGAGAGAGAGAGAGAGAGAGAGAGAGAGAGAGAGAGAGAGAGAGAGAGAGAGAGAGAGAGAGAGAGAGAGAGTGAGAGAGAGAGAGAGAGAGAAAGAGAGAGAGACAGAGACAGAGACAGACTCAGAGAGAGAGAGAGAGAGAGAGACAGAGAAAGAGAGAGAGAGAGAGAGAGAGAGAGAGAGAGAGAGAGAGAGAGAGAGAGAGAGAGAGAGAGAGAGAGAGAGAGAGATGCCAGTGACTGTACCTTTGCAAAAAAAAAAAAAAAAAAAAGGTCGATGTCATGACTGCACGTACCTTTGGCGGTGTGAAGGTCAAGGCCACGCTGGGTCAGCTGTTTGAGGACCAGGTCCACGTTGTGGATTTTCTGCAGTCGGCTGATGGCGGGGGAGCGTAGGGAAGGAGCAAAACTCCAGTCTCCCGACAGCAGCATGACGATGCGACTGGAAACAGGTCAGGCAGGTGAGATAGATTACCTTCCATGAGTAATCTGAGTGTGTTTATATAATACGAGTGTGTTTTGTAAGTGTGTGTGTGTGTGTGTTCTTTTATTTCGAAGATGATGGAATAAGCACTCCGAAAAGAGAGAGAGAGAGAGAGAGAGAGAGAGAGAGAGAGAGAGAGAGAGAGAGAGAGAGAGAGAGAGAGAGAGAGAGAGAGAGAGAGAGAGTGCGTGTGTATGTAAGTGTGTGTGTGTGTGTGTGTGTGTGTGTGCGTGCGTGCGTGCGTGCGTGCGTGTGTTTTGAAGTCTCTCTGGAACATAAAGACAAGAGATTGCACCAAGAAGGCAAAAAAAAAACCAAACCAAAGACAAGAAGGAGGTGACAGGGAGAAAAGGAACAAACGGCTATGGAGATACCATTACTTTTCCCAGACACATCTGACGGTGTAAAGCAAACGAGAGAAGAAGGAAAAAGAAGAAGAAAAAGAAGATTCTGAAAAAAAAAAGAGAGAGAGAGAGAGAGAGAGAGAGAGAGAGAGAGAGAGAGAGGGAGGGAGGGAGGGGGAGGGAGGGAGGGAGGGAGGAGAGGGAGAGAGAGAGAGAGAGAGAGAGAGAGAGAGAGAGAGAGAGAGAGAGAGAGACAGAGACAGAGACAGAGAGAGAGACATACGCACACACACAGAGAGAGACAGACAGAGACAGAGAGAGAGACAGAGACAGACAGACATTCAGACAGACAGAGACACAGAGACAGAGAAACAAAGAGAAGATCCACAAAAGCCTACTCACGCAAGCCTCAAGCCGTCCCTCAGGTCGGTGCAGAGGTTGCTGACAGCGTAGTCAAACTCATCCAGCGGGGTCTGCACGTGCGACACGACATAGCCCAT
This sequence comes from Stramonita haemastoma, assembly GCA_030674155.1. NCBI lineage: Eukaryota > Metazoa > Mollusca > Gastropoda > Neogastropoda > Muricidae > Stramonita > Stramonita haemastoma. The sequence goes on along the minus strand of CM060341.1, from coordinate 29,809,701 downwards.
GTAGGCCAGGTGCTTGGTCACGTCCCCTTCCCCGCTCAGAAAGTCCCGGGAAAACTGGATCAGCAGCCCTTTGGTGGACTGAAGACAGCAGAGAGAGAGAGGGGGAATGTTTTTTGTACATTGTTGTCATGCACTGCTTCAACATGCACTGAAGACAGGAGAGAGAGAGAGACAGAAACTTTGAAACTTTGATTAAGGGAAAAGAATAAGCACACATAATGGCTTTTTTTACATCCAGCCCTCAGTCATAGAAAACATTAAGAATGAAAACAAATTAACAGCAAATGTATGAAAAGAAAAAACAGAAAAATAAGATGAACAATTGTTGTAACATCATGGAAATGCATGTCAAAATGGAGATCTTGAGAGAGAGAGAGAGGAGAGAGAGAGAGAGAGAGAGAGAGAGAGAGAGAGAGAGAGAGAGAGAGAGAGAGAGGGAGAGAGAGAGAGAGAGAGAGGAGAGAGAGAGAGAGAGAGAGAGAGAGAGAGAGAGAGAGAGAGAGAGAGAGAGAGAGGGAGAGAGAGAGAGAGAGAGAGAGAGAGAGAGGGAGAGAGAGAGAGAGAGAGAGAGAGAAGAGAAGAGAGAAGAGAGAGAGAGAGAGAGAGAGAGAGAGAGAGAGAGAGATTTGATTTGATTTATTCTTTTATATCGAGGATAATGGAATAAGCATTCATATGCTTTTTTTACATCCAGTTCCCCGTGTATATGCCGTTTTGCACACGATGGCCTACTCTTACGAAAAGTGGAACAGGATTTAACGTGTGCGCAAGATGTTCTACGTGCGTTCACACACGGGGCCTCGGAAAAATCTTAGCTTTGAAATAAGTTGTGTCTTGAGGTTGGTTTTAAATGTGTCATAGGTAGGCTTTTTAATGGTCAATACATGGAGTTTGCTTAGTGATATTTCTTGTGACAACAAATCAAAGCGCTTACGCAGACTTTTTCTTTTTTTTTCTTACGCGGACTAAATCAACTGACCTTGACCTCAGCGTCCTTGCAGAAGAGACAGGGGTCGTGTGCGATGAGGCGAGACTGCTTGGCGCAGTCCAGGAAATAGACCAGCACCAGCAACTTCTTCAGCATGTGCTGGGCCACTGCGTCTGCATAGCCTGTTGTCACACACACACACACACGTGAGTGCTTATTTCATTATCCTTAAATATTAAAGAATAAATCAAATCAAATAAAATGAATAATCAGACAGAATAAAAAATCTTTTATTTTGAGGACAATGGACTAAGCACTGAATTGCTTATAATTTTTTTTTTATTTTTTATATTGAGTCCCTGTGTGTGTGTATGCACTTTTGTAAATTTTGTCATCTGAAAAAAAAATCAACAAAAAACCCTGTCACTTGTCCCCACAGGCACACAATGGCCTCCTCTTTCAAAAAGGAGAGCAGGTTTTAACCTGTGCACAAGATGCTCTGCGTGCATTCGCACACAGGACCTTTTGTATTTGTATTTTGTACCACTTAATGTCACAGCAGATTTCTCTGCTCAATTTATAGTCTCATCTGAGAGACTTTTTTTGGGAGGGGAGAGGAGTTGGCACTGATGTTAACTCCAGTGGGAAAAAAAATCACCTTAGACAGGACATAAACCTGGGTCAGCAGATTGCGAGTGCAATGTGCAACGCTCTTGACTGCTACACTATCCTCCCCTCCCCGCAAAATTGTCTCATCTAAAACCAAACCTAATCCTGTATCCCCAATGTCAGAATGTGGCTACCTCAATGGTGAGGGGACCCCCCCCCCCCCCCCCAAAAGGTCATGAATACACAAAAAAATCTCACCACTGGTGAACATCGAAGCTCAAGCCAAGACCCCTGCCCTTCCTAAAAAACCCCAAACAAAACAAAGTCTAATCCTAAAGCCTCCCCCCAACAACAATGAGAAAACAAAAAAAGCCTAATCCTAAAGCCCCCCCCCCAACAACAAAAAACCCAACAACAGAACAATAATAGCCTAATCCTAAAGCCCTCCCCCCTTTCCAGTGAAGTAAGCACAGCCAGGCATCCCTGGATGACACTACTCACCGTCGTGATAGAGGTGAGGCACGGTGGGGTGAGCATAGTGAGCGGAGATGTCGGGACTGGTGAGCAGGCGAGTCAGAACAAAGTGGGACATCCCAATGACATCGCTGTTGGTCGGTACGGGCAACACCTCACCATACACCGTCTGTTGACACACGTGTATAGATATATATATATATAATAATGCCCTTCATCATCTTGAAACAGATCTCTGCTGTACACAAAAATTCTAACAGATCTTTGCTGTACAAAAACTATTTTAAAAAGTATTTCCCTGTAATCTAAACTGACAGAAAAATGTGTGCAAAGACCTAAAGCATCTTTGTTCATGTATGTGTGTTCTATAGTTCAGTTTCATTCTAGCATTTGGGTGACAAAGGCTTTTTTATCATTTTGACAAATGCTACAGTTGGACCGTTCAACTTCATATACATGGGTCCATGAAGTCGTGGTCTGAACCTCAGCTGCGTCTGGTGAATTTCAAGAGTGGAGATTTTTACAATCTCTCAGGTCAACTTCAAGCGCAGACCTGCCAGTGTGTTGATTATTCTCGTCAGGTATATATATATGTATATACACACATATTCTCATGATCAAATATGCACGTTGAAAGATCACATCATTCATGTACATGTTCAGTGGATTACCGAAACACAAACGTACCCAGCTTACATCACCAAAGTCAGAATGCGGCTACCTTCAGGGTGGGGAAAAAATCGCATACGCAAAATCTCACTGTTAGTGAACCTTGGGGCTCTAGCCAAGAAATGAAAAAACCCCAACCAAAACAAAATCCCCCCCCCCCCCCCAAAAAAATATGAGGCACTGTATAGTACCTTGTGTGTCCACTCACCTCCAGACCAATGCGTAGCCACAGGGGATTGTAGGACAACAGCAGGTCCAGGATCTTCTGCTTCAGCCCTGAAAAACACAACACACCACAACATCAGTGTTGTCCCTGAAAAACACAACACAACATCAGTGTTAGCCTTGTTGAAACACTGGCTGGGATTTCAAGGTGGTAAATTTTTTTTTTTCATTCCTCAGCTAGAGCTCTGACTCTGGAGGTTTGCCTGCAGTGAAATTTTGTGACTGCGCCCATTTTAGCCTGCAAGATTTCCTTTTTAGATTCCCAGGGGAATCTTCCATAAAACTAAAAGACATTCAATACCTGCCTAAACTTCCGCATAGCAGTTGCCTGGCCAAGTGTGCTGGTGAAACTATCTCATTTTTTGTGTGTGAATGTAAGGAACATTAAATACACATGCAGAGAAAGAAAAGAAACAAAGAAAGAATGTACACGTTGCTCTTCTTCTTATGCTCAGACAGCAACTTTTGTTGTCTTGTCATATGAGTGAAAATGCATTGCGCTGCCATTGAGCGCCTTACAAGTCAGGCCCAGCGCATCTGACTTCAGGATGGGAGAGAATTGTTATCTTTTAAGTCTTTCTAGGAAAAAAAAAGGCACGAAATAGAGAAGAAAGAGGCGAAGGAAGAAAAGGAACATGACAGAAACAAAGCGAGGGATAGAAAAGAGGGAATTCCTAGCACAGAATTTCCAGCAGGTGGAGATACTCTTTTACACCAACAGGCCCTTGGCATCATCACAGGGGAACACACTAAACAAAGTTAAGATGGTTTCATTTTCTGGACACTAATAATATATGGAATTTATACAGCGCTATATCTTGTAAAAACAAATCGAAGCGCTTGCATTCAACCTGTACAGCACACAAGCAATCATTAACAATTTATAGTTTTAGCAAATTCGAACGAACATACACACACACATACACACACACACACAGACACACACACCCACACTTATAAAGGTTAGGCTAGACACTGACCTATATCGGCGTGGATCATGCGGTCAGTGCGGATGGCCAGTCTCCTCTGCTCCACTTCCAGTTCCAGGCGGCAGACGACACGCACCACAGCCTCTGACTGGAACAGGCGACAGGAGGCGCGCCGCAGGTGGTTCAGCCTGCGTCTGGCAGCGTAGGCGCGGAACGACAGGATCTCCTTGGTGGGGGCCAGGCGTGGCGCCACCTGGTGGGATGCTCCGTCGAAGGCGATGGTTCTGGCGTCCACTGGAGTGGGAGGAGGAGAGAGTGTTGTAGAGTCAGTGTTGTTTTGGGGTTGTTTTTTTTATTCAGTGTGTGTTATAATAACAGCAAAAATGCAATAACAACAAGAATGATGATCGTGATTATGATGATACTGATATTACCAATTTGACTTTTCTGAAGCTTTTCTCTCCTTTACAATAGCAACAAAAATACAATAACAGCAAGAACAGTAATGATGATCATGATTATGATGATGCTGATATTACTGATTTGATATCACATGTTTCTTCGTTTAATTTTATCTCTCTCTCTCTCTTTTTTCCCCCCCCTCTGGTCAAGTTCCCAGGTTCACCCATGATGAGTCTGTGTGTGCAACCATTTTTGCCCACCATGAACATAGCCATATTCCAACTTCAGAGATGCATACTGGGTATGTTTTTGTTTCCGCAACGCTGACATGAATTACAGAATCATAAATGTGCATATTTGATCTTCTGCATGTGTAAAATTATACACAAAGGGAGTGAAGGCACTGGCAGTTCTGCGCTTGAAGTTGACCTGGGAGATCGCAAAAAACTCAACTCTTGATTCAGACACCGCTGAGATTCGAACTCACTACTTCATGGATCCATGGGATTGAAGTCAAACGGTCTTAAACACTCAGCTATAGCATCCGTCTAAAAGCTGAATAAAAAACATTTATGTTCGGTTCACTTGTGGCATACAACAGTAGATAGGAGAATCTTGCTTTTCCTGCTCAACAAATTCAAAGTTGAAGTCACTTGTGGCATTCAACAGTAAATGTGATGATCATAACATTTCAATTTTCTTGCTCAACAAATTCAAAGTTGAAGTCACTTGTGGCATTCAACAGTAGACGTGATGATCATAACATTTGATTTTCTTGCTCACCAAATTCAGAGTGGAAGTTCAGTACCAACAGCCTAGATGTATAATGTTGAACTATACTAGACACACTTTTCTATTTCTTACCTTTGGTTTTGGTGGTGGCGAGCACATACTCGTCGGCAGGTGTGAGCACGAAGTTGAGCCAGTGCACAAAGCCTCGCTCCTGCTTGTCCTGCCAGCGCTCATCGTAGTACATGTTTTTGGCGGCAAATGGCAGCGGGTGCTTGGGCAGGGCTGCAAGAAGAAAGTAGCATTGCATTTTATTTCTACTCTTACTGTGGCTGGAGTGGAACTGTCGTAGACGAATCACTGTACCAGTCTGAACCTGCAGTGTAGACATTTTTCATTTTTACAATGGCTACTTGTAACCAAAGTGAAAACCCTTCTAACATTTACAGGCAGTCGTGTGTCCAGTCCAGTGTGTGTGTGTGTGTGTGTGTGTGTGTGTGTGTGTGTGTGTGTGTGTGTGTGTGTGTGTGTGTGTATGTGTGTGTGTGTGTGTGTCATGAGTCTTTAATATTGTTTGTTTATAATTGTGTGATGAATTCTTGCTTTTCAGTTCCTGTTGATATTGATAATACTTTTGGATGTATTGCTGTAAGGTTTCTTTTGTCCTGTTGAACTTGTTTGTTATCCTCCATGCCCCAAAAGGGGTGAAAGGAATAAATCTTGAATCTTGTGCATGTCACTGTGTGTGTGTGAGAGAGAGAGAGAGAGAGAGAGAGAGAGAGAGAGAGAGAGAGAGAGAGAGAGAGAGAGAGAGAGAGAGAGAGAGAGAGAGAGAGAGAGAGAGAGAACACTGAACACTGAACACTGAAATGCTTTAATGTACTTCGGCCATTGGCCACAATACAAGCAACAACAAAAAAATAAAGATGGTGGGTGGTGGTGTGGTGATGACACATATCCTCATAATAACTGTCAACATTTACATATATACAAATAGTGGTGCACATACATATCATCATTATTATTATCATCATTGACAAGTTGTCAACTTCATCATCTCATCATTATGACTGTTAAAATGTTGTTAACGAGAGAGATACATGTGCACTCGCGCACGAGCACGCACGCACGCACGCACACACACACGCACGCACGCACGCACGCAGGCACACACACGCGCGCGCGCGTGCACGCACACACATACACACACAGGCATATACTCTTAGCCGATAGAATCCATACCTCACTTCATTTAGCACGTACAAACATCACAAGTTTTTTTCACATACCGTGACTTTAACAGATAATTGCTTTAACTGCTGCACACATCAGGCAATATGTTTAAACACCTTATCATTGTTTAAACTGCAGCATAATCAAGCAATATGATATTACAAATAAACATCGATTAAGCAGCAGCACACACCAATCAATCTTGCCATATAGTTATTTATGGTAAACACATTCATTTGAACAGCAATTACAATATAATTAAACGCTTTTTCCTTAGATTAATTGAATGGAAAATATACTTGGACAATTGATGCATCTCATAGTGAGTTCTGACCTGTAACAATCGGTGGATCGGGGTTTGAACTAACTCCTTCAGGAATTTGTCCCGTAAATGAGAGTATGTAGGGCAAACAAAAGAAAATGTTGTTCATCTTCCCTTGCTGTCTCGCAAAATGGACAAGCCTTTTTCTGCTCTAACTTACTGAAGCGATGTACATTTGCGTTCAGTGGGAGAACATTAAATCTTAACTGTGCTATAGCAACCCTAAAACAATACATATCAACATTGCAAACATATTTATCTTTTTCAAAGAGTATTTTAAAGGACCGGTAGCAGTCATACCTTTCACGATCTCTTATTGTGCCTGTCCATTCTTGAATGAAAAAATCAATGAGCCTTTGTTTAAACAATCTCAAAAATACTTTAACATCACCTACACCTTGCTGCAACCATACAAAATTAAACCCTGTCTCACATAAAATTTCTCTAATTTTAGATACCCAGCAATATTTTCCCATTCTGTCTAGTTCAAGCAGCATTTGGTATGCCTTGTATGGCAACCTTTCAGTGCACATTTGCAGTAATCTAAACCAATATCTTAGAACAGAGACAAAAGAATTCACATACAGAGGGTATCGTCCCAAATCGCCATAGACCATTTTATTTGGTGTTTTGACTGGGACACCTAGGAACCTTTTACATGCCATCATATGAACTTTTTCCACATGATCTAATTTTGTTAACCCCCATATTTCAGCCGAATAAAGCAAAATAGGCTGCATTTTTGCATCAAAAATCTTGAAGAAAGTATTAGCAGTCATTTCTTTACACTTTTGGAAAGCTCTATTTAATTGCACAACTGCTTTCTTACCTTTAGTTACTAGGTGCTTTGTGCCTCTCTTCATACTAAGCATTGTTGTAAACTGAAAACCTAAATAGCAATAACTATTAACTACATCTAGCTTTTTATCATTGAAAAACCATTGCTCATGTCGACCTAAATATCCCCCTTTTCTAAAGACCATTACTTTTGTTTTATCCGTGTTTACATTTAGTTTCATATCATTACAACACTTGTATAGGATATTAAGCTGATTTTGTAGACCACCCACTGTCGTTGACAACAACGCTACATCATCAGCAAAAAGTAGGATGAACACTTCCATTAGACCTGGTAAAAACTGTATACCATGTTTTCCCTCTGCATCTATGTGGTTTGCTAACTGATTTATATAAACAGAGAATAATGTAGGGGACAGGACACAGCCTTGTCTGACCCCAACTGGGCATTCAAAGAATTCTGTAAGTTCCCAATTTACACGCACACATGAAAGCAATGAAGAATACATAGATTTCAAAGATGCTAAAAATTTTCCCTTTACTCCCTGGTTTTTCATGCATTGTAGAAGTTTATCATGGTGGACAGAATCGAATGCTTTTTTGAAATCTACAAAAGCAACGTATAATTTCTTACCTTTCTTTAGCATACACTTTTGTACAATTGCATATAAATTATATATTTGATCAAGTGTGGAATAACCCCTACGAAAACCTGCCTGACTCTCAGAAATCATTTCATTATCTTCCAACCAACTGTATAATCTTGTATTTAACACTGTGGTATAACACTTTGATACTATACTCAGTAAAGATACTCCTCTATAATTGTCTGTTTTTTCAGGATCTCCCTTTTTATAAATTGGTATGATTATAGCTTTGGACCATTCAGACGGATATACACCTGAGGTAAAGACAGCATTAAAAAGTTTTACCAGGAACCCCAACACACTCTTTCCCCCATTCTTTATCATTTCACCAGAAACACCATCCATCCCACTTGCCTTTCTTAATTTAAGTTTTGCAATTGCACAAGCTACTTCTTCTTCAGAAATATCTTTGTTCAAAAAATGATCCACATCATCCAAAACATCAACAATGACATCATCACTCTCACCAGTCTCCTCATTCATACAAAAAACTTCTTTAAAGTGGTTAAACCAGTCATCACTGCTAATGTTGTTGTAAATTATGTCCCTATTGCCATATCCCATCCTTTTAATTTCTTTCCAGAACTGAGAAGAGTCTGCAATGTTTTCAGCTAAAAGTTCTGTTTTCTTTTCCTATAGTTTTGCTTTTTTGCTTTCAATAATTGTTTATACTCTTTCCTTTTTTCCACATAAATCAACCTGTCTTCCTCCTTTCTGGTCACTCTAAAACATTTTAACTTTGCTCTACTTTCTTTTTTTGCTATTTCACATTCATCGTCAAACCATTCTGATTTTATGGTCTTGTGCATGGGTACTTTTCTAGACATGCAGGCACTTGCCTCATTCAAGCATTTAACAAATATTTCCAGAGCAGTTTCTATATTGTCTTCCAAAGCATTTGTGGCGAATGTAAGTTTTTCTTGAATGTCTTTGCTATTTAGTACAGTTTCAAAATCTTTTTTCTTAGCTTCATCCCACACTACTTTCTGACAAACTTTTTTGTTCAATTTCTGTTGAAATGTTGTTTCTGTATTACTGCTATTAATTTCTACCTTCATACAAACTGGCAAATGGTCAGATTCTGTTAAGTTTTCAACCTGCAAAGAGAGAACTCTAACCGAACTAAATAAACCCAGAGATGCAATGAAATAATCCACAACACTTGAACCTGAAGGTGATATAAATGTATAACTTTCATCAAAGCCTGGATCACAGAGACCATTTAATATGACAAAGTCAAACATGTTGCATAACTCAATCAGCTGATTACCAAAAACATTTTTGTACATATCATGTGACTTTCTGGGCACTTTTGAATTTGGATAATGATGTAAATTCTGAAAGTTATCATAGTCATCATCTAAACTGTAATTTTCACAAGCGGTTCGTGCATTAAAATCCCCCATTATCAGCAATCCAAAATCACCATATTCATTCTGAAGATCTAAAATGCACTGCTCCAAAACTTCTAAGCCATAGATATCTTGTGTTGTTTTCCAAAAAGTAGATTCAGAAGGTGGAATGTACATGCAAATTAACATAGTGTCATTAGTAGTACCAAGTAAATTCTTGTGTAGTTTTAAAACCACAGTATTTTCTGTCTCAACTTGAACTTTTTCAAGACATGAAATAAATTTCTTTTTAACCATGACAATTACCCCACCAGAGTATCTCCCCTGATGAGATAACTTTTTTGCTTTAGCAGTAAAAATAAAGTAATCATGAAAAATATGAGACTCAAATTCAATCCCAATAAAAGTTTCTGTTTAACAAATAATGTCGTATGCAAGAAGAAAATTAATAAACTCTTTATTTTCCAGTTTTGGCAAAAGGCCATGCACATTATAGTTGAGAAAACTTATATACAGCTTATTTACTTTAAGATGGGTTGTTGTCATCCTGCTAGTTGGGCATTCAATACTAGGCCTTTGATCACCTGGATTACTTTCACAAACTGTGGCCTGGCCGAATCCCTATCTAGTGCCACTAGAGGCATCATTGCCTGTGGACTTAGTCTGCGGATGCATGTTTGAATTTGCCTGTTCTTTTGAGCTACAACAAGAATGTTGTTTGCTGAAAGAATCAGAGATGCTGGACTGACTTTTTGACCTTTCTGGTAGTTTGCGACCTCTTTGTCTGGAGACACTTTGGGTTGTGTCTCGTCTTGGTCGTAAGCCCTGTTTAGTGGACCTGGATGGTCTTTCCTGTCTTGTGGTTTGCTTTGCTCTTGTAACAGTGTTACCTGTGTCAGCAGATTCCTTGTTGCATAAACCCATGAGTAAATCACTATTAGACATGTTGCCTGTATTAAGTCTGCGGTCACTAGTAACAACTTCACTTGGTTCAGTAATGTCTGTACTTTCTGTTTTGTTTTCTATATGAGTATCATCAGCTGTCTTGTCATCAGTTACATCTCTGCAAAGATTTGCTTTCTTTGATCCATCTTCTGCTTTATTTGTGTCAGTTATGATGTCTTCCTCAGTCCCTTTAAGTTGTTTATTTATTTTCCTGCTAAATGTGTCACCTTCACCCTCTTTGTCAGACATGTCAACACTGCTCTCATAATTATCAGGTATGTCTTCATTGTCCTCTACTGTATTTGTATCATCTTTGTCACTGTCTTCATCATTGTCCTCTACTGTAATTTCATCTTCTTTGTCAGTGTCTTCTTCATTGTCCTCTGCTACATCGGGATAACCCCTGTCACTGTCTTCAGTTTTGTCTACTATCGTCCTCTGTCCTGTCCTGTGCACATCTTCACCAGGGAGACAAGTCCCACCAAGTCTTCTGTTTCCCTCAGACATGACCCTTTCATGGTCACTGACATCCTGTTCTGTGGCTGTATCTGTATTGTACTTTCTGCTTTGCTGCTGACTATAGGCACACACAGCAGATTTGCGGCTTTGACCTGGAGATACTGGAGGTCTTCTGCTCTTGTCTTTCACAAAGACAATTCTTTTGCTGGGCTGGGCCGTTCTCCCTTGTGTTGCTGCTTCACTGTAGGAGTAAGGTCCTGGGCTGACTGGAACACTGCACTCCCCTTTTCTGTTTGCTCGGCCAGCAGGATTTCTCTGCACCCTTTGCTCGCTGTCCCTCATTGCAGTGTAGGGGTAGCTTGCAGGCTGCCCTCTGTTTACTGCCTGGACCCCCTGATGTGGCTGCGGTGACATGCTCCGTCGGGGCTGCCTTGGCCATGACCTGCCGTACTGCAGTCGACTCTGAGGTTTGTCAGGGCAAAACTCTTCCTGGCGGCGTGTATATAGCCTGCCTTGTTGCATCTTCTGCTTCTCAGACTGGTGGTTGTTGTTGAAACAATCTGTATCAGCTGTTCTAGCATATCTGCTTCGTCTGCCATCTTGAACTGGGTGCCAGTGTTCTTCTTGGGCATGAGGTGGTCGGCTGAAGTGCCTTCTTCCCTCATGGAATGATGAAGATGACTGCTTTTCTCTGACATGCAGTTTCCCATGGCGATAGAAGGCGATTTGTCCCTGCCCCCAATGCCAATCCACAGTTTCTCGCTGGGGGACAGTTAGGTCAGATGCTACTTTGATGCCACTCCTTCTGAGGTTGTCTCGAAGCTCCGGGTCTCCCAATATGGCCATCTTATCTGACCATCTACAGAAGTGGACTATGATGGGCCGTGGTTCTCCTCTCCAAGAGCGTGGTCTTCCAATTCGATAAGCTCTTGAAATATCATCTTGTTGCCAGTTCATGTAAGGGGCATGGTCATTTAGAATATCAATGATACAGTTTGCAGTTGTGTATTCTGTTTCACCATCAAGTTCTTGAACATTGATAAATTTCACATTACATACTTTGGTAGCTTGTTCTGTTAATTCAACTTGTCTCTCTACAGCTTCAAGTCTGTCAAGAATAAGCTCTCTGTCCTCTCGTATTTCTTGAATGTCTTTTTTCTGCTGAACAAGGTATTCCTTCAGTGTACAGATTTCTTCAAAGAAGCTTGAGATTCTGGTATCCAGATTTTGAAATTGTTCATCAATACTATTTTTTATGCCATTTGTGTGCATATGGAGTCCCTGTTGGATCTGTGTAAGGCGCCAGTCAAGCATTTGCATTATACCTGCTGGGGGTGGTAAGAATTCGTGCTGAGACATTTTTTTCAACTTGCAATACCTGTGCTCAATAACTCAATAACTTGGATTTCTTCCTCTTAGGATACATGTGTTTGCCGACTTCTTTTTTACACTTCCAATACCTGTGCTCAGTGACACTGCATTGAATGCACGTGTAGGGGCCAAAGGTCAAAAGGGAAACAACTGTGGAGGACAGGTGTATGGAGTGCTGTCCCTGCTTTGCAACACTGGCCTAATTGACAACAAACTGCACGTGCAACACAAATGCTGTCCTGATGCTACACGAGTCTTATTTCTGGACGGTTTTGAAAATAGTTCACGTATATACGTCCTTCTTTAAATGATAGTAATTAATAAAATGTTAATTTTGTCTTAACCACTGACCTTTTCAGTCATCAGATACCACCATCAGCTGCACACATCACAGAACTATACTACTGCAAAAAATGTCCACATTTCATTAGGAACAACGTCCGTTTTTTAACATTTTTGAGGAGCAGTTTGAACACGTCCACCATTGAAACACACACCCCGAGAGAGAGAGAGAGAGAGAGAGAGAGAGAGAGAGAGAGAGAGAGAGAGAGAGAGAGGAGAGAGAAAGAGAGAAAGTGTGTGTGTGTGTGTGTAAGTGTGTGTGTGTGCATGTGTGTGTGTGTGTATGTGTGTGTGCATGCGTGTGTGTGTGTGTGTGTGTGTGTGTGTGTGTGTGTGTGTGTGTGTGTGTGTGTGTGTGTGTGTGCGTGCGTGCGTGCGTGCGTGAGAGAGAGAGAGAGAGAGAGAGAGAGAGAGAGAGAGAGAGAGAGAGAGAGAGAGAGAGAGAGAGAGAGAGAGAAAGTGTGTGTGTGTGTGTGTGTGTGTGTGTGTGTGTGTGTGTGTGTGTTTATATAATGTGAGTAAGCACGCAAGAGTAATGCCTGACATCATACTGACAAAGGTGTTTAACCAACACAAGGATGAAGGACAGCTGTCAGTGTCACTGTCAGCGTTACCTACCTGTCTTGGATTTCTTGACCAGGATCAGTCTGGACAGAGCCACCCCTTTGGCTGGCTTCCCGGCTTTCCCCACCCTGGGTCGACTGGAGCCCCCAGCCCCCTGACCCCAGCCTGCTGGCTTCGTCTGTCCATGCGGCTTCTTTCCAACTCCACTGTCAGACAATATGAGCAAATAATAATCAATTCAAAGCAACATGTACATGTATTAATTCATTTCTTTTTTGTACTGTTGATACCTACATCACCTAAAAAAAAAAAAAAAAGGCTACATCATAATCCATTTCCTTCTCATGCTGTGTGGCTGAATTAAAAAAAACAACAAAAAAACTTTTTTCAAGTTTTTATAGTATTGAAATTAAACTTATTCGTCCACTGGCCACAGCAAAAGAAAGAGCATTAAAAAAAAAACTACATGTGTGAAAAGGTCAAGACTTCACCCATTCTCTTACTTTATTCACATTTAGTCTGATGATGAAACAGATTTCAATTCAGTTCCAAATAACTTGGCTAACAGATAATATGCATTATTTGAATTTCAAAAGAAGTGACACAAACTGGTACTCCCATTATCCTTGATATAAAAGAATAGAGTAAAAAACAACAACAAAAAACCCCCCCTCTTTTCTTTTTGTGGTATATAAGCATATATATATCACCTTGATAAAAAAAACAACAAAAATCAACAAAACCCTATAAAATAAATTTTTGTTCGAACCTCTCTTGCTGTGTGGGGGCTGGAGACCGGCTTCAGGGCTGGTTCGTTTCCTGTTGACGGGTCGCCCCGTTGGCTGGCTGGCTTGCGGCGTTTTCTGCAGTCCAGCCTGCAGGCTGTCAGTGTCAGTGTCGCGCTCACTCCTCCTCTGCTCCCTCACTTTGCCACAGTGGAGGTTTTCCTGTGACACGGCCTTGCTGTGGTCAAGGCGATCCTGCGATTTCCACCTGCCCTCACCCAGACTTCCCTGCGACCTCGTTTTGCTGCGGTCCAGGTTTTCCTGCGACCTTGTCTTGGTACGATCCAGTGACCCCTGCGATGTCGCTTTGCTGCGGTTCAGGCTTCCCTGAGACCTCGCCTTGGACAAACTCTGACCTCTGGTTGAGGGGAGAGGTTCGGGTTTTGCTTTGTGGTGTGAAGCAGCCGTCTTTTTGATCACTGTATGAGCGATTGAGGATTTCGCCGTGTGAGGTGGGGGCATCATAGCAGACATGTCTTCTGACGATGACCTGATCAGCCAAGCATGACCCGACGATGGTGCTTTGCCCTGAACTGAGAACGATGACGATGATTCTGTGACCTTTCCCACCTTCTCTCTCTTCAGCAGGGTCTCCTTGACGACGTTGCAGGTGACGATTGGTTTCGCAGTCGTCTCTCTGGCAACAGGACTGTCAGGGCCAGGGAGATCCACGGAATGATGTTTTGAGATCTCAAAGATGCAATCTTTGGATTCGACGGAGGTCACGGATGGGAACGGCGTGATTTCAGTGAGAGATTCTGTTACGTTTTCTTGAGACAGTGATCCTTCACGATCTTTGGTTGTAACAGAGGTTCTTTGTTCGTTTGATAGGAATGTGGCAGTGGTTTTAGTAACAACATGGTGTGAATGCGACTTTTCCAAACCGACTGAACGAGTTTCATGGTGCCTGGACAAACTCGTGTCTGAGCGGGAGGACTGTCGCTTTTTAACTCCTCTGTAGGCACGGTCCTCATTTTCATAAACCAGGTAATCGTTAACATCGGCAGAGTGTTCCCTTTCACCTGTTGAAAAAGCAACGACACCACCCACTTCACACTCTTGCAGACAACCCTCATCAGGCTCGCCATCATGGATACTACTTTCGACAATCTGTCCGTTCTGGGAACTTTTCTGTTCTGTTTCCAGAGAATCGGAGGACAGTTCCTGACTGCTGACAGAGCTGTTCAGGGCAGGCTGGGGCACGCTCTGCTGGCTGGGTCTGGTCACCCGGTCTCTCTGATAACTCACACGCTGCTCTTTTCTGTCCACATACACACCCGGTGAAACGTTTTCGTTATCCGAAGCTGCCGCGTTACTCTCATTCCTCGACACATTTCCGCACTCGCCCGATTTTCTCCCATCGTTGGCTTCGCAAGTCTGATTTTTGCATGGCGTGTTATCGGTGCTGGAAGAAAGAACCGTGGATTCGGGGACGGAGCCAAACAGGTTCTTGGGCATCATGCCGTCTCGGCTGAGGATGACGGGGTTCTTGATGGCGTGGGTGGAGCGCCGAGAGTGCTCCGAGCTGGGGGAGGTGGGCAGCTCCCCTGGGGTCAGGACCTCGCGGTGAACGGTGAGACTGACCACCGCGTTGTTCTTGGTCTCTATGACGATGGTTTCCGACTGCCACAGATCGTCGCTGGTGTTTGCTTTCGTCTCCGGCGTGACTGTTTGCGAATCGGGGATCAAGGGTCCTCTGGCAGCAGCAGCAGCAGCGGCAGCGGCGTTGCCACAGGCGTCAAGGAGGGCTTGAGAGGGGCGTGATTTGGTGACGGTGAGGGTGGACCGGCGTCCTGTTTCGCTGGTGGGACTGTGTGGCAGCTGGTGTGGTGAGTGCACCTCAAAACTGGAAAAGCGGTTGGGGTTAGGACCAGTCTTTGCCACACCCATGTCCACTATTTCCACCGGGGGAGCAATAGCAGCAGTTGGCTTCCGCTGTTTTTGTGAATGATCTGCTGTGTGAGCAGAGTCCACAACATCAGCATTCTTGATACCGCTTTCTCTCTCACCTTCCTCCTCTTCTTCTTCTCCAATGTCCTCAGGCAGAGCTTCAGGTGGTGACTTCAGAGCCATGCTTGGCGTAGCAGCAGCAGTAGCAGCATCAGTGGCAGAGTCAATATCAGGGAACAGTTTCTTGGAACTGTTAGCCGACCCAGACAGGGGCGGGGAGACGGAGGGACGACTCTTGGTGACGGTGGCTGACCCCGACCACAGCGGTTTGAAATCCTGGGACAGGTTCAGGTCGTCATTGACCACGTCCGGAAACAACCGGCGCCCGGAACTTCGACGACCTTCGACCTCCGTCTTGGCGACGTTGCCGGTTTCTTCCGTCGCACGGCGTTTTGCTGGGCCGACACCGGATGCTGACCCTCGGTGACCTTTTCCCGAGCCTGCAGCGCTTCGAGGATGTGTCGCTCATCCCCTGTGGAGTCTCCCTCAGACTGGACAGCGATCACCGGGGACACGAACCCACCGACTGCTGGGGACGCCCACATGGAGCGACGGTGACTGGACATGGTGTCATCCAGCGTGAGTCCCTCTTCAACATAACCGCCAGGGACGGAGGCTGCGTTGTTGTTGCTGTGAACAGTGAACACGGCCTTGTTCTCTCTGCTCTCCTTCTTCACGGTACGGCTGTCCACTCTCCCGGCTGTTTTGATCTTCTCTGCGTTACTGGGTTTCTTCACGTTGGCGCAAGTTTCCGTGGGTTTCTTCACGTCGGCGCGAGTTTCCGCGAGGTTCCTCACTCCGGCAGAAGCAGACTGACGCGCCATCAGGTGTGGCTTAGAAACCGCCCCTTTGGGTTCAAGTCTGGCGCCCTGCTGCTGCGGCGGCTGGGTTTTCTGAGGCGAGGCCTTCTTCCCTTGCTGCTTCTTGGTGATGAGGAACGTCTTCCTGCGGGGGCTGGGGACGTCGGTGATCTTGGCAAAGCGGGCGGTGTCCTGAAGCCTCCTGTGCAGGAACTTGTCCTTCTTGGTGGGCACGCCACCGTTCTCCTGCCGGGCGTGGGTGAAGACGTTGTTGTTGTTGCGTCGTTTGGGCTGCGCCAGCTGGCTCAGTCGCTCCGCCCCTCTGGCTGGTGGGGGGTGGGGGTGGGGGTGGGGCTTAGACGCGGGTCGGCTCTGTTGCGTGGGAACCGGGGAGGTCAGGAGGTGGGCGGGCTTTCGTGGAAGGAGCCGTCGTGCAGAGACCTTCTCACGTGTTCCAGCTGCTTCATCACCACGGTGTGGGGAATGGAGTCGTTCAGGACGGTAGTGGGCTGGGAATGCTGGAGTTGTGGGTGTGAGGAGGGCGAGGGGGGCCGGACTGCTGCTTGTTGTTGCCCAAATTCTGGATGAAGGAGGTGGGACTGACGGTGGCTTTCTCCACCCCCACCCTCCCCACCTGGTAGGAGGCACACACCCGCCCTACCTCCGCCGCTGTGGTGGCCATGGTCCTCCCGGCTAAGGAATCGTTGAGGAAAGAACTGGGCGACACGTGCACTTTGTCTTCGGTCCTCATCTTCGGCTGGATTTCCCCTTGCCTGGGAACGACCCCCCCACCAGCGCTCTTCTTCGGTCGGTACGTTTCTGACTTCTCTCGGTCGCGTTCCCCGTGACGGTTGTGTTGAAACCCGGACCCCTTGTTTCCGTTCTTGGTGACGTTTTTTAAGGGGCTGCGGTCTGCATCTTTGGAACCGGGGCCGTGATCCTGACGGGGAGAGTGGTGGTAGGTAGACGTGGTGGTGGTGGTGGAGGAGAGGTAAGACTCCATGATACAGCCGTTGTTGTTGTCGGCATTCAGAGGGATGGGGCTCATCTTGGACAAAGTAGGAGAGATGAACCCACTCTTTCGTCTCTCCTTCGCTTTTTGATCGTGGTGTTCGTCGCTCCTGCAGATGGCGGTGCTCTCCAATGGGGGTGGGGTTTGCGGAACAGGGTCGTCCAGGTCTCCTGGGGAAATGTTCTCCTGGTCGACGGCGACGATGTGTCGTTGTCCGTCTGCGGGTCGGATGTGGGAGCGAAGTTCTCGGATCTCTTCGCTTCTGCGGGGGCTGTAGTTATCCCTGATGCTGTTCAGCGACTTGGTCTGCACGACTGAGGTGGGAGGGGGTGGTTGTTTCCTGCGCGTTCCCATCATGCCTTTCCTCTGAAATCACCAGCGTAGGGGGTATAAATGATATTGATAATGCAGTCGGTAGATTTTTGTACGCAAAATTACATGAATGATAACATTTTTTTTGGCGATCAATTGCTTTACAATCACTTTTTGTCTTTCTTATCAAATTCAAGCTGGATGCCAAACAAAAGATGATATACCATCATAATTATAAAGTCATTGTGTAATGCCTCAAAGATTTAAAGCTGTCTATAGAGGAGGACAAATGTGCGTGTCACAAGGAATACATTACAAGTGTTACTGCATTGAAGAGATTTAGAGGGAGGGAGGGAGGGAGGGAGGAGAGGAGAGAGAGAGGAGAGAGAGAGGAGAGAGAGAGAGAGAGAGAGAGAGAGAGAGAGAGAGAGAGAGAGAGAGAGAGAGAGAGAGAGAGAGAGAGAGAGAGAGAGAGACTCAAACAGACAAGACAGACAGACAGACACACACACACACAGACTCTGAGAGGGTGTGAGTGTGTGTCACTGTGTGTGGGGGTATGCTTCTGTGCATAAGTTTGCTAATGCTAGCCAATGAAATGTGAATGTGTTTATGATATCACTCAGCATGAGCATGTGACAATTTAGAATTTTTGTTGTCATTGCTACAACTTTTCATGGTTTGCAACATTTATATAGTATCTGCACACACACACACACACACACACACACACACACACACACCACACACACACACACACACACACACACACACATGCATTACAGATCAACACACACGCATTACAGGTCAACATACACACACACACACTCACACACACAATACAGGTCAACACACACACTCACTCACACTAACTCACACACAGAGTGACACACACGTTACAATGGCACACACACACTCACACTACAGGTCAAAGCACACAGGTCTGAGGTCAACACACACAGTGACACACACACACTGACACAGACACACAGTGACACCCCCCCACCCCCCTCCACACACACACAATCATTCATAACAGAATTAAAAAACAACTTCTCTCACCCCTTTCTTCACGGGTTTGGGGTCATCCGCCGTACCAAACAAGTACGCCTGCAGACGATACACCTCGTTCACGTGAAACAGCACCATCTCTCGGCAACCCCCAGCGTCCTGAGGCGTCCAGGTCAAGGTCAAGGTCACCACCTCCTCGGGCTGCACCGTGAAGTGGGTGTGGTCCACGTTGAAGCCTCTCTTGTAAGGAAACCTCTCCAGCACCACCTCCTGCTCATACTCGGCCGGATTCTGCACCAGGAGCACCCTGGTTTTCGATCGCCCCACCAGGATTTTCCCGAAGCCGATTCTGGGTGGCTTGGTGAAGTGGCTCAAGACAAGCGTCTCGATGTCGTCGATGCTGCGTCGCTTGTTGTTTCGGCGGCCGGCCATTTTGACTGGTAGTTGCTTCTCCACGGCGATGTCGTGAGAGGTGACTGGCGGGGTGTCGAACCACGACCTTCGTGAGGATCGTCGGCTGGCGGATTTGGGGGTGGTGGGGTAGTCGGCAGCGCTGTATGCCTTTGGTGAGGCCATGTTTGCAGACCCCCCCGGTCAACTGGTTTCGGGGTTTGTGTGTGTGTTTTTCCACTTGAATAGTATTAAAATCTGAAAAAAAAAGGAAAACATGGTTGTTTTGAATGTACAATGTATTGTATGCATCTGTGGAGTAGATTTTATTACTAGATCACATATGAAACCAACAATGCAACATCAACTTGTCAAGTTATTAAGAATTTTAGTATACTGCTGCAGCTGCCATGGATCACAACTGAGAGAGACCGGCAGTGAAAACACCTAACTTTCCAACAATTGCCTGCAAAACACAGATCATATTATAGTACTTATTGAAAAAGTTAAGTGGACTACCTCATCCCTGGAATAGTGAAAGGGTTTTGCTCCTTTGCAAGCTTCTCTCCAGACTGCTGAAAAATTGAAATTGAAATTAAGATAAGATTCAAAATTTATTGAAATTGAAATTAAGATAAGATTCAAATTTTATACCTCAGTCTTTAAGACTGAATTGAAACATCACTTAGACAGGTCTGTCATTAGTGTCAAGAAAGGAGCATGTTTCCTTTCATTTGCAGTATTGGTTTAGAACTGCTTTTGCTGAATAATAACTATCAAGTATAATAATAATCAAGTATCAACAGCTGATTCATCTGTAAAGAAATGGCATGACATCATGTGCATGATATGAAAAAAATCATGAAAGCTACTGTCTTCAGTAACTAGTTAAAAAAGAAACAAAAAACCCACAATCCAGTTTTATTTGAAAACATAACACTTTTAATGTTTTATAGTTTTATCAGACCGATCCTAGATTATCCCCAAGGCTAAGTAATAAGTTTGAGGCCAAGCTAAATCGAAAATGAAATTTATAAAAAATACA
>CM060341.1:29776547-29786798 GCA_030674155.1 Stramonita haemastoma | reverse complement strand
ACGCACGCACGCACCCACCACCCACACACCACACACACAACATAACACCCACACACACATACACCCCCCACATACACACACACACACACACACACACAAAACACCCCCCACAAAACACACACCCCACACCCCCACACACACACACACTCACACACTCACAAAACACACATTTCTCACACCTGCATAAGACATGAAGGGCTTTACCTTCTGTGTTGTGGGGTGGGTGTGGGGGTGTGTGCGCGCGCTTACAGTGTTTTTTGGGGAGGGAGGGTTTAATTGTAAATTTTAAAAGTTAACTGTGTTGCTTTTTTGTTTTTTTCTTTTGTTTAAAATGCTTTGTTTTTGTGATTGAATTTTAAATTTGCCACTCAATAATTTCTCGGGGGTCGATACATTATTAAGTTTTAAAGTATTTTGAGTCTCCCCTTAAAAGATTGTGTCAAAGTCAAAGTCAAATTTTTATTTACAGATGGTACATTGAGTAAGCAAAACAATTGCTTTTTTTCATCAAGCCATCTACAAAGAAAAGTATGTAAGAAAATGAAAAAGAAAAATATCAACAATAGTGACAACAACAATGATAACAGCAATAAAGAGGACTGAAATGATAATCTCAGAAAACTAGCCAACTACACACATCTTATGCAAAATTTTAGCATATCAGTATTTAAACATTTCAATATTCAAAATGCATACATACTAATAAACACTTGTTATCGACCTATCACCCACCCATGCCTGCTATTATTTGTTAGATACACATGTGAAACATACACATGCACACACATGCACAAACACACACACTCACTCACACACACACACACACACACACATACATACACACACACACACACACACACACACACACACACACACACACACACACACACACACACACACACACACACAACACACACACACACACACAATACACACACTCACACACACATACACACACTCACACACACACACACACTCACACCTGCATACAGACATGAACGCTTTACCTCTGTGTGGGTGTGGGTGTGTGCGCGCGCATACATGTGTGCATGTGACGCAGGGTATTGTCAATGTTAAGATAACTGTGTTGCTTTTTTGCTTTTTCTTTTGTTTAACAATGCATGCAGTGTAATCGTAATTTCAAAGTGCCACTCAATAATTTCTCAGGTTGGTACATCATTAAGATTAAAGTATTCTTGAGTCTCTGTAAAGATTGTGTGCGTTGATAAATTTCAGACTGCTGTTTCACTCTCTGTCTACCCTGAACAACGTGTTTCATGTCTTCTGGGCTACCTGATAATGCTGCTGGTTATGACCTACAGTGTGTGGTTAACCATCGCCGTTATCGCCGGTACGTTTCATTGTCTTGTCCTGTCTGGTCTGGTCTGGTCTGGTCTGGTCTGGTCTGGTCTGGTCTTGTATTGTATTGTCTTGTCTTGAATTGTCTTGCCTTGTATTGTCTTGTCTTGAATTGTCTTGTCTTGAATTGTCTTATATTGTCTTGTCTTGAATTGTCTTGCCTTGTATTGTCTTGTCTTGAATTGTCTTGTCTTGAATTGTCTTGTATTGTCTTGTCTTGTATTGTCTTGTCTTGAATTGACTTGCCTTGCCTTGCCTTTTATTTTTTGTTTATTTTATTTTATTCTTTTATATCGAGGATAATGCCTTACCTTGCCTTGCCTTGTCTTGAATTGTATTTATTTATTTATATGCATTTATTTTATTCTTTTATATCGAGGATAATGGAATAGGCACTCGTGTGCTTTTTTTTTACATCCAGTCCCCGTGTGTATGCAGTTTTTGTAAATTTTGTCATCTGTTCCCACCGGCACATGATGGCATACTCTTTCGAAAAACGGAACAAGATTTAACATGTGTGCAAGATGTTCTCCGTGCGTTCACACATGGGGCCTCGGATTATAGTCTCATACGAAGGACTTTTGGGGAGAATGGAGTCTGCACTGATGTTAACTCCAGGAGAAAAATCTCCTCAAACAGGAACCGAACCTTGGTCGTCAAATTGTGAGCGCAATGTTCTGACCACTAGGCTATTCCTTCCCCCCCCCCCCCTCAAATTGTATTGTATTATGTTGTATTGTTGTCTTGTCTTGTCTTGTCTTGTATACCACTTTAAGTCACGGCAGATTTCTCTGCTGAGGGGACGGGATAGCTCTATCTATCTGTCTGTCTGTCTGTCTGTCTGTCTGTCTGTCTGTCTGTCTGTCTGTCTGTCTGTCTGTCTGTCTGTCTGTCTGTCTGTCTGTCTGTCTGTCTGTCTGTCTGTCTGTCTATCTATATGTCCTTTAGTCTGGCGACTGTGGGGGCACCCCTGAAGACTTGACAACCACTGACCAGCTCCCTCCATTCCTCTCTCTGTTCTGCCTTTCTCAAAATTTTGTTAAGTTCTAGGCCTGTCCATTCGCTGATGTTGTCCTACCATCTCTTCCTTGGCTTGCCTCTTTTTCTCCCTCCTTGGACAGTGCCTTGCAGTATTGTTTTTTGCAAGTCCTTTTGATCTTGTTACATGCCCGCACCATTCAAGTTTACGCTTCTTTGCGATTGATAGAAAATTTTCGTAGGGATCAATGGTTTGCTGGATTCTGTTATGCACTTCTTTGTTGCTTATGTGGTCTCTGAAGGAGATGCCAAGGAGTCTCCAGAAGCATCTCATCTCTACATTTAAAAAATAACTTTGCCACGTGAATAACTAACACGTGTAAAAAATGCGTGTGGTTGCTGGGCAGGTTGTGGACTGGGCTACTACATCTTCGGCGCCATCAGACACACACTGGAGCTGAAGCATACGCTGCAGGGGTCAGCGCCTGGTGATGATGGACCTCCAGGTGATAACAACCAATGTCATCAGCCTGTGGAATCGATGCACATGTAACTCTGCAACTGTCTGCGAAATGCATGAGTCTGTGTGTCACTGTGTGTGTGTGTGTGTGTGGTGTGTGTGTGTGTGTGTGTGTGTGTGTGTGTGTGTGTGTGTGTGTGTGTTGTGTGTGTTGTGAGTGTATGTGGGGGGGAGCGGTGTGTTATATATATATATATATATATTTTTTTTTTTTAAAAATATTCTTTTATATGGAAGATAACAGAATAAGCAATCATGTGCTTTTTTTCATTATGTGTGTGTGTGTGTTGTGTGTGTGTGTGTGTGTGTGTGTGTGTGTGTGTGTGTGTGTGTGTTTTATTTTATTTTTATTTATTTTATTCTTTTATAATGAGGATAATGGGGGTGTGTGTGGGGTGGGGGTGGTTGGTTGTGTGTGTGTTTGTGTGTGTGTGTGTGTGTGTGTGTGCATGCATGTGTGTGTGTGTGTGTGAGGGTGTGTGTGTGTGTGTATGTGTGTGTGTGTTTATTTAAAAAAAAAATTATTTTACTCTTTTATATCGAGGATGATGGGTGTGTATGTGGGGGGTGGGGTTGGGATGGGGTGTGTGTGTGTGTGTGTGTGTGTGTGTGTGTGCGTGTGCGTGCGTGCGTGTGTGTGTGTGTGTGTGTGTTGTGTGTGTGTGTGTGTGTGTGTGTGTGTGTGTGTGTGTGTGTGTGTGTGCTTGTGTGTGTGTGTGTGTGTTATTATTATTTTATTATTTTTTTTATTATTTAGTCTTTTATATCGAGGATAACAGAATAAGCAACCATGTGCTTTTTTTCATCCGGTCCCTGTGTGTATGCAGTTTTGTAAATATTGTCATCTGTTCCCATGTGTGTGTGTGAAGAGTTGACTCTCTCCTCCGTGCCTTAAACCCCCCCCCCCCCCCCCCCAAAAAAAAAAAAAAAAAAAAAAAAAGGGCTATTGTGATGTTAGTTGCTGTATTTTTGTTTGTTGCTGTTTTTTAGTTGTTGTAAACCTGTAAGGTGTAATTTTGGAGAAAAAAAAAAATTGAGTGAACTTGGGAGCATTTTTTTAGAAACTAGACCCACTGCTACGCTCAATTCTTCTCTAGGTCACTGACAAATGCTCCATGTGTATATTTCTTGATGTAATGTAGTTTTTGATGTAATGTGTTGCATAGTGTTGTGGAATGGAATGTGAAAAAATGTGTGTGTGTATGCTTTGTTTTGTTTTTTTAAATGAAAGCACAGATGTCCATCTTTGAAGCAGAGTGTATGCTGTTGTTTTAAGTTTGGTGTGAGATTGAAATTTTTTTTGTGTGCTGTTTTTATTTCTGTTAGGTTTTTTGCTTTGTTTTGTTTTTGTTTTTTTGTTTGTTTTTTTTTGTTTGAAAGTGGCATGATTGTGCTTGGTTTGGGATGAGTTTTTGTTTTTGTGTTTTAATTGGTTTTACACAATTTTTTTTATGTTATTGTGTGCAATTTTACAGACATAACCATTCTAGAGCTTTGTGTTGAAATATTTAGAAAACGAAGAGCTTGGTTTGATGTGTGAGTGTGCTTTCGAATTTGCTAGAATTATTCATTGTCATTGGTTGCTTGTTTGTTGTGAGGGTCGAGTGCAAGCGCTTTGATTTGTTTTTACAAGATACAGCGCTATATAAATTCCATGTATTATTATTATTATTATTATGAAGCTTTAAGTTAGAGTTGTTTATATGTATGGCATGGTCTGTGAATATTGCTCCTTCTGTGCTTTGAGTTAACTGTTTTTCTGGGCTTTATCTGGAGTGTGCAATAGTAGGCCATATTTGACAAAATGGCAACAGTTTGATGAATGTTTCGATGTTGAGGTTTTTTTTTTTTTAATGTGTTGTCTGTGTGTAGTGTGTAACTTAATGTGTGTTTGTGACTCTGTGTGTGTTTGTTTATTTTATTTTTCTTATCTATTTATTTTATAAAAAAAAAAATTCAATGATAATGGAATAAGCACTCGTATGCTTTTTTTTTTTTTTTTTATACATCCAGTCCCTGTGCGCATGTGGTTTTGTAAATGTTGTCATCCATTCCGATTGGCACACAATGGCCTGCTCTTCTGAACAGCAGAACAGGTTTTAACTTGAGCGCAAGATATTCTGCATGCGTTCCTACCTGGGCCCTTGGTTTATAGTTTCATCCTAAGGAATTTTGGGGGGAGTGGAGTTGGCACTGAACGGGATTTGAACCCAGGTCAGCAGATCAGAAGCACAATGCACGTTGCTCTAACCACCAGGCTATCCCCAACACCTGCCCCCCCCATCTCTCTGGGTATGCGCACATGCACATGTGCGTGGGTGCATGCATGTGTGTGCGTGTGTGTGAGTGTGTGTGTGTGTGTGTGTGTGTGTGTGTGTGTGTGTGTGTGTGTGGTGTGTGTGTGGCGCGTGTGTGTGTGTTAAGAGTTCAATAGGCAACAGGCTGAAGATCATTGTTTAACAAGACTCAATCAATGAACAGCCGCCTCTGTAGTCTAGTGGTTAGGGCGTTGGACTCGTAGTCTAAAGGTTGCGGGTTTGATCCCAGCTTTCGGTTATGGCGTTGTGCCCTTGGAAAAGGCACTTTACGGCTATTTTCTCACCCCACCCAGGTGTAAAAGGGGTACCAACCTTGTGTTGGGGGTTAACCCTGCGATAGACTGGCGTCCTATCCAGGGGGGAGTCTATGACTCTCAGTCGCTTAACGCCACAGAAACCGGGATAAGCACCGGCCTGATGAGCCTTAGGCTCGGGACAGACTTTTTTAATCAATGAACACTGAATGAGACTGCATTTTTAAAAATGTGTATTGGCAAAGTCAGAAAATCTCAGTACCTTTTATTGGAATCAAATAGCCTGCCAAATAAGCAAACTGTGATGAGGTTCTGGGTTCAATTCCAGCTTTGTCCTTTTCTTCCCAGTTTGATGAGAAAGTCAAACTGAATGTGAAAGTCCTTCAGATGAGACTATAAACTGAGACCCCGTGATCAAATGCATGCACAACATCTTGCGCATATGTTGAAAACCTGTATGGCAGAGTAGGCCATTGTGTGCCAGCAGGAATGGATGACAATTTTTTTTAAAAAAGCATGCACACAGGTGTTGTGTTTAGACACCATCCCTGAAGTCGGAATGCGGCTACCTAAATGGTGAGGAACAACAACAAAAAAAAGTCACATACGCAAAAATCTCACCTTTAGTGAACCTCAGAGCTTTAGCTGAGGAACGAAAAGACTAAATTGCCAAAGTTATGGACCCTAAATGAGACTGCATTTGTTGGTTTTATGTTGCCAAAGTCAGGAAATTTTAGAACCTTTTCTTTGATTCACAGAGCCAAAGTCACCACATCTCGATACCTTTGACAGTGTTTCTGTTCAAGATGCTATATTAGGATTGATTCAGATGTTTTTTTGTTTTTTTTTTTTAGGGGATAGCTAGCTTTAACTCATGAATCAGTCGTTTATGACTTGAAATCATGCAGCATTTTTTTTCACCTGTCATAGTATGTGTCTGTAGAACTCTCTCTCTCTCTTTCTCTCTCGCTGTCTCTGTCTGTCTCTCTCTTCTCTTGTCTCTGTCTCTCTTTGTCTGTGTCTGTCTCTCCATCTCTCTCTGTGTCTCTCTCTGTGTCTCTCACTGTCTCTCTGTCATCGTTTACATGCTTTTATAATGCTGTTGCACATTCAAACGTGAAGTTGATTTTTTTGTGTGTGTTTGTGTGTAAACTGTTTGTCTGTATTGCTTATTCATGGTCACAGTGCTTTTACTCACACTTGATCGTACCTCACTCATCATTTGTTGTTCTTTTGCACCACCTGATGTCAGTTGCCTTGAGGTTACAAGCCGTAAGGGCCCAGCACTGCTTTGCTGCCAGATCACGTAGGTTCGTCCGTTCTTGTATTAACATCTGTTCACTCTAAGTGATAATAGATGGGGGGGGGGGGGGGGGGGGGGGGGGGGGGGGGGGGAAAGCAAATGATAAATGACAGCATATGGAAACAGATTCATGAAACAGTTTGGTATCAAACCATTAATGTAACACCTGAAAATGCAAAAAGTGAAAACAATATCAAAGAACTTCAAAGAAACGCGAAAACTGGGTCATGTACAAGAGACTCCGAAATAGCAGAAAGGATGTTTTCATTTGACAGAATTACAACTACATTTTCTTCAGAAGCATTTTTATTTTTAAAAGTTTTTGGGGAAGAAACCACAAAGTTTCAGACAAAACAACAAAGAGTGCTGCAGAAACGTAGGTGGTGTCAGTTTAGTGATACCTTTTCTGATCCTTAGGGGGGGGATAGCTCAGTGGTCAGAGCGCTCGCTTTCCCCCAGTCAAGTTAAGCAGCGTTGAGCATGGTTACCAGTTGGATGGGTGACCATTTGCGCGCCTCGGCTTCAGCACAGTCCCCCCAGGTCACCCAGCTGTAAATGGATACCTGCCCTCTTCAGGGCCAGGGAAGGTAAAGCAGCGAGGGAGAGGAGATGGGCGCCGCCCTCAACATGCTGGCCCCCTAGAGAAGCTGAGGTCTTTGATGCCTCGCTCCCCTGCGACCACAAAGGTTAGTTATGGGACACCTTTACCTTTTTACCTTTTCTGATCCTGCTGTTTCGATCTGTTGTACTCCTCTGTGGGACAGCAGCTGTTGTTGTTGTTGGTGTGGTCTGTCATATGAGCAAAGATACACTATGCTGCCGTTAAGCGCCTGACAAATCAGGCCCAGTACATCCGACATCGGTGCGGGAGAGAGCCGTTATCTTGTTAAGTCTTTCTGGCAAAAAAAAAAAAGAAAAAGGCAGGAGACTGGACCAAGAAAGCAGAAAATAGGCAAAGACAGAGGCGACAGGAAGAAAAGGATCAAGGTGGATACAAAGAGAGGGATAGAAAAGAGGGAATTCCTAGCTCAAAATTTCCAGAAGGTGGGGATGCTGTTTATATTGACAGGTCCCTGGCTGGCATTCCCACAGGGAAGCGCCCCTTGGACTAAAATTGGTGAGGGTAAAAATCCTTGCTTAATGACTCACATTACAGTTTTGGGATTTTTTTTTTTTTTTTTTTTGGTTTTGTTTGGTTTTCTGTTTTTGTCCTCTGTGTTATTTTCCATGATTTTTAATCACTGATGATTAATAGATTTCTTTTTTTGGTTGAAATTGTGCTCCACAAGTATTGAAGAAAAGGACGTTTTTTAAATATTTTGTCTGTTTTGGCTTTAACTCAGTGACATTTTGCTCATGACCTTTGATCCGTAATGAGACATGTTGTAAACATGTTAATATTACTGCCAGGCTGTTGCTTTAACCACAAACGTGGAAAACTCAGAGAGTCGTTGAGTGTGTGAGTGTCGTCATGTGTGTGCGTGAGTTTGAAGCATTGAAGTGTACAGGATTTAACATGGTCACTGCGACATTGTTAAAGTTTTCAATCTAAATGTGTGTAAAACTGATTCTAAAAACTAGTGTGTGAAAGGGATTTGTTGTGTCTGATGGACGCTACAGCTGAGTGGTTAAGACCATTCCAATTCAATCCCACGGGTCCATGAAGTCATTAGTTCAAATCTTCATGGTGGCGTCCGGTGAATTAAGAATGGGGATTTTTGCATTCTCCCAGGTCAACTTCAGGTGCGGACTTGCCTGTGCCTTAATTCCATTCATGTATATATACACAAGCAGAAGATCAAGTGATAAACACAGTAAAGATCCAGTCATTTATGTCAGCGTTTGGTGGGTTATGGAAACATAAACATACTCGGCATATATCCCTGAAGTCGGAATCGAATGTGGCTACCTTCATGGTGGGCAAAAAAACGGTTCGCACATGCAAAATCTCACCTGCTGTGAACCTCAGAGCTCTAGCCAAGGAGGAAGAAAAAAAAGCCGAGTGACAACAAAACCCCAAGAAAACAAAAACATAAATGTATGTAAAACTGATTCTAAATTGAAGTGTTTTAAATCATTTGTGTCTGTCTGCGTTTCACAGAATTAGTATGACCAAGTAAAATGCGCACACTGGTTTTTTATTATTTTTTAAAATTTTTTATTGCAAGTGGAATATTATGTCTCTAAAAACATGTGCTGTTTTTTTTATGTTGGATAGCTGACAATTTTTCATGACAAATGTTACTGAATTATTGAGAAAAGTGCCATCAAAATTGGCCGTGCTGTTAGTAGACTCGTGACAAGATTTGCAACATGTGAAAGGTTAAAGCAGTAATTTCAGTTTTTATAAAAAAAATTCTGCATTTATGTCTTTTGGTCTTGTTGCTCAGCCGTTTGTATTATATATTGCATTTACACGCACGCATGCACACACACGCACCACTCACGCCACGCACGCACGCACGCACACACACAATATCAGACGAAGAGGAGAGGATTTCAGCATTGAAATTTTAACTTTTTTAGTTTCTAGGAAACACAAGTACTAACGTTGTCATGATCAGACATTTGCAATTTTTCGTTTTAAAGATATCAGGGACATGCTTTCTTTTATGCGCCATTTTTCAGTGCTTTTACGCAGCTTGTGCAATGAGACAGACTAAAGCTACCAAGAGTTATTGACTGTTTGTGGATAAGCGATTGACAGGGAATAGTTGTTTTTTTCAATAATTGAGAATAAAATGACTGATGGATAAACATGTTTTGGTGTTATGAAATATTTTTGAAAAATATATGTTTTTGAGACGAGGAAGATTACTGGAATATTGTTGGTAACATTAAAAGGAGTGGTGTGACTTATTGATGTGATTGTTATGGTTTTATGAATAATGTGTTCTGATAGAGGGACAATTTCTGGGATATTGTTGATAACATTTCATCATTATGGAATCATATTGATGAGGTTGTTATGGTTTGAATAATGTGTTTCTGATAGAGGGACAATTCCTGAAATATTGTTGATAACATTTCATCTTTATGGAATCATATTGACTTATTCATGAGATTGTTATGGTTTTATGACTAATGTGCTCTGACAGAAGGGACAATGTCTGGAATATTGTTGATAACATTTCATCATTATAGAAGCACAATGACTTATTGATGAGATTGTTATGCTTTGAATAATGTGTTCTGATAGAGCAACAATTTCTGGAATACTGTTGATAACATTTCATCTGTATGGAATCGTATTGACTAATTGATGAGGTTGTTATTTGGTTTTATGGAATATGCTCTGACAGAAGGATGATCACTGGAATATTATGGATAACATTTCACATGTATGGAGGATTATTGGAATATTGTGGATAACATTTTAATATATGGAACGGTTGTCCATGTCATGAAGAAGAATAACAGCTGAAAAATGTGCATGGAAAATGATCAAACACATAAGTCTTTCACTGTGTATGTTTGGATACTTTGGAATATTAAATACTGATTCTCTTGACAAACAAA
>CM060341.1:29761547-29766547 GCA_030674155.1 Stramonita haemastoma | reverse complement strand
CTTGACTTTGACTTGACTTGACTCTCTCTCTCTCTCTCTCTCTCTCTCTCTCTCTCTCTCTCTCTCTCTCTCTGGGGGACGGATAGCCTAGTGGTCAGAACATTGTGCTCGCAATTTGACGACCCGGGTTCGAGTCCGGTCGAGGAGATTTTTCTCCTGGAGTTAACATCAGTGCTGACTCCGCTCTCCCCCAAAAGTCCTTCGGATGAGACTTTAAACCAAGGCCCCGTGTGCGAACGCACGCAGAACATCTTGCGCACACGTTAAATCCTGTTCCGCTTTTCGTAAGAGTAGGCCATCGCGTGTCGGTGAGAACAGATGACATTTACAAAACTGCATATACACGGGGACTGGACGTAAAAAAGCACAAAGTGCTTATTCCATTATATTCGATATAAAAGAATAAATAAAATAAAATAAAATAAAATAAAATAAAATTCTCTCTCTCTCTCTTGTCTCTCTTCTCTCTCTCTCTCTCTCTCTCTCTCTCTCTCTCTCTCTCTCTCTCTCTCTCTCTCTCTCTCTCTCTCTCCCTTCTCCCCCTCTCTCTCTCCTTGCTTACTTGTTGCTACTTTTTGACCTTATTATGCTTTATCTTTCTCTTCTTTCTCTAGGTCCCTATCTTTAATTGCATTAAAAAACCCTCTTTTTTATTATTTATTTACTTCTTGATACAGGACGTACGTACGTACGTACGCACGCACGTACGTACATATGTATGTATGTATGTACGTACGTACGTACGTACGTACGTACGTACGTGTGTGTGTGTGTGTGTGTGTGTGTGTGTGGTGTGTGTGGTGTGTGTGTGGTGTGTGTGCGTGCGTGTATGCATGCATGCATAAATGCATGCATGCATGCATGTATGTATGTATGTATGTATGTATGTATGTATGTATGTATGTATGTATGTATGTATGTATGTATGTATGTATGTATATGTATGTATACATATACATTGACGCACACATGCATGCAATGTGCATATGCACGTGTTTTTTTTTTTTATCACACTAAGCTACTTAAATCAGCTTAGTCTCCATGCTGGTTTAACACAACTGCACCTCACACGTAACCTTGACCTTGTAGTACGTTGACCTCATGTTTATGCATGTGACCTCACCCGGCGGCCTTGACCTGGCAACGTTATGATAGTGCGGACGATAGGGGGATTATATCACCGTGTGTTGACCCCCCCTGTCCACACCTTTAGGTCAGTATATAAACCTGGGTGGTCAGTGCTTTATGTTTTACTTAGGATAGAACTAGTGACACACACACACACACACACACACACACACACACACACACACACACACACACACACACACACACACACTTTGCTTCCATGAACGAGTATGGTGTGTTAAAAAAATTAATGGATTTATCGTCCCTGACTTGATTAAAGCGCTTTGATTTTTTGTTTTGTTTTACAAGATTGGGCGGTATAATTCCATAATTATATTATGCTGCTGCTGATGATTATCATCATCATCATTATTATTGTTATTATCATTGTAATTAATACATTACCGTCAGTAGCAGCATCAACAGGAGCAACGATTCTTCTTCTTCTATTTGTTATATTATCATTATCATTATCATTATTATTATTATTATTATTATTATTATTATTATTATTATTATTATTATTCGCCTCCTCCTTATCATTATTATTATCACGTTCAACTTCGCAAACGTGGTCAAAAAGTAACTTGAAATTCTTTTTAAAACGCCTAGCACATCGGTTTTCTTTTCTTTCTTGGTGTTTTTTTTTTTCAAATCAACGTAAACAATGCGACTACCATCATGGTAGGCACCCCCCCCACACACAAAACACACACACACCACACACACACACACACACACACACACACACACACACACACACACACACACACACACACACACAACACACAACCACCACACGCACGCACGCACCACACACACACACACACACACCCAAAACAACAAATACAAACCCCCCCCTCCCCTCGCAACAAAACAGCCACATATGCAAAATGTCACAGTTGGTGCCTTTTTGGTCCACACTCCTGCAACCCCCCCCCCTCCCCCCGCCCCCGCACGCCCAAAACTTAAAAATATAACAACTAACTCTCTCCCACACAGAAGTCGGATACGCTGGGCTTGACTTGCCAGGCCTGCGCTTAGGTTACACATTTCCTCTCATATATGACAGACAACAATAGTATCTATAGATACTGTCTGAGCGTTCGAGGCAAAAGAAGAAGAAAGAAAAATTGAAGGCATAGGACGGGAGAAGGATCCAGAGTTAACTAACTCCAAGGAGATAAAATCCTGCCAAAGGGACTCGACACGTCACCAGAAACTCGAACTACTACCCCAAAGTTACTTAATGTGTCCCATAACCTGTGTGGTCGTAGGGGAACGAGGCGTCAGAGAACTCAGCTTCTTTAGGGGCCAGCATGTTGAGGGCGGCGCCCATCTCCTCTCCCTCGCTGCTTTTACCTTCCCTGACCCTAAAGAGGGCAGGTAGCCATTGACAGCTGGGTGAACTGAGGGAAACTGTACTGAAGCCAAGGCGCGCAAACGGTCATCCATCCAGTTAGTAACCACGCTCAATACTGCTTAACATTGGCTGGGGGAAAGCGAGCGCTCTGACCACTGAGTTATCCCGCCCCCAAGGTTGCTTACTTACTTCAGGTCAATGTCCAAAAGCTCTGACCAGGAAGTTCGAAGCTAATCCACCCCAGGTTGGGCAATACCCTCTCTGATAGACTGACCTCTGTGAACTGGAGCAGGACTGTTACATATTGTAGTCACACTGTGGCACCGTGACAAAGATTTAAGATGGTAAATTAAGCCTCAAAGCCTGATCTGGATCAAAAACAAAACACACGCGCGTGTGCGCGTACGTGCGCGCAACCTCGCAAATATTTCTCTCTCTCTCTCTCTCTCTCTCTCTCTCTCCTCTCTCTCTCTCTCTCTCTCTCTCTCTCTCTCTCTCTGAATTTAAGAAACAAAGAAATCTTGTCACATACTTAAAACAACAGGCTAAAAAGGAGTATTTTCAAAAGCTTGTTTCTGACAAAACTAATAATAAATCTATGTGGAATGTCATAAACCGCTTAACTAAAAAGGATTTCAGACCTAAATCTTCACTTCCTTTAGATTTTACTGCCAGATAAACTCAATGAACATTTTTGTAATAATTTTTTTTTTTTTTATAGCTCAATCAACTATCAAAACTAACACCTCTCACTTAAATAATCTTGAAGTATTAGATGAGTTCTGTGCTTCTAAAAACATCTCATCAAAACTTAATATTCCGTTCATGTCTGTGAATGAAGTTTATAATGCTCTGACCCATTTAAAACAAACAGGCACATGTGGGCTAGATGGTATCAATGGTAAGATTTTAAAACTAGCAGCTCCAGCTATCTCAGAAACATTGACCTATGTATTCAATCTGTTTATAGCAAAAAAATGTTTTCCAAAAGCTTTCAAAGTTGCCAAAGTTTTACCTCTCTACAAAGCTGGTGATCGTACTAATCCTGCAAACTATCGACCTATTTCTATATTATCTAACTTATCTAAACCTTTAGAAAATCACATTAGGCAGCACATTCTTAACCACTTCAATAAGCATGACCTATTTCATCCCAATCAATCTGGATTTCGAAAAAAACATTCGTGTCACACTGCTCTAACGAACTTAGTTGACAAATGGCTAACCAACATGAATAACAATTTAATTACTGGTGTCCTGTTTGTTGATTTTTCAAAAGCATTTGATTTGATTGATCACAAGCTTCTTCTGAGAAAACTGAAACTGTATGGCCTTTCAGATGATACAATAGAACTCATGTCATCATTTTTAGACAACCGTAAACAACTTGTGTTAATTGAGGAATCCAAATCTTCTATTTTGCCCATTTTGTTTGGTGTTCCTCAAGGTTCCATCCTGGGACCCATACTCTTCTCAGTATATATTAACGATTTACCCCTCTGTTTAAAGTCTAATTGTGAAATGTTTGCAGATGACACAACATTACATACAAGCCATTCTAAATTGGATGATGTAATTACTACCTTACAGACTAATATAGTACAACTGATGAAATGGTCTGATTCAAATCATATGAGCATCCACCCTCATAAGAGTAAACATATGATTATAACTACCAGACAAAAACGGCAGAACTTTTCTAAAATACGGAGTTCATTAGACAACAGTGGTAATGTAGTTCAAGAAGTTGATTTTCATAAAGTTCTAGGATTAGTAATTGATAACAATCTGTCATGGTCTGAACATGTAAGAATGGTGTGTAAAATCATATCAAAAAAGATTTATCAGCTGATGAAGATAAAACATTTCCTAAATTCTCACTCTCGTAAACTGTTTTATCATGCTTTTATTGAGCCACACATAAATTATGTATCAACAGTTTGGGATTCAGCGAGTGAAAACACTTTAAAACCATTGGCAAGTATGTACAGGCGTGCTCTTAAAGTACTTCTACTAAAATCATCATCATTGTCATGTAATGATTACATCTCACTTGATATTCTCCCTCTGAAATGGAAGTTAAGATACAATAAGGCAGTTTTTATGTTCAAAATTATGTCTGGCTGTGCTCCACCTTCATTGATAAACAAGTTTAAGATAAACGAGTGTCGCTATTTTCACAAATAATGTTACCACTGCCCAGAATTGATCTGTTCAAATCTAGCCTTGCTTACTCTGGTGGTTTATTATGGAATGATGTTTCATCTTCAGTTAATGTCAATACTAGTCTATATACATTTAAACATAATTATCATTTAATTTTAATGAATGAATATACAGGAATATTCCCATAATATCTTCTCTTGTCTGGCATTGCATCCACAACCTATCTTAGCTGCCTGCCTACCTGTCTGCCTCCCCCACCCCACTCCCCTGCTTTTCTCTCTCCCTCTATTTTTCTTTCATCCTTTTCTATTTATTATTATTATTATTATTATTATTATTATTA
>CM060341.1:29751547-29756547 GCA_030674155.1 Stramonita haemastoma | reverse complement strand
TCATGAACTGACACTGGTACATTCAAGATAGCAGCAGAGTCTGAATGAGCTGCTGCATTTTTAGCTGCTCTGTCAACCTTGATGGGGTTGTGGGCAAATTAGGCTGCTTTTTAGTTTCTCTGTTCTGTCTACATCTGGATGTTTTCAGAGCGTTAGACAGCTGTTTGACAAGCTCCTGTGTTCTTTCAGGATGCAGTAGATCTGCCACAAGTGATGCCAGGTTGAATACTGACGATTCCAGACTTCTAAGAGTAGTTGTCAAAGTTTGCTGTTGGCATCGTAATGCTTCTTCTAGCTAAGTGACGTCATGAGATTTTACATCATCTATGGGTGCGTCATCAGTGCTTTGGTTTTGCTTTCTTTAAAATTATTGTTGTAGGGTCTCTTCGATGTTCTCCTCATAAAAAAAATGGCTACAGTTCTTGCATGTGTATTGATTTCTGTTATGATCTTGAGAAAATACACAACTAGTAGATGGGGAGCCCAGTGCATGTGAAGTGTTTTTTTTCTTCAGACAATCGGAACACTTCAAGGTTCGTTCTTTACTTTCTGTTCCACTATGGCATGTCACTTCAATTCATGAATTTCTTTACTCGTTGGATCTATGTCTTTTGCACTTGTGTTTTAGATAGATAGAGGTTTATCAATCACAGGCATGTTCCTATTTTCATTTTCAACATCGTACTCGCCAGCTCCAAGGGGACGGGATAGCTCAGTGGTCAGTGCGCTCGCTTTCCCCAGCCAGGTTAAGCAGCGTCGAGCGTGGTCACCAAATTAGATGGGTGACAGTTTGCGCACCTTGGCTACAGTACAGTCCCCCCAGTTCACCCCAGCTGTAAATGGGTACCTGCCCTTTTTAGGGTCAGGGAAGGTAAAACAGCGAGGGAGAGAGGAGATGGGCGCTGCCCTCAACATGTTGGCCCCTAGAGAAGCTGAGGTCTCTGAATCCTCGCTCCCCAACGACCCACACAGGTTATGGGACACCTTTACCTTTTACCTTACTCACCAGCTCCGAAGACTGGTGGGTCATTGTGGCTGCCTTTTGTCATAGCAGCTACAGCTTGCTTCAGAGTGCCGTAAGCTTTGCGGGGAGCCTGGGGGAACCAGTAACAGATCGGGAAGCATCGGTCCAGGTCTTGATTTAATTTGATTTGATTTATTCTTTTTATTTGATTTGATTTATTCTTTTTATTTGATTTGATTTATTCTTTTATATCGAGGATAATGGAATAAGCACTCTTGTGCTTTTTTTTTTTATTTTTTACATCCAGTCCTCGTGTGTATGCAGTTTTGTAAATGTCATCTGTTCCCACCGGCGCACGATGGCTTACTCTTACGAAAAGCGGAACAGGATTTAACGTGTGCACAAGATGTTCTGCGTGCGTTCACACACGGGGCCTCGGTTTAAAGTCTCATCCGAAGGTCTTGAAGGAAGATGCCAATGATACGTTCTTTGTTGACTGACTGCATACTATTTGTCTGCTTTTTTTTGCTTTCACCGAGGCCATTCTAAGTTTCGCTTTACAACAACACATAAAAGTGGATTCCACTGAAAACATTATTAGAGTCGGTTCAAGATACGTATTGCCATCTTGTCAACAGGAAGTTGTGTATGTGTGTGTGTGTGTGTGTGTGTGTGTGTGGGGGGGGGGGGTGTAGGTGGGTATGTGGGTATGTGTGTGTGCGTGCGTGCGCGCGCGCGCGCGCGCGCGTGTGTGTGTATTGAGAGAGAGAGAGAGAGAGAGAGAGAGAGAGAGAGAGAGAGAGAGAGAGAGAGAGGGGACGGACGGACGGACGGACGGACGGACGGACGGACGGACGGACGGACGGACGGACAGACAGACAGACAGACAGACAGACAGACAGACAGACAGACAGGCAGACAGGCATGCATGCATGCATGCATGCATACATACATACATACATGCATACATGTATTTATACATACATATACATAGACAAACATACATACATACATACATACATACATACATACATACATGTATACATACATGCATACATGCATACATGCATACATGCATACATACATACATACATACATACATACATACGGACAGACAGACAGACAGACAGACAGACAGACCGACAGAGAGGAAGGTTTCACTTAAAGCTGTGACAGTTGTCACGTGTGATAATTATGTATGTATGTATGTATGTATGTATGTATGTATGTATGTATGTATGTATGTATGTATGTATGTATGTATGTATGCATGCATGCATGCATGCATGCATGTATGTATGTATGTATGTATGTATGTATGTATGTATGTATGTATGTATGTATGTATGTATGTATGTATGTATATCTGTATGTATGTTTGTATGTAGCCTATGTATATCTGTATGTATGTATGTATGTATGTATGTATGTATGTATGTATGTATGTATGTATGTATGTATGTATGTATGTATGTATGTATGTAAGTATGTATGCATGTATGTATGTATGTATGTATGTATGTATGTATGTATGTATGTATGTATGTATGTATGTATGTATGTATGTATATCTGTATGTATATCTGTATGTATATCTGTATGTATGTTTGTATGTAGCCTATGTATATCTGTATGTATATCTGTATGTATGTATGTATGTATGTATGTATGTATGTATGTATGTATGTATGTATGTATGTATGTATGTATGTATGTATGTATGTATGTATGTGACTATTTCTCCACTGTTGGCAACAAAAACAGGAAAATGGCTCAATTTCTAAATATTGTGATAAAGGCTTTATTCTGTTAATTTTGAAAAGCCAAATGGTTAAAGATTTTGTAGCCATTATCAAAACAGCAGCGGGTGGTTCGTATCTTCAGATATATGCAAATGAAGTCACATGTTCCAAAAAATGTAACAGCATTTCACTGTGACACTGTTGTGCCTATAACTTTAAATGAAAACATGTATTTACAACAAACAGTATTCAGAAGTGAAGTTACTACTTAGTGCCAACCACTAGACACAAAGAAACCAAAAACAATTTTTTAATTATGGGAGTAGGTACCGGCAATAAGTGTGACACTGTAATGCATGTTACAAGGGGGTCATGACAATATCACACAGCCAAGACATTCTGGACCAGTATTCAATGAATACCTCAGCATCATTAGTTATTGCATGTAGATTAAAGCCATGGAATGGAAAACAGATTGTGCAAAACACAACTCTGATATGGGCCTTTAAAGTTTGTGTGGTAACATTACACGTGACACCAATTATGACATTTGAATAAAAAACAAAGCAAACTGTTGATGTACAACAATACTTTTATTACAGAATTGATGATTACATGGTCATGAACAGTAACTAACAAGAATTATGATAAAAATTTTCATTTGTTTGTGTACATGGTTCAGAAAAACAAAGAAATATAAAGAAAGAAAACAAAAACCTTTCTTCATGTATAAAAACATGGTGAACTGACATGAATCATACAAAAGCAATAAAATCAAGACAAATCAACAAGTAGTTCAGATATAAAAAGATAATTAACTGACTGGAATTTTTTTTTTAATCGATAAAGACAATTTAATTTGTTTATGTTTAGTAAGGCAGTGAGTTTGGCCCAGGCCAAAAGCTGTGTGGGGTATTGATGTCAGCTAATTGCCAAGGCCTACACTAGAATGTTGTAATGTTGTAAAATGTTGTTTTGAGATTGCCTTCAGCCATGACAAGCTCTTAATAACAACATGCACTCTCCTGTAATTAAAGGAGAAAAATTCCTCTGAAGTTGCAGTATTGCTGCTTATATGGTGAGGTACATGGAAACAGTCATACATGCAAACTGCTCATTCAGTGTGCAATTTCAATCTCACAGTGATTCCCAGGTGGGATGAGTGAGTCAGAGTGCACTCTCTGGGTGACCCCCAGAAGGTTACACTTGGGGAACACACAACAACAACACAGTGAGCAGACTAGAAAGTAAGTCTTAATGGTACAAATCATGTGTCACAACACAAATTAAAAAAAAATTGTATTCAATCAAAACAATACAGCAGAAAGGCACAAACATCAGTACAAGAAGCATAAATCAATGTAAGCTGATGAAGAGCACTCCTGTTAGTACTTCTTAAGTTTTGTCCACTATTTAAAAATCTCCCATTTGTGTGTGTGTGTGTGTGTGTGTGTGTGTGTGTGTGTGGAGAGAGAGAGAGAGAGAGAGAGAGAGAGAGAGAGAGAGAGAGAGAGAGAGGAGAGAGAGAGAGAGAGAGAGACTCTTCTTTGTGTGTGTGTGTGTGTGTGTGTGTGTGTGTGTGTGTGTGTGTGTGAGCAGAGAGAGAGACAGACAGACTGATACAGAGAGAGAGACAGACAAACACACACACACACACACACACACACACACACACACACACACACACACACACACACACACACAGAGGGAGACAGAGAATTGTGTGTATGTGTGTTGGGAGGGAGTGGAGACATAGTGGGGGGGGGGGGGGGGGGGGGGGGGGGGGAGGGGGAGGAGGAAGAGAGAGAGAGATGGGTGGAGTGGTGGTTGGAAAGAGCTAACAGCTCTGGTACCATGACAACTTACAGGCACCTGCCGAAACAAGGTAATAATTGGGGGGGGGGGAGGGGGGGGGAAGAGAAGTGTGGCCGTGGATGGTAGACTGTAGAGAAAGAGGAAGGGTTCAACAGGTCAGTGTTGACAGCTCCTGTCACTGTCTGCTCTTTCCCGACGACGTCACAGACTGAATGGAGGCAACGTTACGAACAATCTTCAAACTGATTTTGTTTCTCTTCTTATGTTTATTGGCCAATGTACAACCGCTGAATATGATAAAATATGCAAGATAATGTAAAGAAAAGTTCAACAGATGGTGCCAGTAAAGAAATATGAAATGAGAGCAAACCTTCATTTCATATGACTCCTTTTTACATTTCCACACATCTCATTTTTGTCAACCACATCAACACAACAGACTCACAGAACAAAGAATACTGACACAAGAACATGCATAA
>CM060341.1:29744047-29746547 GCA_030674155.1 Stramonita haemastoma | reverse complement strand
GGATTCATATCTTTAGAAAAAAAAAACACGTTGTCATATCCACAACAACAAAAACAAGAATGAGAACTAACAAATATTTTCTTTGTAAATAAATCGATGTTGCAATATTCACAAATAGATATAAACAAACCGGTTTCATACACATTAAAAACGAATGAATATATATTTTTTAAAAATCGATGTTTCATATAAGTATGTCTATATATAACCGGTTTCATACACAACAACAACCACTACAACAACTACGAACAAATATTTTCTTTTATAAAGACCTGTGTTACACAGTCACAGCTTCAACAAAAAAGATTTGGAATAATATTCACACAATACCAACAAAAACCTTTCACAAGCTAACCACAAACACCTTCTATTCAGGATTTCAGCAAGTATTTTCTTTTTCCTTTTTTCTGTCTTTTTCCCCCCACATTCTTTTTAAATCATGGTATTTAAAAGCTTAGGCGGGCAAATTCTGTGACGCAAACTGGCAGACTATAAAAGTCTTTTTCTGTGAGGGAAAAAGTGAACTGGAAGGGGACTGTACTAGTCGAGTTGTCTAACTTGCCGAGACTATTTATAAAGTATTTGGAACAGTAACTGGTATTGGACTACTAGCCTTGTGGTGAAAGGAAACGGTGATCATTTGTTTTTGGATTGGCGACCATCATTCTTTTGCAAAAGACCTGTATTTTTCAGGTATTAAGGTAATGAGGATTATGAGAAGCTTTTCTTTTCATTTAGAAAAAAAAACACTTTATGGATTGTTTGAAGATGTATTCTAAATAAGAGGATTGCAAAAGATTTCCGTATCTCTGTCTATCTGTCTCTGCCTGTCTCTGATTTTGTCTGTCTGTCTATGTCTGTGTCTGTGTGTCTATGTCTGTGTCTGTGTGTCTGTGTGTCTGTGTGTCTGTGTGTCTGTGTGTCTGTGTGTCTGTCTGTGTGTCTGTCTGTCTGTCTGTCTGTCTGTCTGTCTCTCTCTCTCTTCTCTCTCTCTCTCTCTCTCTCTCTCTCTCTCTCTCTCTCTCTCTCTCTTCCCCTCTCTCTCTCTCTCTCCTCTCTCTCCTCTTCTCTTTCATACACGCTCATGTATGTTATCGTTATCGATGTGGATATCATTAACAACGCAGTTATAATTAATGATGGCCATAATTTGATATAGGCCTATCTTTATCTACACAGTAGTTTCTTTTTGGGAAATTATTTTGAGCTGCACACGTGTGTGTGTGTGTGTGTGTGTGTGTGTGTGTGTGTGTGTGTGTGTGTGTGTGTGTTGTGTGTGTGTGTTTTGTGTGTTGTGTGTGTTGTGTGTGTGTGTGTGTGTGTGTGTGTTGGTGTTTGTGTGTTGTGTGTGTGTGTTGTGTGTGTGGTGTGGTGTGTGTGTGTGTGTGTGTGTGTGTGTGATTTATTCATTTATATCGAGAATAATGGGATAAGCACTCATGTGCATTTTTCATCCAGTCCCCGTGTGTATGCAGCAGTGTAAATACTGTCATCTGTTCCCACCGGCACACAATGGCCTACTCTTACGAAAAGCGGGACAGGATTTAACGTGTGCGCAAGATGTTCTGCTTGCGTTCGCACACAGGGCCTCGGTTTACAGTCTCATCCAAAAGACTTTTGGGGAGAGTGGAGTCAGCACTGATGTTAGCTCGCAATTTGAAGACCCGGGTTCGAGTCTGGTCGAGGAAATTTTCTTCCTGGAGTTAACATCAGTGCTGACTCCACTCTCCCCAAAAGTCCTTCGGATGAGACTTTAAACCGAGGCCCCGTGTGCGAACGCACGCAGAACATCTTGCGCACACGTTAAATCCTGTTCCGCTTTTCGTAAGAGTAGGCCATCGTGTGCCGGTGGGAACAGATGACAATATTTACAAAACTGCATACACACGGGGACCGGATGAAAAAAAGCACATGATTGCTTATTCTGTTATCCTCGATATAAAAGAAGAAATAAATAAATAAATAAATAAATGAGTATCAATAGTGCACCAGTCTTCACCGTATCACCGCTTTTTGTTGTTGTTGTTGGTTGTAAACAGAATTTATTCAGGAACAGTGTCACAAAAGCACAAGCATACCTTGACAGGTCATAGTAAACTTATGATATAGTCCTGTCATATTCACATACATACACTGCGACGGATGACTTCCTGTTGCAACAGATGATATACATAATGTACTATCATGAACAGTTGCACATACAATTATTTATTTATTTATTTATTTACTTTTTTATTTATTGTTTATTTATTTATTTATTCATTTATTTATTCATACTTTTATTTCGAGGATAATGGAATAAGCACTCATGTGCTTTTTATTTTACATCCAGTCCCCGTGTGTATGCAGTTTTGTAAATTCTGTCATCTTTTCCCACCGGCACACGATGGCCTACTTTTACGAAAAGCGGAACAGGATTTAACGTGTGCGCAAAATGTTCTGCGTGCGTTCGCACACGGGGCCTCGGTTTTCTAGTCTCATCCAAATGACTTTTGGGGAG
>CM060341.1:29731547-29734047 GCA_030674155.1 Stramonita haemastoma | reverse complement strand
TGTGATGTCATAATGGGTTTATTCATATTATTGGCAAAGCCAAAACACAAAAAGTACATGCTATGCCTAAACAAAGTCATGACCCCTATATCAAGCATAACCAACTCACAAAATGAAAATGATATCTAATCAAAATTTTGGAAATCATGCATATTAAGTGCAAATCAAATCGTATCAGTATTTCAATACACAGCTTGAAGTAGATTTTTCCTTTTGTTGATAGAATGAAAAATATATCTAGATAAACCGTGCTTGCATTCATCATTTGTTGCTTTGAGCAGATCTGGCAATGGCACGTTGACACACTTGCTAAGAAACTTTTCTCTCAAGTCTGCATACATGCAACATTCCATGAGAAAGTGGGCTTCGTTTTCATCTTTTGTTTTACAAAAAGGACACTTTTTTTCTTGAGCATTCTCACTATATCTATATACATTATTATTAAGAGGTAACACGTTACATCTTGCTTGTGTAATTGCTACTCGAAAGCAGTAGACATTTATAGAGTTTATATATTCCTCTTTTTCAAAAATACTTTTAAATGATCTGTAACTGTCATACCTCTCTTTGTCTCTCATAGTCCCATCCCATTCTTGAATGAACAGATCTACTAATCTTTGTTTAAACATACCTAAGAAAGCCTTTACATCCCCCACACTTTGTTGCATCCAAACAATGTTAAAACCAGTTTCACACAAAATTTCTCTTATTTTTGAAATCCAGCAATATTTCCCATTTCTATCTAACTCTAACTGCATGCAATAAGCATTATATGATATTCTATTTTGATGTAAATGCAGTAGTTTTAACCAGTACCTAATGGCTCTTATACAAGAATTGACATAAAGTGGATATCTTCCTAAATCACCGTATACCATCTTATTTGGTGTTCTTACAGGTACTCCTAAAAATCTTTTACATGCCATCAAATGAGAGAGAGAGAGAGAGAGAGAGAGAGAGAGAGAGAGAGAGAGAGAGAGAGAGAGAGAGAGACAGAGAGACAGAAGACAGCAGACAGAGAGAGACAGAGAGAGAGAGAGAGAGAGAAGAGAGAGAGAGAGAGAGAGAG
Organism: Stramonita haemastoma; assembly: GCA_030674155.1. Taxonomy (NCBI): domain Eukaryota; kingdom Metazoa; phylum Mollusca; class Gastropoda; order Neogastropoda; family Muricidae; genus Stramonita; species Stramonita haemastoma. The sequence continues at coordinate 29,732,978 of CM060341.1, read as the reverse complement.
AGAGAGAGAGAGAGAGAGAGAGAGAGAGAGAGAGAGAGAGAGAGAGAGAGAGAGAGAGAGAAGAGTGTGTGTGTATGGATAATACGCCTGTACTAAGGTTTACTATATCATTTTTCAAAGACAGAAAATTGTGCATCTATTGATCACAGAAAAGCTTTTGATTCTGTATGGAGGCATGCATTATGCTCTGTCTGTCTGTCTGTCTGTCGTCTGTCTGTCTGTCTGTCTGTCTGTCTCTCTGTCTGTCTTTCTGTCTGTCTTTCTGTCTGCTTCTTCTGTCTGTCTGTCTGTCTGTCTCTCTGTCTGTCTCTGTCTGTCTTCTCTGTTTCTCTCTCTCTGCTGTCTGTCTGTCTGTCTGTCTCTGTCTGTCTCTGTCTGTCTCTGTCTGTCTGTCTGTCTGTCTCTGTCTGTCTCTGTCTTTCTGTCTTCTCTCTTCTCTCTCTCTCTCTCTCTCTCTCTCTCTCTCTCTCTCTCTCTCTCTCTCTCTCTCTCTCTCTCTCTCTCTCTCTCTCTCTCTCTCTTAACATAGTATGTAACAGTCTTGTGTGTTCCTCAATTGAGCAATTTGTCAGATTATTTTGGTAGACACAAAGGAGTTCACCAAGGTGAAACTCTTTCTCCTGTTTTGTTTACTTAGCATCTAAATGATTTGTTAAAGGACACTTCACTCTGATATTCACATTTCATTTCATTCATACCACGTTAAGTCACAGCAGATTTCTCTGTATGAAACTCGGGCTGCTCTCCCGGGGAGAGGGCATCGCGCAAGAGCAGCACCACCTATTAATATTTTTTTTCCTGTCTGCAACTGTATTTGTTTTCCTATCAGAGTGGTGTTTTACTATATAATTTTGCCAGGAACAACTCTCTTGTTGCCGTGGGTTATGTTACGTGAGCTGAATAATGATGTGTTATACGCGGGACCTCGGTTTATTACTACTTTTTTCCTATCAGAGTGGTGTTTTACTATATAATTTTGCCAGGGACAACTCTTTTGTTGCCGTGGGTTATGTTACGTGAGCTGAATAATTATGTGTAACACACGGGACCTCGGTTTAGCGTCTCATCGGAAAGACTGGCAAGCACACCACCACTCATGGTCTAATGGATGGAGGGAAAAGTTTCGGGCTCAAACGGGGATTGAACCACTACACACTTCCGAGCCGGACTTTTCGCTTTCTAGGCAGGTGTGTTACATCTAGACCACCGATCCACCTCACTGACTAAGGATTATAATGATAACAACAACGACAACAACGACGACGACAACAACAACAACATCATCATCAACACAACAACAACAACAACAACACAACACACACAAAAACAACAACAATAATGATAATAATAATAATAATAATAATAATAATAATAATAATAATAATAATAATAATATCAATGATGATGATGATAATAATAATAATAATGATC
>CM060341.1:29724047-29726547 GCA_030674155.1 Stramonita haemastoma | reverse complement strand
CTGTCTGTCTATCTGTCTAACTCTTTGTGTCTGTCTAACTCTTTGTGTCTGTCTGTCTGACGAACTCTTTGTGTCTGTCTAGCTCTTTGAGTCTGTCTAACTCTTTGTGTGTCTGTGTGTCTACCTCTTTGTGTCTTTCTGTCTACCTCTTTGTGTCTGTCTACCTCTTTGTGTCTGTCTGTCTACCTCTTTGTGTCTGTTTAACTCTTTTGTGTCTGTATGTCTGCCGGTCTGATCCTTTGTGTTTCTGTGTCTGTCTGTCTGTCTGTCTAATTCTTCGTTTTTTTCTAGCTCTTTATGTTTGCATGTCTAATTCTTTGGGTCTGTTTGTGTCTGTCTAACTCTTTGTGTGTGCCTGTCTAACTCTTTGTGTCTGTGTATCTGTCTGCCTAACTCTTTGTGTCTGTCTGCCTAACTCTTTGTGTCTGTCTACCTCTTTGTGTCTGTCTGGCTAACTCTTTGTGTCTGTCTGTCGGCCTGTCTAAGCCTTTGTGTCTCTGTGTCTGTCTGTCTAATTCTTTGTGTCTTTGTACTCTTTGTGTTTGCATTCTATTTCTTTGTGTCCAACTCTTTGTGTTCGTCTAGCTCTTTGTGGTGCTGTCTACTGTTTGTGTCTGTGTATCTGTCTGCCTGTTCTTTTGTGTCTGTTTTATCTCTGTGTTTGTATCTTTAGTGCCTGCTCTCTGTCGTCTTTATTTTGTATGTATACGTGCGTGCGTGTCTGCGTGTGTGTGTGTTGTGTGTGTTATGTGTGTGTGTGTGTGTGTGTGTGTGTGTGTGTGTGTGTGTCACGTGTGTGTGTGTGTGTGTCACTGTGTGTGTGTGTGCGTGCGTGTGCGTGTGTGTGCGTGTTGTGTGTGTGTGTGTGTGTGTGTGTGGTGTGTGTGTGTGTGTGTGTGTGTGTGTGTGTGTGTGTTCTTGTGTCAGTATCAATGTTTGTTTGTTTCTGTCTCTCTGCGTACACCTCTGTCTGTCTACTCCTGTCCTTTTCTGTCTCCTGCCTCTCTCCCTTTTCTGTCTGTCTGTCTGTCTGTCTTCTGTCTGTCTGTCTGTCTGTCTGTCTCGTCTTGTCTCTCTCTTCTTTCCTCACTCCTCCCTTCCTCTCTCTAACTCTCCCTCCCCCTTCTTTTGTTCTTGTTCTTGTTCTGTCTTGTTCTTCTTCTTCTTGTTCTTCTTGTTCTTGTTCTTGTTTTCTTCTTCTTTTCTTCTTTTTTTTCTTCTTCTTCTTTTCTTCTCTTTTCTTATTATCTGTGTGTGTGTGTCGTTCGTGTGTGTTGTCGTTGTTGTTGTTGTTTCTTCTTCTTTCTTCTTGTTCTTCTTTTCTTCTTGTTCTTCTTGTTCTTCTTTTCTTCTTCTTCTTCTTCTTCTTCTTCTTCTTCTTCTTCTTCTCTTCTCTCTTCGTCTTCTTCTACATCCCCTTTATTCTCCTTTTTTTTCTTTTTTTTAGTTCGCAGGCTTGTTCGTTGTGATATGGCTTCTGTCTTCTTCTTCTTCTTCTTCTCTTCGTCATAATTCTTGTTGTTGTTGTTGTTGTTGTTGTTGTTGTTGTTGTGTTGTTGTTTTTTCTTCTTCTTCTTCTTCTTCTTCTTCTTCTTCTTCTTCTTCTTCTTCTTCTTCTTCTTCTTCTTCTTCTAAAACATCCCTTTAATTCTCCCTTTTTTTTTTTTTTTTTTTTAGGATTCGCAGGGGCTTGTATCGTGGTGGTGATATGGGCTGTGCTGTACGAAGTACTGAAGTTCATTCGTGAGGAGTTGTATCGAAGACAGAAAGCCCAAGCCATTTCTGTCATGGTCGTCGGAAGTTCTACAGAAAAATCTGCGGCTCAGAGCTCTGTGTGAGTAATTTTAGAAGAAAGAAAAAACTAGAAGAGAAGAAACAGAAAAGAAAGAAAGAAGAGAGACAAGAAAATGATAGACGTTAAGACTAAGTGCTTTATATATATTTATTATTATTATTATTATTTTTTTATGTAAAAAAAAGAAGGAAGAGAGACAAGAAAATGATAGACGTTAAAACTAAGTGCTTTATATATTTTATTATTATTATTATTATTATTATTATTATTATTATTATTATTATTATTATTATTATTATTATTATTATTATTATATATAAAAAAAAGAAAGAAGAGAGGCAAGAAAATGATAGACGTTAAAACTAAGTGCTTTATATATATATTATTATTTTTATTTTTTAAAAATTATTATTAAAAAAAGAAAGAAGAGAGACAAGAAAATGATAGACGTTAAAACTAAGTGCTTTATATATATTTTATTATTATTATATTATTATTATTATTATTATTATTATTATTATTTTTAATATAAAAAAAAGAAAGAAGAGAGACAAGAAAATGATAGACGTTACGACTAAGTGCTTTATATATTTATTATTATTATTATTTTATTATTATTATTATTATTATTAAAAAAAGAAAGAAGAGAGACAAGAAAATGATAGACGTTAAAACTAAGTGCTTTATATATATTTATTAGTATTA
>CM060341.1:29709047-29719047 GCA_030674155.1 Stramonita haemastoma | reverse complement strand
TCCTCTCATCTTTTGGAATTTCTGTGCTAGGAATCCTGTCCCGTCCCTATAGGGAGGGGGGGGGATGGATGAGGTATGAGGCTGTCAGTATAAATAGCATTTCACCATCATCTGGATGTTTGATGCTAAAAACTTCTCTGCCCTTGTTGGGGTTGCTGGGTTGGTGGGGGGGGGGGGGGGGGGGGGGGAGGGGGGGGGGGGGGGGGGGCTGTCAGTATAAACAGCATTTCTCGTCATCATTACTAACATTTCTGCCCCTGTGGCGTTGCTGGGTGGGGGAGGGGGGAGGGAGAGAGGGGGAGAGGGGGGGGGGGGCTGTCTGTTAATACGAATACGAACTTTTAGAAAAATTTATTTAACGAACGCTTGAATACTAAAACATCAAGAAAATCATGTGGGTTACGAACAAGCAGAAGTCAAAATGTATAGATAGCATCCTCAGCTTTTGGAAATTCTGTGCTAGGAATGCCAGTAATAGATACCACCCTTATCTTCTGGAAGTTCTGTGCTAGGAATTCCCTCTTTTCTATCCCCTATGGGGATGCCAGGGAGTGAGGGGTGGGTGGGGGTGGGTGGATGGGAGAGGGGCTGCCAGTATAGATACCACCTTTATCTTCTGAAATTCTGTGCTAGGAATTCCCTCTTTTCTATCCCCTGTGGGGATGCTGTGGGCCCTGTTTGTATTGTTCAAAAATTAATAACATCCCTCAACTTTTGGAAATATTGTGCTAGGAATCCTCTTTTCCCTGTAGGGGTGGGTGCCAGGGACCTGTTAGTATGAATATACAAAAACCAACTCTTTAATATATCGAATCAAAAATCTCTACTAGGACATTAATCCAATCACAACAACAATGACATAATATCAAAACTACGAGAAATTCATGTGGGTCACAAGCAAGCATAGGTAAACATACACGGACAGTATCCCACCTTCTGGAAATTCTGTGCTAGAACATCCCTCCCCTTCCCCCCCCCTCCCCACCTTCTTTGTGAGAATGCTAGGGGATCTTGTCAGTACAAATAAGATCCCCACCTTTTGGAAATTCTGTGCTAGGATTTCATCCACCCCCCCCTCCCTTCCTCTGTTTGGGGTTTCGGGGTGGGGGTAGGGAGGGGGGGTGGGTGTTAGTTTAAATAGCATCCTCACATTTGGAAATTCTGTGCTAGGAGTTTCTTCTTGTCTATCTCTAGAGAGTTTCTTCTTGTCTATTTCTTGTCTATCTTCTTGTCTATCTTCTTGTCTATCTCTCTCGTTGTTATTGTCTTGTTCCTTTTTTTTCTTTTCTTCTTCTTCTTCTTCCTGTCACCTCCTTGTCTATTTTTTGCCTTGTCATCACATCCAGCCTTTAATAATGTAAAATTGAGAGACAGAAACATTGCGTGTGTATGTGTGTGTGTGTGTGTGTGTGTGTTGTGTGTGTGTGTGTGTGTGTGTGTGTGTGTGTGTGTGTGTGCGTGTGTGTGTGTGGTGTGTGTGTATGTGTGTGTGTGTGTGTGTGCGTGTGTGTGTGTGTGTAGGTGTGTGTGTGTGTGTGTGTGTGTGTGTGTGTGTGTGTGTAACAATGTAAGCGTGTATGTGTGTGTGTGTGTGTGTGTGTGTGTGTGTGTGTGTGTGTGTGTGTGTGTGTGGTGTGTGTGTGTGTGTGTGTGTGTGAACAATGTGAGCGTGTATGTGTGTGTATGGGTGTGTGTCTGTGTGTCAGAGAGAGAGAGAGAGAGAGAGAGAGAGAGAGAGAGAGAGAGAGAGAGAGAGAGAGAGAGAGGAGAGTTTTATGAACGGATGTCTGCTTTACGGGATATTGCTTTTAGTTCTGTTTGGAACATCAAACTCTATGCAAAATATTACACAAAGAGATATTGACCATTTCCTGGGAACAGGTTCAACAAAGCCTTCTGAACGATGTAATGTAGCATCATATAGTTTAGCGGTGATCACTTGGTGGCTAATAGGCTATAGCTGAGTAGTTTTTTATCATTTTGTGTAGTTAATAATTATGTAATATACGAGACTTGTAGTTCGACTGTGATTCTTGTTTGCTTGCTACGATTAAACATTTTTTTAAAAAACATGTTTGAAATGATTGTAAATAATAAAGCAAAAAAAAAAAAAAAAAGCAGCTTGTTATGTATAGACAGTGTTGAGCTATGATTGTTGTGTGTTGTTTACTTTTTAAAAACTCTAATGTTAGTCAGTTCATTCTTCTTCTTCTTCGTCAAACGCTCAGAAAGCAGCTACTGTTGTCTGTCATAGGAGTGAAAATGTGTTGCGTTGCCGTTAAGCGCCTGACGAGTCCGGCCCAGCAAACCGACATCGGTGTGGATTCATTTAATAAAGTATAAGACACGCACACACGTACGCATGCACGCACACACTGTCGCACATACACACACTCGCACGCACGCACGCACACGCACGCTCGCACGCACACTCGCACGCACACTCGCACTCACACCACACACACACACACCACACACACACACACACACACACACACACACACACATCACACCACACACACACTCTCTCTCTCCTCGTTTCTGTCTGTCCTGTCTGTCTCTGTATGTCTCGTCTGTCTGTCTGTTCTGTCTCTCTTTCCTTATTCGCATACACAGATACACAATCGTACATAAACAACTGGATTCACATACACACAATATGTGTATCTGAACACACACAAACACACCACCACACACACACACACACACACACACACACACACACACACACACACACACACACACACGCCCCACACACACACACACCACACACACACACACACACACACGCACACACACACACACAGAGAAGAGTACATATAATTATATACACTTACATCTGCGTGTTTACACGCGCACATACACATACCCGAAGTCAGATGGCAGCTACCCAAATGGTGGATTAAAACAGTCGCATACTAAAAAAATCCCACCATTGATGAGCCTCAAAAACTCTAGCAGAGGTACAAGAAAAAAAAAAAGTCACACAAATGTACAGCACAATAAATTCATCTTGAAAATGAGCCCGAGGCTTGCACATCTCAGATGAATGAGTCAACCAGTGTCTGGCATGAAGATTTGAAAATAATTGCATTGTATTATATGGCATCGTATCCCAGAAGTCGAAATGCGGCTACCTTCATGGTGGGCAAAAACAGTAGCACACGTAACAATTGGTGAACCTCCGAGCTCTAACCGAGGAACATAAAAAAGAAAAGAATCGCATTATATAAAGGTAAAGGTGTCCCATAACCTAGGCGGTCGTAGGGGAGCGAGGCAACAGAGACCTCAGCTTCTCTAGGGGGCCAGCATGTTGAGGGCGGCGCCCATCTCTCCTCTCCCTCGCTGCTTTACCTTCCCTGACCCTAAAGAGGGCAGGTACCCATTTACAGCTGGGTGAACTGGGGGGGGACTGTACTGAAGCCAAGGCGCGCAAACGGTCACCCATCCGATTGGTAACCGTGCTCGACGCTGCTTGATATGGCTTGGGAAAGCGAGCGTCTGACACTTTAGCTATTCCGCTCCTGCATTATAATTATATGGTATTGTATTTTATTGCACTGATTTGTATTGCACTGTGTTGTTCTGAATTGTATTGTTGTGTCGTATTTTATTGTAGTGTTTTGTATCGTAATGTATTGTGTTGTGTGGTGTTACATTGTATTGTATATGTAATGCACTGAATATTGCATTGCATTGTGTTTTGTTGTATTACATTGTATTGTAATACACTGAGTTGTATTGCATTGTGTTGTGTGCATTACATTGTATTGTAACGCACTGAATTGTATTATATTGCATTGCATTGCATTGCATTGCATTGCATAGTATTCTGTTGTATTGCCTCGAATTGGTATTGTTCTGCATTGTTGCATGATAGTTCATTGTATCGTATTGTGTTGCATTGTTTTGTATACGTATTTCTCTGCATGACATTGGACTGTTTGCAAATTACAGTACATAATCATCATACACAAACACCTCCCCGAAGTTGTAATGCAGCTACCCTTCACGGTAGGCAAAACCCCCCCCCCCACGAACAACAACCCCCCCCAAAAAAAAAAAAACGGTCGCATACGCAAAAATCTCACCATTGGTGAACATCGGAGCTCTAGGCCGAGAACGAAAAACAACAACAACATAATGCAAAACATAAACACACTGAGGCCGTTTTTAGCAAATTCATCTTTAATATATAAAAAAAATATTGCATCATTTTTTTTTTTGCGCAGGTTTTAGTATACATAATCTCGTCACACACAGATTTTAAGGTATCACAGATCATATTTCAATTCGTTTTTTTTTTTTTTTTTTTTTATAAAATAAATAATCAACCGATCAAACATACTTATTTAGAAGAAATCAAATCTTTTCTCTCTCTCTCTCTCTCTCTCTCTCTCTCTCTCTCTCTCTCTCTCTCTCTCTCTCTCTCTCTCTCTGCTCGCTCGCTCGCTCGCTCGCTCGCTCGCACGCACGCACGCACGCACGCACGCACGCACGCACGCACGCACGCACGCACGCACGCACGCACGTACGCAACGCACACATTTCCTATAGTATGAGGTTTTCACGTTGAATCTGAATGAAAACCATATCATACTGTTCGGTTTCAATACATTTTTTTTCTTTTTCGCTTTCTTCTTCTTCCTCCATCTCATCATAATAGTTGTCGTCAACATCATCATCATCACATCATCATCATCATCATCATCATCGTCATCGTCATCATCATCTTTCTTCTCATCTTCTTCTTCTTCTTCTTCTTCTTCTTCTTCTTCTTCTTTTCTTCTTCTTATTTTCGGAATTCTTCTTCTTCTTCCTCCTCCTCTTATTCTTCTTGTTCTTGTTCTTCATCATCTTTTTTTATATTTAAAAATTCTTCTTCTTCTTCTTCTTTCTTCTTCTTTCTTCTTCTGCTCCTCCTCTTCCTTTTTTTTATCTTCATCAAATCTCACACTTCCTCTTCTTTTCATTCCTTTTTTCGTTGCAGTAAAGTACCGGTACATCTGATCTCAGACAAAAACATCACACTTGTACACATGAAGTTAAATTTGAGCTTTGGATTTCACGACAGATCATACAGGATCAAAAAAAAGACAAAATGTTAATGAGACTGGTCCACAGAGTAAAATGGTCTTTTAGTACCAACAAAATAATATAATAATAATAATATAATAATAATAATAATAATAATAATAATAAATGATGGTGATTGAATTTGATAATGATTACATGATGATAATAATAATAATAATATTAAATCATCATATCATCATCATCAATAATAATAATATAATAATAATAATAATAATAATAATATAAAATATAATAATACAATGATGACGACGACGACGACGATGATGAAATGATATAATAATATAATAATAATAATAAATAATATATAATTAATAATATATAAATAAATAAACCTAATATCTTGTGAACAACAATAGCTATACACATAAGCTAACAAACCCAAAAGTCGAAGGCTTAGGTACTAAAAGCAGCAGTGACGAATGAATACTAACAATTCATAGTAAAACAGCATCATTTACGAGGCTACACGGGAGGAAAACCGAACCAATGTAAAAGCATAAAAAAGATAATCAAAAGCATACAAACATTTCAAATGGGGAAGCCTTATGATAAAGCAATACAATGATTCTACAGAAACGGGAGCAGCACACCATTTTCAGCACCGGGTTTTTTTTTCTTTCTAATTTTCATTGTCAAAATATTTTACACACACACACAAAATGGATATACTGTTGAAAAAGAGATCGCATTAATGGTTTTTTTTTTTTTTTAATCAGGAATGTTCAAAAGTTACTTCACTGAGTGTGAAGTAAACCTCAACAATTACCGTTGTGCTCCACAACCAAAAATAATGATAATTATAAAAAAAAAAGGAAGAGAGAGAGAGAGAGAGAGAGAGAGAGAGAGAGAGAGAGAGAGAGAGGGGGGGGGGGGGAATACTTCATTAAAGATCAACCTTAGGCCACATAATTTTCAAACGAAATGGGAGGCGGGGAGGGAATGTAGAAATGTATGTAATGCATTTGCACAGAGAAAATAAAAACACTAAAAAAAAAAAAGGAGGAGAGAGAGAGAGAGAGAAGAGAGAGAGAGAAGAGAGAGAAGCGAAGACGAGACGAGAGAGAAGAGAGAGAGAGAGAGAGAGAGAGGAGAGAGAAGAGAGAGAACACAAAATATTGACAGTAAAGTTTGCTAGCTGCATCGTAGACTATTTGTTTTTGGGTTCAACCTACCTGTAATCTTTGGAGACATTGATGAATTTTTCATTATTTGCTTAAATAAGATTTTATTCTTTCATTCGACAGACGCTATAACGATATGGTTAAGACCATTACACTTCAATCTCGTGGTCAGTTAAGTGTGGGTTCGAATCTGGGGCGTGTGGTGAATCAAACGTGGCGATTTTTCACCATCTCCTATATCAACTTCAAGTGCAACCTGCCAGTGCCCTTATTCCGTTCGTGTATATAGACATACACAGAAGATGAAATATGCATGTTAAAGATACTGTAGTTCGTGTCAGCGTTCGGTGGGTTATGGAAACATGCACATACCCAGCTTACATTCCTGAAGTTGGAATGCGTCTACCTTCATGGGGGCCAAAAAATGGTGCATAGCAAAATCTCACCATTGGTGAACCTCGGAGCTCTAGCGAGGAACGATTAAAAAAATCATTTATTAAAAACCAGGGAACAAAAATAAATAATATATTAAAAAAACATGATTAGCACAGCAACGACAACTATATTGTGCTCAAGCATATCAACATTCATGATTCCTGTAATGCTCAAAGGATAAAAAAAAAGGGGAAAAACTGACTAAACAGAATGATAACAGCATGTAACATTTGCAAAAAATAAAATGCCTATTTTCCGTAAAAATCGTGTGTATTAAATAAATCAGCAGCCCATTGAAAAAAACAAAGCCAGTCTTCTTTTGCTTTCCCTCTCAACCCCAAAAAAAATTAAAAAAGAAACAAGCACCATAAAAGAAGGACAAAAAAAACGAAAAAAGAAGCAAATGGGAATTAAAAACTTAAACAGACATCATAAATATGAATAAACGGAAAAATCAAATGAGCAGATCGTCAGAACAGAAAACAGCAAACAAACAAACAAATAAATGAGCAACCCCCCCCCCCCCCAATAAACAAACACACAGAAAACAAAACTAAACAAACACAAAGACTAGTGAAGACATTTAAACCAATGTCAAGGCATCTATAAGTTAGTTAAATATTGAATATACTGAAATCAACTGTGACAATACCAGTAATGTGTAATAATCTGACATATACAACCGTTTTAAATTAAAAAAACAACACCAGAAATCCATGCATAGTTAAAAGAAAATTTCCAATTTGCATAGTTACAAACCACAAATAATTAACAAATAATTTTGATTTTTTTTTTAGTGATCAATAAGCAATTTATCTGCCTCGAAAAAAACAACAAACCCAGACACAACAACAACCCACCCACCCCTAACCCACCCCTAAATCAACTAATCTTTGAGATCAAAGTAATTTCAATCTTCCCAAAAAATAAATAAATAAAAAGGATAAAGTAATTTGATTTGAAAAACGTATCATAAAAACTCCTTCACATGTCGACTTACACCCATGAACTACATACAGATGATAAAAGGGTTGACAAATTACCTCCCTTGAGCAATAAATAAACTGTATGTCAATGACAAAATCTTTCACAAAAAAGCCACTGTTATATAGTATACAAGCAAGTATACATTAAGTCAGAGGAACAAAAACAAAACCCGCCAAAAAACCCCAGCGACAACCAACCCAACCCCAAATCTTGTGGCACTGTACTCATGGCGACGCACCTTTCTCCAAAGGGCAGCAAGCAGTCCGAACTTCACACAAAGTTCTAAATTTTCTGTCTCGAGTCCTTAAAGAGGTATGCACTACACCACGCTTCATCGTCAACCCTCTCACAGAGAAAATCTTCAGTCTTCAGTCCTTAAATGGTATACACTACGCTACCATCATTAAGAGTTCTAAATCTTCAGTCCTGGGTCCTTAAGTGATAACAATACACTACACCACCATTATCAACCATCACCACAGAGAAATCTTCTGTCCCTGTCCTTAAGTGGTATACAATACACTTCACTGTTATCATCAACATCATGTGGATCAGTGGTCTAGAGGTAACGCATCTGTCTAGAAAGCAAAAAGTTCGGGTCGGAAGTGTGCGGTATTTGGGCCTCAAACTCCCCCCCTCCATCCACTAGACCATGAGTGGTGGTTTGAATGCTAGCCTCTCGGATAAGACTATAAACCGAGGAATCGTGTATTACACATAATTATTTAGCACACCTACGTAAAAGAACCTACGGTAACAAGAGAGGTTTTTTTGGCAAAAATTCTGTAGAAAAACCCCCACCACTCTGATAACGAAAACAAATACAGTTTTAGACAGGAAAAAGAAAAAAAAATGGGTAGGCACTGCTCTTGTAGCAACGCGCTCTTCCTGGGGAAGAGAAAAGAGCAGCCCGAATTTCAGGCAGAGAAATCTGCTATGATTAATAAAAAACCCCAACAAAACCTCAATATGCTGAGGCCTAGAACAGCTGGTCTCTGATGCCTCGCTCCTCTACGACCGCCTAGGTAATGGAACAACTTCACCTCTATAAAAAACAAACAAAAACACCCCGTAAAATAATAATAACCCCCTCCCCCCATTACTCATCACTCCCTTCCATCACCTCACAAGGAACTAAAAAAACAACAAAAAACACCCGTAAAATAAAAAAATACCCCCCCCCCCCCACCCATCACTCCTCTTCCTTCACCTCACAAGGAACTCGTACACACCCTGCAAGGTCGAAGACCCCGCCTCCACAGCCCCGTAAATAATCATCCTACCTGCTCCCCGACCCGGGCTGACCTCCCCTTCCCACACCCCTCCCCTCCCCCTCACCAAATCCACACTATCCACCTTCACTTTCCCCAACCCCGGTGCCCGGATTTTGAACAGTGACTTCTGACCCGCTGGCACATGCGCACTGCGAGGGCTGAGAAGCCTGACGCCATGTTCGCGCGCGAATTTGAAATCCTGGGGAAAAGGTGGGCAGGTGATAGGGGTGTGTGTTCGGGTAGCGTGGAGGAGGTAGTCTGCGCAGTGTGGAAGTTCGGTGTTGGGGGAACCGGCGTACACACGTAGGAGGTAGTACCCGGGAGTTGGGAGGCGAGCTGAGATGATGGCGCTGGTTGGGGTGTATTCCACCTGAAAGCCAAAAAAAAAAAAAAAGGAAAATCATTAAAAAAAATCCTTCTACCCCTGAAGTTAGTATGCCTGGTTATCTACCTTTGACAGGTGGGTTAAATAAAAAAAAAAAGAAACAAAATAAATGGTGGGATATGCATGCAAAATGTTACCATTGGTAAACCTCAGAGTTTTGACCCAGGGAAAGCAAAAAAAACCCAACAACAAACAACAACAAACAACAACAACAACAACAACACACACACACACACACACACACACACACACACACACACACACACACACCGGCATTTTGTTGCATTTGGACATAATGTGTGAAGAAAAAAAAAACACCCTAACCAAAACCAACCAACCAGGCAGCCAACTAAAACAATCATGGAACAAAAACACCATTGACCAAACAACCAACCAGTTGACATCACACGCGAAGAAAAAAACAAAACAAACTTGGCCAATCAGGCAGCCATCGAAAATAACATGTGAATAAAAAATAACCACCAGCCAACCTAACAACCAACTAAACAACCAACCTGGTAACCAGCCAGCCAATCCACCAGCCAACCAACCCAGCCAACCATCTAACAAATCAATCAACTTGTTAACCAACCAAGTAACCAACCAAACAACCAACCAGCCAACCAAACCAACCACCCACAGCCAACCAACTAACCCACTCATCAACCAACCAACCAAGCACCCAACCAATCAACTAACCT
>CM060341.1:29689047-29696547 GCA_030674155.1 Stramonita haemastoma | reverse complement strand
ACAGACAGACAGACAGACAGACAGACAGACAGACAGACAGACAAACAGACTGACAGACAGACTGACAGACAGACAAACAGACTGACAGACAGACAGACAGAGAGCGCAAAGGTGTGTGTGTGTGTGTGTGTGTGTGTGTGTGTGTGTGTGTGTGTGTGTGTTGTGTGTGCGCGCGCGTGTGTGTGTGTGTGCACGCGGGTGCGCGCGCGTGTGTATGTATGCTCCAAAATTGTTACGAGCATTCAATCTACTTTTTCTCCAAAAAGCATGCACCTATACCTATTTCTCGGAAAATACCCAATGTCTTTTAGAGCCCCCCCCCCCCCCCCCCCCCCCCCCCACACACACACACCATTGAATGACTTTGAACACATATGGAAGCCTAGAGTGATTAAGCTACTAAAAATAGCTTTCGAAAACGACCCTGAAATAACTTGTGAACATACAATTCTTTTCTTTCATTTACCTTTGTATCCTGTTACAGGCTGTTGGCCTGATTCGAATTTTTCAGAAATCGGAATTACAAATGAAAGCTGGTTCGTAGCTGACAAGAATTTATTAAGCATGGATTTGGTCACGATTTGTACTAGATTTCGACTAGGAACAGGAACTTGAAATGTACTCTATGTTTGTCTGTACTTAACTGTCATGATGGATGATTAATCTCTGTCAGCAGTAATTAAGTGGTGAGGAAAGAGAGAGAGAGAGAGAGAGAGAGAGAGAGAGAGAGAGAGAGAGAGAGAGAGAGAGGAGAGAGAGAGAGAGAGAGAGAGAGAGATTTACGAAAATTATGATCGTAACGTATGTACATATAATTATGTTTGCATACTCGCCAAGGCTCTGTCTGTCTGTCTTTCTGTCTTTCTGTCTGTCTGTCTGTCTGTCTGTCTGTCTCTCTCACACACACATGCAAGATGACTGTTATATAAATAATAAATAAATAAATAAATAAATAAATAAATAAATATATATATATATATAATATATATATATATATAAAAATAAACTAAAGGTGACATTCAGGCCTGACATCAATAGTAGTAGAAGTGACTATGCTTCTTTTTCTTTTTCTTCTTCTATTTCTTCTTCTATTTCTTCTTCTATTTCTTCTTCTTCTTCTTCTTCCTTCTTCATCAAACGCTCAAACAAAAACCATTATCGTCCATCACCCAATTAAGCGAAAATGTGTTGCGCTGCCATGAAGCGCCTGACAAGTTAGGCCCAGCACATCCAGACTTTGGCAGTGGGATAGCATATTATCTTTTAAGTCTTTCCAATAAAAAAAAAGGAAAGATATAGGACCAAGAAGGCCGAGAGCAGACAAAAAGGAGATGACAGTAAGGATGAGACTATAATCCGAGGCCCTGTGTGTGCGAACACACGCAGAACGTCTTGCGCACACGTTAAATCCTGTTCCGCTTTTCGTATGAGTAGGCCATTGTGTGCCGGTGGGAACAGATGACTATTATTTCCAAAACTGCATACACACGGAGACTGGATGCTAAAAAAGCACAGGTGTGCTTATTCCATTATCCTCGGTATATTATAAGAATAAATAGAATAGAGAAAGAAAGAAAAGAAACAAGGTAGAAGGGATAGAAAAGAGGGAACTCTTAGCACAGAATTTCCACAAGGTGTGTTCGATTCATTTTACGTCTTTTCACAAAATGTGATATTAGACATTAAAAAAAAGAGTGTGTTTTTAAACTAGGGAAGGGAGTTAATTCACTAAATATATACAGAACAGTTAATAATTCTTGAATACAGAATAGTAAAAATTCCAAATTCTAAACAGAACCTAACGCATGAACAATAAAACTATTTATAACCATAACCAACAAGAGAAAAAATCTAATCAACAAAGGGAAATGTCTTCTAAGTCCATGGTAATCATAACAAAGAACCAATAGGACAGTGCAGTAATGATTTGAAAAAAATGTCTACCTCAGTAGTGGATCATTGAAAATGTCTGATGAGGATGATGAGGTAAGAACAGGAATATAACTTTTAAGCATGCTGCATATCATCAATAAATGATCAACAGTTATACTATGTCCACAGAAGGTGTGTGTGTGTGTGTGTGTGTGTGTGTGTGTGTGTGTGTGTGTGTGTGTGTGTGTGTGTGTGTGTGTGTGTGTGTTGTGTGTGTGTGTGTGTGTGTGTGTGTGAGTGAGAGATATTTTATCTATACTGACCGGACCCCCCTACGGGGGGAAGTAAGCACGCTTACCTGTGCCGTTGTTGGTTGCTTGGTATTTCTGGGCTGAAGAGGCAGCCGAGTTTCTACTCAGACACTTCCCCATCTTTTCTCCTTCTCACACCGCCTAGGCTGATCCGGCTTCCGTGTACACTGCAGAATTGAACAGAAAATAGAGTGGTGTTAGACTGTAGAATTGAACAGACAATAGATTAGTGTTAGACTGCAGAATTGAACAGACAATAGAGTAGCGTTAGACTGTAGAATTGAACAGACAATAGATTAGTGTTAGACTGCAGAATTGAACACAAAATATATTTGCTTTTGACTGTAGAATTGGACAGAAAACAGAGTAGTGTTAGACTGCAGAACTGAACACAAAGCAGATTGGCTTTTGACTGTAGAATTGAACAGGCAATAGGTTGGCTTTTGACTGTAGAATTGAACAGACAATAGAGTGGTGTTAGACTGTAGAATTGAACAGACAATAGAGTGGTGGTGTTAGACTGTAGAATTGGATAGACAATAGATTAGTGTTAGACTGTAGAATTGAACAGACAATAGATTAGCAGTGTTAGACTGTAGAATTGAACAGACAATAGATTAGCAGTGTTAGACTGTAGAATTGAAAAGACAATAGATTAGCAGTGTTAGACTGTAGAATTGAAAAGACAATAGATTAGCAGTGTTAGACTGTAGAATTGAAAAGACAATAGATTAGCAGTGTTAGACTGTAGAATTGAAAAGACAATAGATTAGCAGTGTTAGACTGTAGAATTGAACAGACAATAGATTAGTTTTAGACTGTAGAATTGGACAGAAAATAGAGTAGTGTGTGTTAGACTGCGCAATTGAACACAAACCTATATTAGCTTTTGACTGTAGAATTGGATAGAAAACAGAGTAGTGAGAGACTGCGCAATTGAACACAAAAAAGGAGTTTTTTTGACTGTAGAATTGAACAGACAATAGAGTAGTGTTAGACTGCAGAATTGAACACAAAATAGTTTAGCTTTTGACTGTAGAATTGAACAGGCAATAGGTTGGCTTTTGACTGTAGAATTGAACAGGCAATAGATTGGCTTTTGACTGTAGAATTGAACAGACAATACGTTGGCTTTTGACTGTAGAATTGAACAGGCAATAGATTGGCTTTTGACTGTGGAACTTGACAGACAATAGAGTGGTGTTACATTGTAAAATTGAACAGACAATAGAGTAGTGTTAGACTGCAGAATGGAACAGACAATAGAGTAGTGTTAGACTGCAGAATTGAACAGACAATAGAGTAGTGTTAGACTGCAGAATTGAACAGACAATAGAGTAGTGTTAGACTGCAGAATTGAACAGACAATAGAGTAGTGTTAGACTGCAGAATTGAACAGACAATAGAGTAGTGTTAGACTGCAGAATTGAACAGACAATAGAGTAGTGTTAGACTGCAGAATTGAACAGACAATAGAGTAGTGTTAGACTGCAGAATTGAACAGACAATAGAGTAGTGTTAGACTGCAGAATTGGACATCATGCACGCCACACACACACACACACACACACACACACACACACACACACACACACACACACACACACACACACACACACACACAACACACACACGCCCAGAATGTCTTTATAAGGCAGTAACCGCACGAAAGAGCCTCAGTCTACGACAAGATATCCTGATAATTATTATCAGTGAGGAAGAACTTTATTTCTTAGAAAAAAGAAGGGAATGGGGTAGGGGAGGAGAGGGATATTCATGATATAGCTCAAAACGAGGTCATAACAATTTATCCTATATATACATATATACGTCCTCTGTAATTCTCTCCCCTCCACGCAAAGCCTTATTCTCTCCCATGTGTGTTTTCTTCGTCTCCCTCCCCCCCCATTTCTTTTGGAAAAGAAAAAGAAAAATGCTTATAATGCGTCTTTGAAATCCTTTAAAAAATTCAGACAGTTATAAAGTTCTTTAACTTGATGACACAACATGTAAAATCTTTGTGACAATATAACTTTGTGTAAAGGCTTGATTCCTCATTGTCTGCATAGCACAAAGTAATGCTGGTTTGCCACAAAGATGTGACTGAAATAAGCCAAGGCTTGATGTTCGTGCTATTGTCGTGGTTTTGCAAACCGTAATTATATTGAATAAAAGTTGCTCAATATAAAAGTTGCTTAAACCAAAGAAACAAATATCCTCTGAAGACGAGGTATGGTTACCTGAAAGGCTAAAGGGTGACGAGTGTGGATTAAAAAAAACTAACAAAAAATACTCAGTAACCTACATCCCACAACTCGATCCATTAAAAAAAAGGGATTTCAGATAAAAACACACACACACACAAATTCTGAGTACATCCCACAACTCCATCCATTAAACCCAAAAAATTGGGATTTTAGATAATTACTACTGCCCAACTTGCATCAATCATATATCTTAACTTCAGACCATATCTTCAGTCACGAAATCACATCAACCGTCATATTTCTCTTCATAACTCTCATACTCATAATCTTTCAGTCACAAATCTTCTGGAGGTTTAGAGAAAAAAGAAATCTTTAAGTTCAGTACAATAACCGAAATTCAAGAAGGAAGAAAGATCCCACTCACAGAATCACACAGTCTTGTGAAGACCTTTCTTCTTCTTTTCTTCTTCTTCTTCGCCTTCGTCTCTTTGTTGAAGTCAGACAACAACTTCTCTTTTCTGTTATATAAGCGAAAATGTCTCTCGCTGCCATTACACTGCCATTAGTGTCTAATAATAATTATTAGAGTCAGACCCAGTGCATCCGACTTCTGCTTATGTGAGAATTGTTATCTTTTAAGTCTGTCTGGGGAAAAAAACAGCGCCAAGAAGGCAGTGAGAGTGAGATAGTGCATGTATAAAAAAAAAACCAAACAAAGGAAACACTCAATACATTCGCAATCTAAACTGTTAAAACTAATCGCAAAGCAGTGATAACATACACAAAATCGTGGCTTAAGATATAGATAATACTGCAAACTATCAACCGCATTAAAAAAAACAACAAAAACAAATCAGAGTATTTTTCTGAAATGCTCTGCAGGATTGGAAAGAAAATTTTTCAAAGTGTGCCTAAACCTGAATTTTCTTTTTATTTGTTTATTATTATTTATTTATTATTTATTTATTATTCATTTTATTTATTTAATGTTTATCAGGATAATGGATAGCTCATGTGCTTTTTTCATCTAGTACGTCCCGTGTTATGCAGGTTTTAAATTCAAAAGAAAGAAAAAAGATTCAAAAGAAAGATTCAAACGGAATTGCACTCAAAGCCACACAATCTTGTCAAGAAACTTCTTCGTCTTCTGTTTCTTCTTGAACGCTCAGACAGCAACTACGATGTTGTTATATATAGGGACGCTCACACGAAATGGTTCACTTACCCACTGACCGACCACTGCCATTTTTTCCTAGGAGCCATTTAAGGCAGGTGAAGGGTCAGGTTGTCGATTTTGAGATTTTGATTGATTTTTAAAGCTGTAGTCATTATTCTACCATGAGGTGAAATATCAATGCAAAATTTTGTTTCCTTTTGCTTTCAAACGTTTTTTTAAAAATAACTAAGCTTTATTCTAACCACCTATTAGGATGCTAAACTCGTCAATTTCTCATTTCCTGCAGTTTAACATTCCATGTTGTAATAACTTTTGATAGAATTGTCTGATTTTCAATCTGTCTTTTGCATTGTATAGCACATTTTATTGCAAATTAATAACATGTTAATACTAAAAATGGATTGTGGTGAATACGACTCATCATGTGGTGGAGCGTCACATATGGGCGAAAATGCCTGACACTGCAGTTCAGTGTGTGATGAGTCAGACCCTTGCACATCCCGTGTCTGCATAGGCGACAATT
This sequence comes from Stramonita haemastoma, assembly GCA_030674155.1. Taxonomy (NCBI): domain Eukaryota; kingdom Metazoa; phylum Mollusca; class Gastropoda; order Neogastropoda; family Muricidae; genus Stramonita; species Stramonita haemastoma. Next base: position 29,690,457 of record CM060341.1, on the reverse strand, counting down.
GTTATCTTTGAAGTCTTTCTGGGAAAAAAGCAAGAGAATGGGTCAAGAAGGCTAGAAATAAACAAGAAGGAAGTGACAGGAAGAACAGTGATGATTTCAGACCCGTTGCTCTCACCCCAATAGTTATGAAATGTTTCCAACGTGTTATCCTAAAACGCATTCTTCTGTGCACTTCGACTAAAGTAGATTCCTTTCCAATTTGCATACAAAGCAAACAGGAGCACAAATGATGCTACTCTCACCTTGTTGTCCCATACCTACTCTCATGTGGAAAACCCTGGCTCTTTTGTTTGCACGCGTGTGTGAGTGTGTGTGTGTGTGTGTGTCGAGCGTGTGTGTGGTGTGTGTGTGTGTGGTGTGTGTTGTGTGTGTGTGTTTGTGTGTGTGTGTGTGTGTGTGTGTGTGTGTGTGTGTGTGTGTGTGTGTGTGTGTGTGTGTGTGTGTGTGTGTGTGTGTGTGCGTGCGTATCTGTTTTTAATAATTGAATCTTATTGTTTTGGGTGATAAATGTTTGCTGTTTCTTTTTTATGTATACATGGCGAGTGACCACGCTGAATTCCTCTTTGATAAAGTGCTGGTATTGGTATTGGTGTGGGATACTGTCTTGTAGTGTGTGCGAGGTGATGATTGCATACTATGCTGTGTTATTCTGCGATAAATGGGTTTTTGTTTGGTTGTTTTTTTTTTTCTTTATTATGGCTCGTAATCCACATGGATTTCTCTATTTGTGAGATGATAAATCTTTAAATTCTGAATTGTGAAACGTGAAGGAACAAGCCAGAAACAAAGAAAAAGATAGAAAAGAGGAAATTCCGAGCAGAAATTTCCCCCCAAAAAGGTGGGAACAGTATTTATACTGAAATTAACCCTGACATCCTCATGGAGAAAACAAAAATCGTGATTTAGTAAACTGTGCACACTTACATCAAACCAAGCGTCATAGTCCTTTTTATAACTATCACAGTCATACCATTCTGGAGGCATGAAAGAAAAAAAATTCTCAAAAAGTCTCTAGCCATAACTAACCCTAAGATTCAAACAGAAAGTAAAGGTTCACACTCGCAGAACCCACACCCAGTCTTTGTCAAGAACTTTCTTTGACATATGATCTGCTCACCTGTTGAAATTCAATAAATAGGCGTGGCACATCAACACAAAAGTCATACCCTTGGCCTACCTTTTTTTTCTTTCTTCTTCTTCTGAATGACAAATAAATAGAACTAAATGCTGTAAGGTTTGTTTATAACATATCCATGGAACGCTGTTGTTCGTAGTTGAGTGGATAATATTAATAAGTGTTTTGCTTAGACTACACCGTGGGTCCTTGAAGTTGTGGGTTCGAATCTTGTCAGTCCCGTGTGGTGAATGTATATATATATATATATATATATATATATATATATATATATA
>CM060341.1:29681547-29684047 GCA_030674155.1 Stramonita haemastoma | reverse complement strand
GAAAAACAACTTAAGTCACACACACACACACACACACACACACACACACACACACACACACACACACACACACACATATACACACATACACACCCGACACAACCACACACACACATATATACACACATACACACACATAACACACAGACACAGACACAGACACAGACACAGACACAGACACACACACACACACACACACACACACACACACACACACACACACACACACACACACACACACACACACACAACCAAAACAACTTGAACAGACAAACGACACAGACCTCGTCAAAAACAGACAAAAATAAAAAAGACACAAACTTTGAACAGACATCGTGACAGATCGACAGAAAAACAAACAAACCCAGACACACAGACAGTCACACACATAACTATGACAGGCAGAAAACATCACAGAAAAGCCTACTAAACATTTTCACTGTAAACTTTTTACCTGTTTCCAAAAGCACGCACACACACACGAACACAAAATTCGTCAACTTTGTTTTACGATGGGCCATGTACTGTGTCGATATATATATAGCCAAGGTCCTGCACACTAACACACACACTGCTGTCAGTCGCGTCACAGTAACTGCTACACACGTCGACCTTTTCCGCCAATGTATTAGGTGTGTAGTGTTGTGTTGTGTGTAGTGTGTGTGTAGTGTGTGTGTGTGTGTGTGTGTGTGTGTGTGTGTGTGTGTGTGTGTGTGTGTGTGTGTGTGTGGTGTGTGGTGTGTGTGTGTGTGTGTGTGTGTATTGTGCTGTGGTGTGTGTGTGTGTGTGTGTGTGTGTGTGTGTGTGTTGTGTGTGTGTAGTGTGTGTGTGTGTGTGTGTGTGTGTGTGTGTGTGTGTGTGTATTGTGCTGGTTGTGTGTGTGTGTGTGTGTGTGTGTGTGTGTGTGTGTGTGTGTGTGTGTTGTGTGTGTGTGTGTGTATTGTTGTGTGTGTGTATGTGTGTGTGTGTGTGTGTGTGTGTTGTGCTGGTGTGTGTGTGTGTGTGTGTGTGTGTGTGTGTGTGTGTGTGTGTGTGTGTGTGTGTGTGTGTGTGTGTGTGACACCATGTGTGCGTATTGTGCTGTTGTGTGTGTTGTGCTGGTGGTGTGTGTGTGTGTGTGTGTGTGTGTGTGTGTGTGTGTGTGTGTGTGTGTGTGTGTGTGTGTTTGACTCAGGTGTGTGTCTGTGACATTGGGACTAGGCCTTTGTTGAGTCAGACATTTTCCGGGGACCCGTGTGATTCGGTGTACCCACCAAGATTAGCGTATTTGTTAGGTCAGCTTGTTGAAAGAGTATTTTTATCATTTTGTGCTGGGTCTGTCGTCTAGAGGTAACGCACCTGCCTTGAAAGCGAAAACTCCGGGTTTTAAGTATGTCGTAGTTAGATCCCCGTTTGGGTCCAAAATCCCCCCCCCCCCTATCTATTTAGATTGTGAGTGGTGGTCTGGGTGCTAGTCTTCCGGATGAGATGATAAACCGAGGATCCTGTGTGCAATACTCATTCAGTGGACGTAATTGAACCCACGGCAACAAGAGAGTTGTCCCTGAAAAAAATATGTATATGTATAAAAGTCACTCTGACAAGGAAACCAAAGACATATACAGACTAAAAAGGAAAAAAAAAGGGTGGCGCTGCTCTTGTGGCGACACATTGTCCCTGGAGAGAGCGGCCCGGATTTAATGCAGAGAAATTTGCTGAGACTTAAAATGGTATGCAGTACAATACAAACAATTCAAACAATGCAAGGCAAATACAAAACAATACATTACAAAATAATACAATACAAAACAAAACAAAAATACAATACAAAACAATACAACATACATACAATACAATACAATACAATACAAAACATTAAAATACACATTACAATCCAAAACAAAAAATACAAATCAATACAATACAAAACAATCGATATAAAACAGTATAATACAAAACAGTACAATACAAAACAAAACAATAGACTACAAAACCACAAATTACAAAGCAAATACACTACAGAACAATACAAAACAATACAATACCCTCCACCACAAAATGAATGGATGTATTCATTATTTTTTAAAATTTATTTATTCTCTCATATCGCGGATAAAGGAATAAGCATCCAGTCCCCGTGTGTATGCAGTTTGTAAATAGTGTCATCTGTACCCACCCACTGCGCACAATGGCCTACTCTTACGAAAAGTGGAATAGGATTTAATGTGTAAGCAAGATGTTCTGAATACATAGAAGGAACGAACACGTTATATTATGTGGAGAGTGGGGTTTTTTTTGGTGTTTTTTTTTAAGGGGGGAAGGTGTTAAATCCTGGTTGTGTCCAGGTGTCTTTGTGTGTGAGTGACGGTAGAGAGGTATTAAGGGGGGTGGGTGGGGTGTTAGGGGGTTAGGGTGTGTGTGTGTGTGTGTGTGTGTTGTGTGTGTGTGTGTGTGTGTGTGTGTGTGTGTGTGTGTGTGTGAGAGAGAGAGAGAGAGAGAGAGAGAGAGAGGAGAGAGAGAA
>CM060341.1:29671547-29674047 GCA_030674155.1 Stramonita haemastoma | reverse complement strand
TGCCTTAAGTGTGTGTGCATATTTTAATCTCTCGCTCTCTCTCTCAACTTCTGCACCAAAGGAGATAAACACCAACTTGTCCTTCATACTTTTATCAGTACAAGGCTTCGTCTTCGCGAAAATCGCCAGTGTTCAGAGTAATACAAGCAGACAAATAAAGACACAACACCCAAGTGTCTGGGAAGCAAATTTTCGGTTTATTTCAAAACCTTCTTCAGGCTAAAAGATTGGCCAACAGTGTTTAGAGTAAGAGAGACAACACAGGTGTACATTTAGTCATAGGAGATTTAGGGAAAATTTTTTACCAACGCGTTATTTTATTGAAAATCGTCCAGTTTGTGTGTGAGAGAGAAAGCAAAAATGACCGGTGTGGTGGTGACGGACGACAAGAAATGCCTCTACAACTACCTGGGGAATTCGGGCCTCCGGGTTTCCAATATTTGTCTGGGTGGAATGAATTTTGGAGAGTCGCATGTAAGTATGCACGCATTTTAATATGCGGACTGGTATGGATGGGATAGGATAGCTCAGTGGTCAGAGCGCTCGCTTTTCCCCAAGCCAAGGTTAAGCAGTATTGAGCGTGGTTACCAAGTGGATGGGTGACTGATTGTGAACCTTGGCTTCAAGTACAGTCCCCCCAAGTTCACCCAGCTGTACTTAATGGGTACCTACCCTCTTTAGGGTCAGGGAAGGTAAAAGCAGCGAGGGAGAGGAGATGGGCGCTGCTCTCAATATGCTGGCCCTTAGAGAAGCTGAGGTCTCTGATGCCTCGCTCCCCAACGACCACCTAGGTTACGGGACACCTTTACCTTTAATGTAAGTATAGAAGTTTTTAAAGTGTGGAGACAGAGAGGCTGTATGAAAGCTGTCTTCACCTGTCCCGTAGTCCTGTAGTCCCGTGGACCGTGAGGGCACAACTGAAGATTCTGCAGCCAGCTTCCTCCACTCCTCACGGTCCTCCGCCCTCCGTTGCAGATCGTTCTACCCAAGGCCTGTCCACTCTCTGATGTTGTCTTCCCATCGTTTTCTCTGTCTGCCTCTTTGTCTCCCTCCCCTTACTGTTCCCTGTATATAAGACTGTCGTGGCCAGTCCAGATGATCGTGTGACATGCCCGCTTGCGTTTTTTTTCCACTGTAGTTAGGAGCTCTTCATATGGACCGACGGCATTCTTTACTCTAATTTTCACTTCTTCATTAGTAATGTGACCTCTGAATGAAATGCCAAGGAGTTTGCGAAAGCATCTAATCTCCATTACCTGTATATATCCTTCTTTAAATGTCTGCTGTTATGGTCCATGGTTCACATGCGTACAAAAATCAGGACATGATTTAACTGATGGCAGTACAGGACCCAACGACCATAGGTTATGGGACACCTTTACCTTTACCTATATACCTGATGGTAGTACAGGACCTAACAACCATAGGTTATGGGACACCTTTACCTTTACCTTTACCTATATACCTGATGGTAGTCCAGGACCCAACGACCATAGGTTATGGGACACCTTTACCTTACCTTTACCTATATACCTGATGGCAGTGCAAGACCCAACGACCATAGGTGATGGGACACCTTTACCTTTACCTATATACCTGATGGTAGTACAAGACCCAACGACCATAGGTGATGGGACACCTTTACCTTTACTTATATACCTGATGGCAGTACAACACCCAGCGACCATAGGTGATGGGACACCTTTACCTTTACCTATATACCTGATGGCAGTACAAGACCCAACGACCATAGATTATGGGACACCTTTACCTTAACCTGGAGTTAACATCAGTGTCGACTCCACTCTTCCCTAAAGTCCTTCGGATGAGACTTTAAACCGAGGCCCCCGTGTGCGAACGCACGCAGAACATTTTGCGCACACGTTAAATCCTGTTCCGCTTTTCGTAAGAGTAGGCCATCGTGTGCCGGTGGGAACAGATGACAATAATTATTTACAAAAACTGCATACACACGGGCACCGGATGAAAAAAAAGCACATGATCGCTTATTCTGTTATCCTCGATATAAAAGAATAAATGTGACGTTCCACCACATAAGGAGTCGCATTGCACCAGAGGTCAGTTTTTAGTTATTGACAAGTTATTAATCTGCAATAAAAAAGCTATTCAATACAAAAAAACAGATTGAAAATCGGACAATTCTGTGCAAAGTTATTACAAATTGAAACGATAGACTGCCGGATGTGACAAAATGAGAAATGGGCAAGTTTATTTTCGTAACAGGTTGTCAGAATGAGGGCTTGGGTATTTTTAAAACACATTTAAAAGCAAAAGGAATAAAAAAATTATGCCTTAATATTTCATTACAAGGTAGAATAACACATATAGTTTAATAATCAATAAAATTCTCAAAAATGACAACTTGACCACCACCTGTCTTTAATGTCTCCTAGCGCAAAATTGGGTAATGAGCTAAGCGACTCATTTCGTGAAGGAGCGCCACAAATAAATAAATAAATAAATAAATAAATAAATAAAT
>CM060341.1:29656547-29659047 GCA_030674155.1 Stramonita haemastoma | reverse complement strand
AATATCAGAACTGATATCTGTTAAACTTGGGAGTTCCACAAGGATCAGTATTGGGTCCCCTTTTATTCTAAATCTATGTAAATGATTTACCTTCATTTCTGGAATGTAACTGCAAAATGTTTGCTGATGACACATCCCTCTATTGTAGTGATTTTGACGCCTTCAGAGTAACACTCAAACTTTTAAACAGTATTGACAGATTGATTACTTGGACTCAATTAAACCACTTGTCCTTAAATGCACAAACAACTAAGTGTATGTATGTACTAGCAAGACAGAAGTGCCAAAAATTAAAAAAATAAATTCCTACCTCTGTTTATAGATAAAAGAGTAATTGAAGAAGTTAACTTTCACAAAACTCTGGGTGTCATAATTGACAAAAATCTTACCTGGACTGACCATGTGATGGCACTAGGAAACGTCTTGGCAACAAACTACTTCAGTTATATAAAATAAAACACTTCCTGAATAACCATTGGGCATTATCACCTACTAACATTTCCGAGACCCAGAAATAATCTCTACAAAACAAGCTTCTTATATTCATTCAGAAAGTGATTTATGGAACAAGCTCCCAAGAAGTTTAATATGTGTCAAAAACAAAAATCAGTTTAAGACACAGGTGACAAATCATTTAATGAGTAAATGTTTAGGAGCTGAATTATAAATCGATAAACCACGACTAAAACAAATGCATCAGCACTTTTTGTATACCTTAAACATATTTCAGATGTGATTTATTGGAACTGGAAATATTGCACTGTTACATGCTGTGTGTGTATGTGGAAGTGAAAGCGAAGAGAGAGACTGTTTTTAAGCTATTGTTAATGCTAAAGAAAACCTGTGAGTAATCTAAACACGCACATGCATAATTTGTAAATTTAACATGTGTGGAAAGGAGAAATCCAAATAGTTGACGTGATGATATTGTGAATTGATTTTTTTCTCCACATCCTTTTTTTTCTTTTATCCAATTTAACAGGTTTTATCATGAATGTTGTTTTTGATGTTATCAGTGATGGAATGATGAGTATCATTATAATTGTTACTGTCTTGGTTTGAGATTCTAGGTGACTATGAGCTTTGTTTGTTAAAAAGATAGCACTATATAGGGGCTCTTGATTGCTTGTACATCTGTTTTTGTATGATGATGATGATGATGATGATGATGATGATGATGATTATCATTATTATTATCATTATTATTATAGCTTTTTTTGTTTGTTTGTGCTCTCCCTTTCCTTTTTGATACCCCCCCCCCCTTATCCTTTTCAATTGCTTTTTTTTTTTTTTCCATTGTTGTGTTATTGCTCTTAGTGGTGATGGTGATTGTCATAATTATTATTGTAACATTATTATCATTATTGTTGATTCCCTAGTCTAAGTTTTGGTTTGTTTTGGTTGTTATGGAATGGATATAAATTGCCAGGATGCTTTGTTCTTGTTATTCCCCCCCCCCCCTTTAAAAAAAAATTGTTTTTTGTTTGTCGATTTCTTTATATATATATATATATATATATATATTATATATATATATATATATATAATATATATATATATATATATATATATATATATATATATATAATATAGATAGATAGATAGATAGATAGATATAAAGATATAAAGATATATATATATTATATATAAATATAAATTAGGAACGTAAAGGAATGGATGATGTTGAAACCTGATAGAACTTGTTTGTTTGACATTCAATGATGTTAAATGATGTTCAATTTAATAAAGTTTTTCTTCAAACTTAGTGCGTGCGTCTGCACGCGCGTGTATGTATATGTATTATATGTGTGTGTATAGGTGTGTTTGTGTGTGTGTGTGTGCATGCACGCGCAAATGCACGCAGGGACACACTACACACACACACACACACACACACACACACACACACACACACACACACACACACACACACACACACACACACACACACACACACACACACACACGACTCAACAAATAATCCCAAGACAGTCATTGTCTAAAAGGATTTGTGGACCCCTACAATTTTTCCTTGCACATAAACTCAATCATCAGAATTGCTTATATATAAAAAAAAGAAGACAGAAGAAGAAGGAGAAAAAGAAGCAGGAGGGAAAGGAGATGGGTAGAAGAAGGAAGACAGAGACATGACATCGAAGGAGAAGAAGAAGAGAAGAGAAGAATGGGGAAAAATAGAGATGAGGAAAAGAATTGGGGAGAGGGGGGGATGATGAGGAGGAGAAGAAGGAAAAAGATGAGGAAAAGGAAATGGTAAGAAGAAGGATGGAAGGAGACAAGAAGAAAAAGAATGAGAAGGAGGAGGAAGAAGAAGGAGAAGGAGGAGGAGGAGGAGGAGATGAAGAAGGAGAAATAGAATCAAGGAGAAAAAGAAGAATTTCGAAGTAGAAGAAGAACTGCGAAGAAGATTTGCAAAGAAGAAGAAGAAGAAGAATTGCGAGGGAGATTTGCGAAGAAGGAGATTTGCGAAGAAGAAGAATTG
>CM060341.1:29641547-29654047 GCA_030674155.1 Stramonita haemastoma | reverse complement strand
ACACACACACACACCACACACGCACACACACACACTTTGCCACACTACTCTCCGATAGATTGCACTACACAGCAATACACAAACCTGGGTTCGAATCCCGCTTAAGGGAATGTTTTCACCCTCAGTTAACATCAGTGCCGACTCCACTCGCCCCCCCCCTAAAATCCCTCGGATAAGACTATAAACTGAGGTTCCCGTGTGCCAACGCATACAGAACATCTTGCGTATACGTTAAAACATGTTCCACTTTTCCGAATAGTAGGCCATTGTGTGCAGGTAGGAATAGATGACAATATTTGCAAACCGCATCCCCCCAAAAAAAACCAAGAGTGCTTCAATCATTATCATCGAAATAAAAGAAAATGTATATGAAAATAAATGAATAAATAAAATACCCCGCACTACACTGCACTGCACTGCACTGCACTGCACTGCACTGCAGTACACTACACTACACTACACTACACTACACTACACTACACTACACTACACTACACTACACTACACTACATTACACTACATTGCATTGCATTGCATTGCATTGCACTACACGAACTACGCTACACGAACTACACTACGCTACGCTACGCTACGCTACGCTACGCTACGCTACACTACACTACACTACACTGTTATCTAATCGGATATGGAAAGATAAAACCCAGTAAAAAGCAGACGTACGCAATAACTTCTCAAAGAATCAATATTTTTCCCTGACTTTGAAAAAAAAAAAGTGGTAATGTTATTTTCCATTGAAAGTTTAGAAGGATAATGGAGCTTAGTTTCACGGTATAAAGCCATAAAGACAAAAGAAAATTACAATGAATTCTCAAGAAAAAAACAACAACAAAATTTTGTGAAAAAAGACACACACAAAACAATGGACCACATACAAAAAAAAAAAAACCTTCATAGATTCTTTGAAGTTTTAATTGCTGAGGTATAATACTAAATATTAAAAAAAATGAAAATAATATTACAAATTCATAAGTCTATTCCACGGAGACTGTTCTTCTTCCAAAGGGAGCAAACGCTATGGCTGACAAGAGTGAGCGCCCTTGTCTCAGCTATTCAAGGACTGGTATAATATATTATTTTTCAATCTTCAAACGGCCAAGGATCAAAAGCTGTGTAGGATATTGATAGGCATCCGTTTCAGTCAACACAACACAACACAACACAACACAACACAACACAACACAACACAACACATCGCGTGTAGGGGACGGGATAGCTTAGTGGTCAGAACATTGCGCTCGCAATTTGACGACCTGGGTTCGATTCCCGTTGGAGGAGATTTTTCTCCTGGAGTTAACATCAGTGCTGACTCCACTCTGCCCTAAAGTCCTTTGGATGAGACTTTAAACCGAGGTCCCGTGTGTGAACGCACGCAGAACATCTTGTGCACATGCTAAATCCGGTTCCGCTTTTCGTAAAAGTCGGCCATTGTGTGCCGGTGGGAACAGATGACAAGATTGACAAAATTGCATACACATGGGGACTGGATGTAAAAAAGCACATGGGTGCTTATTCCATTATCCTCGATAGAAAAGAATTAAAAAAAACACCACAACACAACACAGCACAACACAACACAACACAACACAACATAATTATCACATCACTATGACTTTTTTTTTTGTTGCGAGCGACAGTGTTCAGCTTCATTCCATGTTGTACACAGTAGAACACCATGTGTAACAGCGCAAACAGTGCAACAACACAGTCACCACGGACACATATTATTTATTTATTTATCTATTGATTTATTTATGCATTTATTTATTTATCTATTTATTTATATACCTATCTATTCTTTTATGGAGACAGGATAGCTCAGTGGTCAGAGCGCTCGCTTTCACCCAGCTAAGGTTAAGCAGCGTCGAGCGTGGTTACCAGTTGGATGGGTGACCGTTTGCGCATGCCTTTGGCTTCAGTACAGTCCCCCCAGTACACCCAGCTGTAGATGGGTACCTGCCCTCTTTAGGGACAGGGAAGGTAAAGCAGCGAGGGAGAGGAGATGGGCGCCGCCCTCAACATACTGGCCCCTAGAGAAGCTGAGGTCTCTGACGCCTCGCTCCCCTAAGACCACACAGGTTACAGGACACCTTTACCTTACCTTTTTGTTCTTTTATATCGAGGATAATGGGATAAGGGGCTATTTTTTTTAAACATCCAGTCCCCGTGTGTATGCAGTCTTGTCAATCTTGTCATTCGTCCCCACCGACACACAATGGCCTACTCTTACGAAAAGCGGAGCAGGATTTAACGTGTGCGAAAGATGTTCCGCGTGCTTTTGCACACACGGGTTCCTCGGTTTATAGTCTCACCCGAAGGTCCTTGCGGGAGAGTGGAGTCAGCACTGATGCTAACTCCTGGGGCAAAAATCTCCTCAAACGGGAATCGAACCCGGGTCGTCAGATTGCGAGCGCAATGTTCTGACCACTAGGCTATCCCGTACCCCCCAGCAATAGACATATTCATCTAGAAGCAACTCCCACGGAACAGTGGGTTTGCTGGAGAGAAAAAAATAATGATCCTTGAAACTTAAGGATCTATCTTGATTTTTGACCTATGTTTCTCTTTCTTCAACTTGGAATATGCGGGAAGGTGGCAGGATGGTTAACTCGTTCGCCTGCGCTGCCAACAAGTAAACCGTGAGGTTCTGGGTTCGATTCCAGGCTTCACCCTTTCTTCCCAGTTTGACGAAAAAAAAAACGAACTGAATGTCATAGTCATTTCGATGAGACTATAAACCGAGGCCCCGTGTGCGAAAGCATGCAGAACATCTTGCGCACACGTTAAAACCCCGTTCCGCCTTTCTGAAGAGCAGGCCCTTGTGTGCCGGTAGGAGCGAATGACAAAAAAAAACACACAAAAAACCAGCATGCACACAGGTGTCGTGTTTAGACACCATCCCTGAGAAAAAATGGGGGAATCGGAGTCCCAGAGCGGCTCGGGGCTGTAGGTATACGGCAACGTTCTGGTGGCTCCTGCGACGGTACTGGAACCATTCGTATCGGTCATTGCCTTTCCAATGGACCATTCCAGTGGCGTGGAGAGGGGGGGGGGGGTCTGCTGCATGGGTAACAGTTTGCCCCCATACTCATTTACCCAGGCTTTGCGCTCTAAAGACTAGAGCGCAACTCCATAGCCTTCCGAGACAGATGGGTGCCTACTACTACTACTACTACTACTACTACTACTACTACTACTACTACTACTACTACTACTACTACTACTACTACTACTACTACTACTACTACTACTACTACTACTACTACTACTACTACTCTTTCTTCAACTTTCCCCCCCGTATTCCCCCCTCCCCCCCACAATGAAATACTGTCCAATCTGTCATAGACCTCCTTCCCCTTTCCTCTCTCCCCCCCCCTCCCCTGCCTTTATCAACCTATCCACCACCATACTCTCTCCTCCCCCCTCCCCCAATCCCTCCTTTTTCGTTAAGTCGAGAGGATCTAGGTCTTGTTTTATCTTATCAGCCGTGGTTTTATAACTCGATTGACCGATTACTGGACCTTGACCTTGACCTTGTGTGTGTGTGTGTGTGTGTGTGTGTGTGTGTGTGTGTGTGTGTGTGTGTGTGTGTGTGTGTGTGTGTGTGTGTGTGTGTGTGTGTGTGTGTGTGTGTGTGTGTATGAGAGAGAGAGAGAGAGAGAGAGAGAGAGAGAGGGAGAGAGAGAGAGAGAGCGAGAGAGAGTACATGTGTCTGTGTGTATGTATGTATGTATGTATGTATGTATGTATGTATGTATGTATGTATGTATGTATGTATGTATGTATGTATGTATGTATGTATGTATGTGTGTGTGTGTTTGCCTCTGTGTGTGTGTGTGTGTGTGTGTGTGAGAGAGAGAGAGAGAGAGAGAGAGAGAGAGAGAGAGAGAGAGAGAGAGAGGGGGGAGAGAGAGAGAGAGAGAGAGCGAGAGAGAGTACATGTGTCTGTGTGTATGTATGTATGTATGTATGTATGTATGTATGTAGTATGTATGTATGTATGTATGTATGTATGTACGTACGTACGTATGTATGTATGTATGTATGTATGTATGTATGTATGTATGTATGTATGTATGTATGTATGTATGTATGTATGTATGTTGTGTGTGGTTTGCCTCTGTGTGTGTGTGAGAGAGAGAGAGAGAGAGAGAGAGAGAGGAGAGAGAGAGAGAGAGAGAGAGAGAGAGAGAGGGAGAGGAGAGAGAGAGAGAGAGAGGAGAGAGAGAGAGAGAGAGAGAGAGAGAGAGAGAGGAGAGAGGAGAGAGAGAGAGAGAGAGAGAGAGAGAGAGAGAGAGAGAGAAGATTGATTTTGTACCACTTTATGTCACAGCAGATTTCTCTGCGTGAAATTCGGGCTGTTCTCCCCGGGGAGAGCGCGTCGCCACAGGCGCAGCGCCTACCCATTTTTTTTTTCTTTTTCCTGCATGCAACTGTATTTGTTTCTCTATCAGAGTGGCTTTTCTCTACAGAATTTTGCCAGGGTCAACCCCCTTGTTGCCATGGGTTCTTTGACATGCGCTAAATAGTGATGTGTAACACATGGGACCTCGGTTTCCGAAAAACTAGCGCCTAGACCACCACTCAGGGTCTAATGGATGGGGAAAAAGTTTTGGGCCCAAACGGGGTACGAACCCCCGCACACTCCGACCCGGACTTTTTGCTTTCTGGGCAAGGCGTGTTACCACCTAGACCACCGATCCAGAGTGGTCATTCTCCTAGAGCTGGCTGCTGTCACTGTCTAAGCTGCAGAGTCCAGTCTGCCCTGGAGGACATCCTCCTCGGCCTTCACAGCTTGTTAGGAGGCAGGTTCTCCTCTTCCTTCTGCCTGTTCCACCATTGGGTTGTCTGTCCTCTTGGAGCTTGGTGTTTGACCCATACCTAGGGGCTGGTTTGTGGGCATCAGGGCGTATCCACACACCGGTGGGCCTGCATGCCTCACGTTCTTTCTTTGTTTCTTTTCTTTCTTTCTTTCTTTGTTTGTTTCTTTCTTTTTCTTTCTTTTCTTTCTTTCGTTCTTTCCTTTCTTTCTTTCTTTCTTTCTTTCTTTCGTTCTTTCTTTCTTCTTTCTTTCTTTCTTTCTTTCTTTCTTTCTTTCTTTCTTTCTTTCTTTCTTTCTTTCTTTTATATCGAGGATAATGGAATAAGCACTCTTGTGCTTTTCTTTTAACATCCTGTCCCCGTGTTACATTTTTTTCTGGTAAATGTCATCTGTTCCCACCGGCACACGATGGCCTACTCTTACGAAAAACGGAACAGGATTAACGTGTACGCAAGATGTTCTGCGTGCGTTCGCACACGGGACCTCGGTTTAGAGTCTCATCCGAAAGACTTTTTGGGAGGGAGAGTGGAGTCAGCACTGATGTTAACTCCAGGAGAAAAATCTCACTCGAACGTTAAGAGAGCAAAGTCACCTCCCTCAAGGAGTTTGATACCAGACTTTTCCTTGTTTCGGATATTTTTTTGTTATTGAGGTTAGACTCCTCTAGACCTGTTGTGTTCTGTCCCGGGGGCGCAACCCAGGGGTCACAGCGGTCACCTTGTGAAGGATGCAGCCAAATGGCTCGCGCACAACAGACATGAAATAGGAAAGCTGTGCCGTTCAGGTTACTAACAGCCGTAGCATGCATGCCCTTTTCGCATCGAAATTCTAGATCTTAGAGGTGCCAGGGAGAGACAGGCTGGGTCATCTCTAGTACCCACACCTGTAGTATCACACATAATAACAGTAGTAATAATGAAAATGAATGGTATCTATATAGTGCTATGTTTTGCAAAAGTAAATCAAAGCGCTTGCATTCAACCTATTCTTACACAAACAACCAAAAACAATTAATAGTTGTAACAAATTTAAATGTTTTTACACACACACACACACACACACACACACACACACACACACACACACACACACACACACACACACACACACACACACACACACACACACACACACACCACACACACACACACACACACATGCATACGCATGAAGGTTATACACTTTGGCAGGGTGATGGGTATTTCAGATGTTGAAGGCAAGGACAGATAGATGAAAACAGGAGGAGAAAATCTTAGGTTTGACATAAGTGTGTCTTGAGATTGGATTTAAAAGTGTCATAAGTAGGCTTTTGGTGAAGAGAGAGGGGGAGATCATTTCAGATCTATGGACCAGAAAGAAAAAAAGAGTGGTGGCCAATGGTGAATAGGTTGATTCTAGGTATTCCTATGGACAAAGTATCTGCGGCCGACCGGAGGGAACGAGAAGGTGTGTACAAGTGAAGACATTCACAGAGGTAGGAGGGTGCAGTTTTGTGAAGACATTTATAACAGAGGGTACTGATCTTGTAGTTTACCCTCTGTGGTACAGGCAGCCAGTGGAGAGATTGCATGAGAGGAGTAATGAGCTCAGATTGTTTTCTTTCTGAGGACCAATCGAACTGCAGAGTTTTGTATATGTTGAAGGGAGTGGATAAATGATGCTGGCAGACCAGGCAAAAGAAAATGGCAACAGTCCAGAAGTGAAGGAAAGAGAGAAGTGAAAGAATGAGAGAAGTAACAAGTTAATCCCTTGGGACTGCAGTCCGTTTGACCGCCATATCTGCATTCAATTCGATTTTTCAATTACTGAGGTTTCATAGCGGATTTATTGGCGCAGAGGCTTTCGGTCCAGGTTGATTTGCAAAAGACCAAAAGAAAATAAGAATATGGGTGTATCTTTTTTTTTTTTTTTTTTTTTACAGCATTCCCGAAAATGAATGGTTACTGCCCAGAAATGGCTGGTGATTAAAGTCTGAAAGCTTGGAGAGATTTCCCAGACTTTTCCTATTGGGTAGGTATTTAAGTGTGGCCAACAGAGTGTGTGAAGTGTTCTGGCTGTGGTGATTTGTTGTTGTTGTTGTTGTTGTTGTTGTTGTGGCTGTGGATGTGCGTTCCCCAGCTGAACACTCTGGGGGTCACCCTGATTGTGCACTCTGACTCACTTATCATCCCACCTGAGAATCATTGTGAGAGTAAAATTGCACACTGGATGAGAAGTTTGCGTCTATGACTTTTTTTTTCAAATACCTCGCCATATAATCTGCCATACTCCGACTTCAGAGGATTTTTCTCCTTTAAAGAAGAGTGCAGGTTGTTATGTTAAGAGCTCGTCATGACTGCAGGCAATCTCAACACAGCATTCTACAACATAACAACATTTTAGTGTAGGTCTTGGCAAAATTAGCTGACATCAGTAACTGACACAGCTTTTGGCCTGCGACAGCTGTGGTGATTTGAAACAGACTTCTTTACCTGTGGCGAGGTTTTAAGGATGTAGAATAATCAACCAAGGTGGTTGGGTGCTGAAATATTTATGATGCTTTAAAAAAAACAACAACCCAAACTTACCGAACCAGCCGTTTCTTGAGCAGGTTTGGTCTCATACCCAGGGCTCTTTGAAAACGGGATAGCTCAGGGGTCAGGGGACTCATTTTCCCCGAGCCAAGGCTTATGCAGCATTGAGCGTGGTTACCAAGTTAATGGGTGACCGTTTGCGCGTCATGGCTTCAGTACAGTTCACCCACCTGTCACTAGGTACCTGCCTCTTTAGGGTCAGGGAAGGTAAAAGCAGCGAGGGAGTGGAGATGGGCACCGCCCTTAATATGCTATCTGCTCTGAGAGAAGCTGGGGTCTCTGAAGCCTTGCTGTCCAACGAGGACCGCGTAGGTTATGGGAGCATCTTTACCTTTACCACCTTTCTGTCTTTCATGTGGGAATAATGACCAACAAATTTGTTTTTTACATGAAAAAGTCTCCTTACTTTGGCATTAGTTTGCAATACAAACTTTAACCCACATATCCCAATATTATCTTACATCACAACTCCACTAGTCTAAATAGTTGTTTGGTTCATTTACTAAAACAGGTAAAGGTAAGGGTAGAGGTATCTCATAACCAAGGTTTTCATAGAGGAACGAGACATCAGAGACCTCGGCTTTTCCAGGGGACAAGCATATTGAGGGCGGCACCCATCTCCTCTCCCTCGCTGCTTTACCTTCCCTGACCCTAAAGAGAGCAGGTACCCATTAACAGCTGGGTGAACCGGAGGGACTGTACTGAAGCCAATGCGCACAAAGGGTCACCCATCCAGATGGTAACCCCATGCTCAATGCTGCTTAACCTTAGCTTGAGGGAAAGCGAGTGCTCTGACCACTGAGCAATCACCGTCCAGGCATACTGTATAATTATCCTAACAGTTGAAGTTAATGCTCCAGATATTTTATTCATGGGGGGGCGGGGGGGGGGGGGGGGGGGGGGGGGTTAAAGCAAAGACCAGTCCCTTCAAAAGATCTCTGCTTTCAGCACAATGGATTACACGCACTACCGGAGTCTCTGCATCTCTTTGGAGTGGAGAGGGAAGAGCTACAAAGAGAATTTCCGATCAGAAAAAAACTCGAAGGAAGTTTCTTTCTTTTCCTGGCTTCTCTCTGCAGACCCCCCCCCCCCGCCCCCATCCCATCACTTTCCAGTGGGGATGTAAGAAATGCAACACACTTTCTGCACTCTCTCACCAGTTAGCATACTTCGTTCAGTCACTGACATTATGTTCAATCTTCCTTGTAAGTTAGGTAGGACTGACGTCACCCATAATCATTTCAAGGAGGGGGGTGGGATGGGTGGTGAGAGGGGATGGAAAAGTTTTCTGATTTTATTGAAAAAAAACCTTGCAGATATAAACACTTCATTATCATATGACTAGTCGTCGTTAGTTTTGTTTTGATTATTTTTTTGTTTTTTTTTGACCAGGGAACACTGTGGGTATTGCAGGTGACGTCAGCACAACTCGACATCAGGAGGACTGAACATATCCCTCAGTCCGATCGGTTTATCCTGCTGCCCATTACTATTGGAGACCACTGGTGTGAAAAAAAAAGATGGCAGAATGCAAGCACAGTATTTTTCATGGTTGTTTTATTCACGAGATTCCTCTATCCAGCAGTGTCAACGACCCGGTTTTAAATACTCTTTTAAAAAACAAACAAACAAACAGACCTAGGTTTGTCTTCTTAAATGTGATGCTCCACCACATAACAAGTGGCACTGCATAGAAAGTGTATTTGTGACGCTCCACCACGAAATGAGTCGCTTAGCACATTACCCAATTTTGCGCTAGGAGCCATTAAAGGCAGGTGGGGGTCAAGTTGTCAATTTTGAGATTTTGATTGATTATTAAACTATAACCGTTATTCTACCTTGTAATCAAGTAACAAGGCATAATATTTATTCCTTCTGCTGTTAAATGTGTTTTGAAAATACCCAAGCCTTCATTCTGACAACCTTTTACGAAAATAAACCTGCCTGTTTCTCATTTTGTCACATCCTGCGGACTATCATTTCAATCTTTAATAACTCTGTATAGAATTGTCCGATTTCCAATCTGTTTTTGGTATTTATTAGCCTTTTTATTCCAGATTAATAACTTTTAATAACTTAAAATTGACCTCTGGTGCAATGCGACTCCTTATGTGGTGGAGCGTCACATTTTTAATTGTCAACCAGCCGCCTTAGCGCAGTGGTTAGCGCTTTGGGTTACGGACTGGAAAGTCGCGGGTTCGAATCCCATACGAATCAATGGGATTTTCTCAGACTCGGGCCGGCTCCTACCCAGAGTGAGTCTGTTGCGGGCTCAATTGGGAAGACTGGGACGACACAGTCTAGCTTCATCCACTTTAGGGATGTGATTTTAAGAGAGTTGCTTCAGTTGTCTGACCAACACTGCAGGTGTCTGTATTTTTCGGTCCCGGTTAACGCCGGGATATATGATGATAGGAAGCGTAAAGTATTCCTGTCATTTAGTCTGAAAGCAGATGCACTTCCATGATAGCATTGTTACACACATCATCCTCATCGTCACTAGTCATGATGCAATAAAACAAAAATTTGCCTCTGATTCTGCGGCTGGCAGAAGTTAAAGCAGGAAAAAAAAAGTTGTTTATATCTTAATAAATCTGCAACATAAAAAGCTATTTGATAAAAAAAACAACAACCCAGATTCAAAATCAGACAATTCTGAGAAAAGTTATTACAAGACTGAAATTCTAGGCTCCAGGGAGAGAAGGAGACTGAGAAAGGGAGCAAACTTCGCATCGTAATACATGGTGAGGATGAGGGGTTGTGTGTTTTTATACGCGTCTTCTTTTTAAAAGCAAAAAGAAAACAGAATTACGCCTTGATTCTTCGTTGCAAGGTAGAGGAAAGCTTATCGTTTTAAAGGTAAAGGTAAAGGTGTCCCATAAC
The DNA here is from genome assembly GCA_030674155.1 of Stramonita haemastoma. NCBI lineage: Eukaryota > Metazoa > Mollusca > Gastropoda > Neogastropoda > Muricidae > Stramonita > Stramonita haemastoma. The sequence continues at coordinate 29,643,751 of CM060341.1, read as the reverse complement.
TTATGTGGTCGTAGGGGAACAAGGCATCAGAGACCTCAGCTTCTCTAGGGGCCAGCATATTGATGAGGGCGGCGCCCATCTCCTCTCCCTCGCTGCTTTACCATCCCTGACCCTAAAGAGGCATGTACCCATTGGCAGCTGGGTGAGCTGGGGGACTGTACCGAAGCCAAGGCGCGCAAACCGTCACCCATCCGCATGGTAACCATGCTCAATGCTGCTTAACTTTTGTTGGGGGGAAAGCGAGTGTTCTGACCACTGAACTATTCTGGTTCACAAATAATCAAAATCACAAAATCGACAACATGACCCCCACCAGCCTAAAATGGTTCCTAGCAGAAAAGTGAACTGAGTCAGGTGCAGTTACGACTCATTTCGTGGTGGCAGGTCACAAAAACTGTTTGGAGAAGTTTGATTAGAATTATCACAGATGAAGCTACGAACAATATAATCATTATGATTTTTTTCATTTCATTTGTTTTCAATGCCTAGCAGAGTCCCACTTTCTCACACTGTTTTAAAAAAAAAATCAATATAATTGTTTTCTCTCACAAAGCCTTGACGAAGATACATTGCAAAACGCAAGCACTGTGCATTATTCATGTTGTTCCGAGGTCTAAAAACATCAGGGTGCAATATTGAGACTTTTAGGTTCTAGGTTTTTCTATTTTAAAAAAATATGTCAATCTATTTTTTAAATTTTTATTCTACAACCCTAAAGGTTTGGACACATGCTCACCACAGGCACAGCAGGGTATGGGGAAACCAAAACTAAGATCACCATGAGACCAGAGCAACCAGGGACCTCGAAATTAGATACGCTTTTAAAATGCTTTACATCATGGTCAATGGTGATGTGGAATAGCTCAGTGGTCAGAGCGCTCGCTTTCCCAAGTCAAGTTAAATTAATTAATAAATGTCAGCGTCGAGCGTGGTTACCAGTTGGATGAGTGACCGTTTTGCGCGCCTTGGCTTCAGTACAGTTCCCCTAAGTGACTCTGTCAGCATAATATGAAGCCCCCTCCTTCTGTAAGCTGTATGCTAGGAATTTGCTTTTTAAAAAATTGGTTTACCAATAGTTGGATTTTGCGTATGCAGCTATTGTTTTGCCCACCATGAAGGTAGCCGCATTTCGATGTCGGGGATGTATTCTGGGTATGTTCGTGTTTCCATAACCTATCGAATGCTGACATAAATGACGGGATGGAATGAAGGCACTGGCAGGTCTGCACTTAAAGTGGGAGTGGTAAAAATCCCCGCCCTTAATTCACCAGACGCTGATACCTAGATTCGAACCCAGGATTTCATGGATCCATGGGATGGAAACCGAACTGTTTTAACCACTTAGCTATAGCATCTGTCACTCTTTGCTTTCTAAATCAGACAATATAAAAATCCATAAGCGATAGAAACAAAGACATAAAGAAAATCTTTGAGCTCGAAATTGCAAACTGTTTTCCTGCTGTCCCTAGACTGCCATCCACATGAAAAAAAAGACAACACCAAAGAAAGAAAGAAAGAACGGAAAGAAAGAAAGAAGAAAAGAAAGAGCGGCAGAAAGAAAGACAGAAAGAAGAGAGAATGAATGAATGAATGAATGAATGAATGAAAGAAAGAAAGAAAGGAAAAAAGACAGAAAGAAAGTAAAAGATGCTAGAAAAAAATGAAAGAAAGAAGAAAGAAAGAAAAAAAATAAAGAAAAGAAAGAAAGAAAAACGGAAAAGGTAAGAAAGAATGAAAGAAAGACAGACAGAAAGAAAGAAAGACAGAGAGAAAAAAAAACCAAGAAGAAAGAAAGAAAGAAAGACAGAAAAAGAAAGAAAGAAAAGAAAAAAACGAAAAGACGTACAGACAGAAAGTAAAAAAGGAAGAAAGAAAGAAAGAAAAAAAACACCCCAAAAATGAAAAAAGGAAAGAAAGAAAAATAAAAGATAGTAGAAAGGAAAGGAAAAAAAAGAAACCAACCAACCAAGAAAATTACCAACAAGAACAACAACAACAACAATAAAACGAGGTTGTAGCAACGCAAACAATAAACTTGTTCTGAAAGTGCACACATTTTAAAACTTCCGTTTTTTTGTCCAGACTCTGGCTCAAATCTTTGATCTCTGATTTTTTTTGATATACAGAATGCATATATGTATATATGTGTGTATATATGGGTGTGCATATATGTATGTATATGTGTGTATATATATCAACCCACA
>CM060341.1:29631547-29634047 GCA_030674155.1 Stramonita haemastoma | reverse complement strand
CAATGGATCATTCCAGTGGCGTGGAGAGGGTGGGGGGTGTCTGCTGCATGGGTAACAGCTTGCTCTCCATACTTTCTTACCCAGGCTTTGCGCTCTAAAGATTAGAGCGCAATTCCATAGTCTTCCGAGACTGATGGGTGCCTACTATATATATATATATATATATATATATATATATAATATATATATATATATATATATATATATATATATATATATATATATATACATGTGTGTGTGTATATGTGTGTGTATATATATATGTGTATATATATGTATATATATATATTTGTATATATATATACAAACATACATAATATAATTATGTATATATATATATACATACATATATACTTATACATATATATACATATACCATGACGTCACACACAAACTGACATTGGGAGGATGGAACATACCGTTTACCACCCATTGCAGGTCCTGTTATTGTTTGGTACACAGAACCACCCCTCCCTCCCTCCCTCCCTCCCTCCCCCCTCTTTCTCCTTTAACCTTTTCCATGCGTTGTTTGTCCTCTTTGTTCTCTTTGTCGTGTCTGCAGTCGGTCATTGGAGGTTTGTCCTCGTTGTGGTTTTTGCTTCCTCCAGTTGCAGAATGTGACAAGTTGTTGAATAAGGTTGATTGGCTGGCTTGGCTGACTGGTGTGGCTTAAGTGTGTGTGGGGCATAATAACTATAGAGACCTTTGAGTGGTAAGTAGAGTCTTTTTTTTTATTTAATTTTTTCATGGTTGCTTGGTTATGATGATGATGATGATGATGATGATGATGTTTGATAATGATAATAATGATTATATAATAATTACAATAAAAATGATGATGATGATGATGATATTAACAACAATAATAATGATTTTTGTATAATGATTACAATAAAAATAATGATGATGATTCTGACGATGAGAATAATTAGAAGAATGATAATAGCGGTGCTGTTAAGATTAACGATGATAGTAATAAATATGATGATAAAACTTAGGATAACTATTACAATAAAACGATAAAAAGAACAACAACAACAATAATAACAATTATACTACTACTACTACTACTACTACTACTACTACTACTACTACTACTACTACTACTACTACTACTACTTCTACTACTACTACTACTACTACTACTACTACTGATGATGATGATGATGATAGTCATACACAAAATCAAATTGATGATGATGACTGTGATGATAATACCTAGAATTTCTAAAGCGCTGAGACATCTTTCTCTGCTGTTATTCTTATCTTTTACTGATTACTCTTTGTTGTTGTTTTATTCTAATTACAAAAAAGCTTTTGCTGCTTCATTTTCTTTAACCTACATGTATTCATTATTATTATCATCATTTTTTTATACTGTTCTTACACCATTCATGGGGGCAGGATAGCTCAGTGGTCAGAGCACTTGGTTTCCCCAAGTCAGGTTAAGCAGCATCGAGCATGGTTACCAGTTGGATGGGTGACCGTTTGCACGCATTGGCTTCAGTACTGACCCCCACCCCCCAGTTCAACCAGCTGTCAATGGGTATCTGCCCTCTTTAGGGTCTGGGGAGGTAAAGCAGCGAGGGAGAGGATATGGGCGCCACTGCCCTCAATATGCTGGCCCCTAGAGAATCAGAAATTCAGAATCAGAATCAGAAATTATTTATTGCCATAAAAGTCACATGGACTTATTGATACAACAAAAAAAATCATCACAATTCATCAATGCAACATACTATTTACTGTTCAGCATGACGGAAATGATGTGCAGGCAAAACCCACATAAAACCACCACAAAGCAAAACCATGCTGCATTCTATCTTATTTCAATTTTCCTCTTTTTTCAAAACAGGCACAAACATAATGAATTATTTCAGCTTGATGATTATCAGTTACAAAAACATTGCTTAATTTGTCTTTATCTTTTCTATATTCCTTGACACCAGATTTCAGATTTAGCAATAAGTTTTTTCTTTGTTCAGTATATAAGATACACTCATCCAGGATATGAAACTCGTCTTCTATTTTGTTGCAGTATTGACAAGTTCTGTTCTCTCTTGGTATATTCTTATATCTTCCTTTCTCTATTATCAAATCATGGCAACTTGTGCGAAATTTACAAAATGTTTTCCTATGGTTTTTGTTTTCACAGTTAATCAGATATGGCTCTAGTCTATATTCTTTAGTCACAATTATAAATGTTAAGTTTTGTGGACTCTTGAGGTCTGTGTCTTGCTCCCCTACGACCACATAAGTTTTGGTACACCTTTACCTTTACCTTTACACCATTCGTTCTGATCTCATCCCAGGTTCCTCCCATCATGACTCTCATTGTCAAACCTTCTTCATAGGTGGCTATTTATGTTTTAGTCCCCGTGGGGTCACCACCCTAAGGAGACCGGCCCTAAACACAACTGGTGATTCGCTTCAATGTGTGTTCAGTGGTACAGGGTCTGATTTAGTGTAGACAAGACATCGCATACTAAGTCCCTTACTG
>CM060341.1:29628454-29631447 GCA_030674155.1 Stramonita haemastoma | reverse complement strand
AATTTCAGTATAAATACTGTTCCCACCTTTTTGGGGGGGAAATTTTCTGCTCGGAATTTCCTCTTTTTCTATCTTTTTCTTTGTTTCTGCTTGTTCCTTCACGTTTCACAATTCAAATTTAAAGATTTATCATCTCACAAATAGAGAAATCCATGGGATTACGAGCCATATATAAAGAAAAAACAAACAAACAACCAACAAAAACCCATTTATCGCAGAATAACACAGCATAGTATGCAATCTTCACCTCGCACACACTACAAGACAGTACCCACACCAATACCAATACCAGCACTTTATCAAAGAGGAATTCGCGTGGTCACTCGCCATGTATACATAAAAAAGAGAAACAGCAACATTTATCACCCAAAACAATAAGATTCAATTATTAAAAACAGATACGCACGCACACACACACACAACACACACACACACACACACACACACACACACACACACACAGACGCACACACCAAGCACACACACACACACACACACACATTGCGCACACACGCACACACACCGTGCACACACACACACACACTCACACACGCGTGCAAACAAAAGAGCCAGGTTTTTCCACATGAGAGTAGGTATGGTACAACAAGGTGAGAGTAGCATCATTTGTGCTCCTGTTTGCTTTGTATGCAAATTGGAAAGAATCTACTTAGTCGAAGTGCACAAAAAGAATGCGTTTTTAGGATAAACACGTTTGGAAACATTTCATAACTATTGGGGTGAGAGCAACGGGTCTGAAATCATCACTGTTCTTCCTGTCACTTCCTTTTTTGGGTTTATTTCTAGCCTTCTTGACCCATTCTTCTTGCTTTTTTCCCAGAAAGACTTCAAAGATAACAATTGTCGCCTAGGGCAGACACGGGATGTGAAGGGTCTGACTCATCACAACATGAACTGCAGTGTCAGGCATTTTCGCCCATATGTGACGCTCCACCACCATGATGAGTCGTATTGCACCACAAATCCATTTTTAGTCATTAACATGTTATTAATTTGCAATAAAATGGCTATACAATGCAAAAAAAAAACAGATTGAAAATCAGACAATTCTATCAAAAGTTATTACAATTTGGGGTATGATAAACTCCAGGAAATGAGAAATTGACAAGTTAGCATCCTAATAGGTGGTTAGAGTGAAGCTTAGGTGTTTTTTAAAAACACTTTTGAAAGCAAAAGGAAACAAAAATTTTGCATTGATATTTCACCTCATGGTAGAATAATGACTACAGTTTTAAAAATCAATCAAAATCTCAAAACCCGACAACCTCACCCCCACCTGCCTTAAATGGCTCCTAGGAAAAAGTGGGTCAGGTGCTAAGTGACTCATTTCGTGGTGGAGCGTCACCTATAAATAACAGACATCGGTAGTTACTGTCTGAGTGTTCAAGGAAGAAGACGAAGAAGTTTCTTGACAAGACTGTGCGACTCTGTAAGTGCAAACTGTTCTTCCTGTTTGAATCTTTTCTTTTAAATCCTGTCTTTCTGTTTGAATTTACAAACCTCATACACACGGGGACTGGTGGGAAAAGTGCATGAGTGTTTATTCCATTATCCTCGATATAAAACATTAAATAAATATAAAACAAAAACATAAATAATAAATAGATAAATGATTAATAAATAAATACATACATAAATACATAAATAAATAAATAAATAAATGAATAAATAAATAAATAAATACATAAATAAATAAATAAATAAAACCTCAGTAAATATGGCTTGGACTCTTTGAAAAATTCTTTCTTTTCAAACCTTGCAGAGCATTTCAGGAAAGAAATGACTGTGAGAGTTTGTTTTTTTGTTGTTGTTTTTTTTTTTTAAATTGACGGTTGATCAAGTTTGCGAAGTACTTATCTATTTATCTCAAGCCACGATTTTGTGTATGTTATCACTATCTTCGACAGATTAAGGTTTTTAACAGCTTAAATTGCGAATGTATTGAGTGTTTGCTTTGTCTGGGGGGTTTTTTATATACATGCACTCTCTCACTCTCACTGCCTTCTTGGCGCTGTTTTTTTTTTTTCCCAGACAGACTTAAAAGATAACAATTCTTACCTATGCAGAAGTCGGATGTGCTGGATCTGACTCATCAGACATTAATGGCAGTGTAATGGCAGTGTGAGACACATTTTCGCTTATATAACAAACAACAGAAGCCGCTGTCTGAGCGTTCAACAAAGAAGAAGAAAGTTCTTGACAAGACTGTGTTGGTTTTTGCCAGGTGTCAACCTTTCTTCCTGTTTGAATCTAGGGGTGTTGTTTTTTTTATAGAGCTGTTCTGGCTTGAAAATCAGACCTCCAGAACATTTCATAAAAGGTATGACTCCTAGAGTTATCAAAAAAAAAAATGACCTTGTGAAGTACTTATCTAGTTATCTGAAATCACGATCTGTGTATGTTGTTTTGTGTATGTTAGTACTATCTTTGGCGGCTTAAGTTTTTTAACAGTTTCAATTGGGAATGTATTGAGTGTTCCTTCTGTTTTTGTGTTTGGGTTTTTTTACAGGCACTATCTCACTCTCACTGCCTTTTTGATGCTGTTTTTTTCCCCAGACAGACTTAAAAGATAACAATTCTCGCATATGCAGAAGTCGGATGCACTGGGTTTGACTCTAATAATTATTATTAGACACTAATGGCAGTGTAATGGCAGCGAGAGACATTTTCGCTTATATAACAGAAAAGAGAAGTTGTTGTCGGAGCGTTACAACAAAGGAACGAAGAAGAAGAAGAAGAAGAAGAAGAAAGAAGAAGAAGAAGAAGAAGAAGAAGAAGAAGAAGAAAGAGAAGAAGAAAGTTCTTGACAAGATTGTGTGATTCTGTGAGTGGGAATCTTTCTTCCTTCTTGAATTTCAGGGACACTTAAAGAATTCTTTTTTTCTCAAACCTCCAGAAGATTTTGTGACTGAAAGATATGAGTCTGAGAGTTATGAAGAGAAATATGACGTTGATGCGAGTTAAAGTTGCGCAGT
>CM060341.1:29605954-29613454 GCA_030674155.1 Stramonita haemastoma | reverse complement strand
CACACACACACATACACACACACAATGTATATACAATATAGATATATTTATAAATGTTTATATATAATCAAACGGAGAGAAACACACACACACACACACACACACACACACACACACACACACACACACACACACACACACAGTGAGACTGTACATTGCCTTTCCCTGGAGTGAAAACACACATAGATCAACGTCGTTGTGGTTTCCGTGGTGACGAACTGTAAACTGAGAAATGTTGCACTCTTTGTGTACAGGAAATAGCCATTAAAATGGCACAAAGCAGATGACATTTATCATCATCACTGTACTCCTTTTTTTTTTTTTTTTTTTTTCCTTCTTCTTTCTTTTTTAAATCTTTATTCTTTCACTTTCAATCCAAACCATCAATCAATGAATCATGTGAACTAGTTGTTAATCTTTGAGTGATGCAATGCTTTAACCATGAGGCCCATGACTCGATCTATGAGTACCCAACGTCTCAGAAAAGAGACTATTCAATACACTAGGGACTCCTGCCAAGTTACCTTTGAAGCCACTCATACTAACTTGCCTTTGTGGCGGTTTGTTCTCCTTGAAAGGTATTGTGGACAATTTCAGCCCCTAAATGTCAATTCAATATTTAATGAGTTTACAAAGAATAACAGCGAAGAAATAAGTTTTACAACAGACTTTACATTAACCTTGCCCAGTGAACTTTGGCGATCCTTCTTTCAAGTTAGTGCTGATGGAGAAAAACTACTGACAATACACATATACCACAGTACTGGGAAAATCCTAGTACAAGGCAATGTATGCCAGCAGTGGGTTGAAGAGGAGTTCGACAACCTAAGAACAATAGTCAATGAGCTGGCAAAACTAAATGTCACCACGGAAACAGTGACTGATGTCCTCTATTCCGTGGCATCCTCAAGCCTTCCGTGTGCTCCGCTGGCCATACGAGACAGCGCCCCTGACGACCAACCATGTCAGCCAGACCAGACAACAGAGAGGGATGACAACTCTCCTCCCCTTCTTCAGTTGACACCCTCCCCTTCCACTCCACCCCACTCCCTGCCCTCCACACCTCCCACGTCTTCACCCCCCAACCAGGCTACATCACCCCCTCCATCCACTGATGAGGAGACCATCCCCTCTCACCCTTCCTCAGACCTCTCAGCTGATCCATCCCACTCCATGCCCTCCACACCCCCCACGTCTTCCCCCCTGACCAGGCAACATCACCCCCCACGTCTCCCCCTCCTGACCAGGCTACATCACCCCCCACGTCCTCCCCCCTGACCAGGCTACATCGCCCCCCACGTCTACTGATGACAACGGGACCATCCCCTCTCACCCTCCCTCCGACCTCTCAGCTGATCCTCTACCCCCTCCCTCAACGGCTGCACATCCACCTGAGGAAGAAACTGCAACACTGCCCCTCTCCCCCACCACCCCTTCTTCCACCGAAGAACAAGGTATAGTTCAGTCCCCCCTCCCCTCCCCCTCCACTTCACCATGTGATCATCAGCCTCATCCCTCTCCCAATTCTACCTCCAACCAACCTACTCCCCACTCCAAAACATCTCCCACAACAGCAGTCAACACAACACAAACAAGCAATGCACCATGCAATCTCTCTCAAATGAACAACACAGAAATTATAACAATGCTTCACAAACAACTCATTGCAGCCAACATCACTATCTCCAACATGCAGAAAGAAATACACACACTCAAAACACAAATATCACAAATAGATCAAGAAACAAAACACAACAGCCAGGTCATCTCTGACGCTGAAACCAGAGCAAAAAACTCCATGAAAACAATGAAAAGAGATGTTTCACAACAAGTAACAGAGCTACAAAACAGCCAAGAATACCAAACAGAGCAAATGAAAGAAATCAACTCCAAACTACAATCACTCAAAGACAGTCAACACAACATCAACAATACTACCAAGAAACAGATACAAACACTCAGTGCAACTAAACACACAAAACACTCATGCAGTCAGACAGACAACAATACTGAACCACTTGCTGAACAACTCACACAGGTAGAATACAATATAAACACATCCAACAGATATGCTCTCCTCACAGACAAAACCATGACTGACAATTCTTCATACTCCACACCCACACAAAAGCAGACAAGCAACAACACTTCAGCAACTTCACGCAAAAGCACAAGCAAACAGCCTCTCCTTACAAACACATCACAACAGACACGCACACACTCCGAACCCACCAAAGCCTACACTCCAATTCCCATTCCCAAATGCACCATGAGAACCCCCCCATTCCAACCCCCTGAAAACCCTCCAACAAAAAACAGTCCCCATAGAGTGTAACACCTTGTTGTTAGGTGACTCAGTGCTGAAAGGGGTGGACGAGAAAAAGATGTCAGTGGGGGGCCGGCAAGTCTGCAACCTGTCAGTACCAGGCCTGACAGTACAACACCTGTGTCAGTGGCTGACAACAAGCCGCCCCTCTCCACACATACAGCATGTCACCTTCCACGTGGGGATCAATGACTGTAAAACACGATCAGTCACAAAAGCAGAATGGACAAAACTGATCCACCTGCTAAAAAAAATCTTCCCCCATGCTGCTCTACAGGCCTCCTCCATCCTCCCCCCCTTTGGACGACATCCACTGAGGGACAAGGCCTCACGGTCCACGGCCACTCTTGGGGAAACGTGCTGTCAAGAGAGGGTGGTTCTTATTGACAACACCCCCTCCTTCCTCACCAGGACTGGGGCGCCAAAAAAGGTGCTATATGATGATCCAATTCATCCCAGTCCTCAGGGTAACAGAACGCTTGCCCTCAACATCCGTTTCCCCGGAAACCATCGACAGCAGCCAGCCGTGAGGCCCGAGACAAGCTACAATAACATGCCAAGCTACGCTGAAGCAGCCAAAGGCGTACATTCACGGTCGGCTGCCTTCAAGAAAAAGACGACTTCACCCCCACCCCACAGTGCGACTAGCGACAATAGGCCTACCACACCAGGTCTATTACTGGACAGAGACTTTCCCATCCCCCAGCCAAGGAACCCCCATTCTTCAGAAGTAACACGTGTGTTAGGGAGACAACACTCCGTGGCAGATACACAGCCACTTGTGAAAATACTTTCGGATCTACTTCATTGTCTGACCCAATAGTATGTGGTGTGTGTGTTTAGGGTGTTTGGTAGTGTGTGTGTGTGTGTGTGTGTGTGTGTGTGTGTGTACCAATGAGTAGGTGTAGAGGGAAGGGATGGGTGAGTGTGTGTATGTGTGTGTTTGAGTGTATTGTAAGTACATGTGTATGCATGTTTCACACGTGTGTGGGTGCATTTGTGTGTATAGTGTGCATGCGTGAGTGCGTGTGTGTCGTGCTGCATGAGTGCTGTGTGTGCCTGCATGAGTGGCGTGCGTACGTGCTGTGAGTGTGTGCGTGAGTGTGTGTGTTTGTGTGTCTGTGGATACGCTGGTGAGCATGTGCTGCTTGCGTGGTAGGTAAGCATGCGTGCTTGCTTGTGCGTTGCACGCGTGTGTAGTGTATAATAACTATGTGAATGAGTATGTGCGTGCATGTGTGCATGCGTGTGTGCATGCGATGAATATCTTGCCTGTAAGCCACATCAAATATACAGCCCATATATAATGTCTAAATAATAAAATGTATTTGTGCAGGTGTGTCCAAATGTTATATGCAGTGTTGGCATTGATGATAAATGATATTGGTTCAATTTTCATGAATGGATATCTCTCTCTCTCGTCTCTCTCATCTCTCTCTACTCTCTCTGTCTTGTTTCTGTCTGTTCTGTCTGTCTGTGTCTCTCTCTCTCTCTCTCTCTCTCTCTCTCTCTCTCTCTTTCTCTCTCCTCTCCCCCCCCTCCCCCATACTTTTACCCAGCCCCTACCACCACCCCTCCCTTTTTTTTTTTTTTTTTTTTTTTTTCACCCAACTTCAAATGGTGTTGATCAATGTCATGCTGCAGTGTGTATTCCATTTGAGTGGAAAATTGCCTTCTATATCTAGCAGGTATATCGGGATTCAGAGTCTCTTGCAACAGAGCAGTTGTTGCATTGGACTAGTGTGTACTGGAGTTTTTGAATCAATTCTGCATACTATATTTTCGTTTGCTTTTTCATCTATTATTTTTTTATCACTGTATTTTTTGTGTTTAGTATCATATTAATATTTAGTGTGTGGTTGATTATATTGATTTAGTAAAAATTGTTGTATTTTAGTTTTACTAAAAATATTTTTTCCCAATTTATATGCTTTATTATTTTTTATGATTATATGATTTATGTAAAAACGGGACTGGATTCAAAAAGTTGTTTATAATAACACATTGATTCCTTACAGATTCTGAATTGTGTTTATATTTTAGTTTTCGAAATTGTATTATAGTTTTTTGTTGTTTTTTAAAATTTGATAATCAAGTCTCCTGACTTGATAGATTTTATACATATACATAAAAAAAAGGAAAAAATTTAACATGACTTTAACTTTAGACAAGTGGCCCACAAAGCAAGGCCTCCGTGTAGGCTACCTAAATATCAACAATGCAACAAACAAAAAAGATGATATCTCGACCATACTGCACAATGATGGGAATCAATTTCATTTATTTTGCCTTGCTGAATCACGACTCTCACCACATGTAACTGACACATGCATAAATATTCCAGGTTATCAGATCTTTCGACAGGATCCACACAAGCCCAAGTCCACTGGGTTATTAACATATTTCGCTTCTTCACTGAGTTGTAAAAGACTATACAACTTTGATGTTTATGACATTGAATCGATTTGGGTTGAAATAAAATTAAAACACAATAGTCCAATATTAATAGGATTCATATACAGAAATCCTTCGGAAACCACAGAATGGTTTGAAAAATTCAACTCTCTTATGGATGAAGTGACACTTTTAAACCATGAAACAATTATTCTTGGGGATTTTAACATAGACTTATTAAAACCCAAGCCTAAATGGAGTCACAACATTACTATGCATGGCCTGGAACAACTAATAGACAAACCAACTCGGGTAACAGATAACTCAAGAACTTTGATTGATCATATCTATACTACTACAAAACAAAACATAACAGAAGTATGCGCCCCCTCCTGTGGATGCAGTGATCACAATTCTGTGTGTTTTACTTGGTTTAAACATCGTGTCAAAATTCCCAAAGTAGGACATAAAACCATCTTTTACAGAAAATTTAATAACTTCAATGAACAAGACTTTCTTTCAGACTTGATAAACTCGCCATTCCAAGACATATATCAAATCAGAGACCCCAACGAAGCTGCAGAATTCTGGATTACCACATTTATTTCAGTGTATGATAGGCATGCCCCTTTCATCAAAAAAAGAGTTAAAGAAAAAATTAAACCTCCTTGGATAACAAAAGATATAGAGTCTGAAATGCGCTTAAGAGACTATTTGAAAACCCATGGTACAAAAGAAGAATTTAAAATACAAAGAAACAAAGTAACTTCACTAAAACGCAGATCAAAACGTGATTACTTTCAAAAACTATTAATCACAACTACTGACTCTCGCCAGGTATGGAAAGCCATCAATATTTTATGTAATAGACCTATATCAAAAAGCCAAAAGACAGTTAAAGACATAACAGCTGATGAACTGAACACCCATTTCTCAAACATTGCTACTAAAGTCATATCATGTGATAAGTCAAATGAAAATGATCTCCAATACTTAGAACAATATATTGCATTAAAAGAAATTAAATTCCCGTTTGAATTATTGCCAATGACAATTAAAGATGTGTTGGAAAGTCTATCTCTCCAAAACAATTCCACAACACGTGACCTTGACAATCTGGATGGAAAAATATTGAAACTTTCTGGTCCTATTATAGTTGAAACATTGACATATCTATATAATTTGTGCATAGATAAAAACAACTTTCCTCTGATATTTAAAAGAGCAAAAGTCATACCAGTCCACAAATCTGGAGATACTTCTTGTCCTTCAAATTACAGACCAATTTCAATCCTATCGGTCTTATCTAAACCCATCGAAAAACATATCCAAAAATCTTTATATTCCTACTTTGCTAACAACAATCTAATAAATGAAGATCAGTCAGGCTTTCGTAAAAACTATTCTTGTCATACAGCTCTAACTCAACTTACAGACAGTCTCTTACACAACATAAATAAAAATAACTATACAGGCTTAATTTTTGTTGACTTTGAAAAAGCATTTGATGTAATTAATCACTCCTTGCTAGTACGTAAACTTCACCTATATAAACTAACACCTGAAATAATCAATCTTTTAAAGAGTTTTTTGTTAGATAGACAGCAGCTGGTAACTGCAAATAATCAAACATCAGAATTAGTATCTATTAAATATGGAGTACCACAAGGATCAATATTGGGTCCTCTTTTGTTCTCTATATATGTAAATGACTTACCCTTATTTCTAGATTGTAGCTGTGAAATGTTTGCTGATGACACATCTCTCTATTGTAGTGATACCGACCCCCAAAGACTGACACTCAAACTTCAAAACAATATCAACAAATTGATTACTTGGACTCAATTAAACCATATGTCCTTAAATGCACAAAAAACTAAGAGTATGTACGTACTAGCAAGACAAAAGAGGCAAAAAATGAAAAGTAAATTTCAACCTCTGTTGATAGATCAAAAAATTATTGAAGAAGTTGACTCACACAAGATTCTGGGTGTAATTATCGACAAAAATCTTACTTGGACTGACCATGTGATGGCATTAGGAAAACGTCTTACAAACAAGGTACGCCAGCTATCAAAAATAAAACACTTTCTAGATGATCATTCACGCAAACTCTTTTTTTGTGGACACATCTTGCCTATAGTTGACTATGCCTCATCTCTTTGGGACAACTGCAGTGAAACTAATTTGAAATTCATTCATCGATTATATAAAAGAGCACTAAAACTTGTCCTATTAAAAGCAAGCTCCCTAACCATCAATGATTATAAGCAAACAAATATTCTTACATTCCAAAACAGGCTTTACTTTAATAAAGCTCTATTTGTACAAAAAGTTGTCAATGGAAATGCCCCTCCCAAGATCATCAATAGATTCAAAATTAATGAACACAGGCATAACCATCTACTAACATTTCCCAGACCCAGAAACAATCTTTACAAAACAAGCTTCCAATATTCAGGTAGTGATTTATGGAACAAGCTCCCAAAACATTTAAAATGCATCATAAATAAAAATCAGTTCAAAAACCAGTTGAAAAATCACTTAATGCGCTTATGCAAAAATGTTTAAGAACTAAACATGAATCCAATCAACCATATTTAGAACAGACTAAAGATATTGGTACTCTCTGCTCACCCTGAAAAATCTTTCATGTGTGGTTTACTGTGACTCAAAAATCTACACCTTGCTTGCTATATATATATATGTGGAAAAGGAAAAGGCGGACAAAGATTTTTATTTATTTTTTTAATAATTTATTTATGAACAGGATAGGGAAT
>CM060341.1:29600954-29603454 GCA_030674155.1 Stramonita haemastoma | reverse complement strand
GCCAACAGACAGGGAGAGGTCACGGTCATCGTGCCTTTCGCCGCACCCAGCGCCACCACAACCTCTGTGCCAAAAGCCACATCCGCCAGACAGCAGAGAAACGGTACAACCGCCGTGCCTATAAGCAGACAGCAGAAAAACGGCGCAGCTGCCGTGCCTATAAGCAGAGAGAAAAAAGGCGCGGCTGCTGGCCAGATATCCATACTGGTGAAACCGGAACTGAGTCACGCGACGCAGAGGGCGCAAGATCTGTCCAACTATACGATGGTTGGTGATTTGAATGGACTTCACTGGTTGGGTGGTTGGCTGCTTGGTTGGTTGGGTGGTTGGTTGGTTGGTTGATGGGTGGGTTGGTTGGTTGGTTGACTGGTTGGTTAGTTGGTTGGTTGGTTGGTTGGTTGGTTAGTTGATTGGTTGATTGGTTGGTTGGTTGGTTAGTTGATGGGTGGGTTAGTTGATTGGCTGGGTGGTTGGTTACTTGGTTGGTTAACAAGTTGGTTGATTTGTTAGTTGGTTGGCTGGGTTGGTTGGCTGGTGGATTGGCTGGTTGGTTACCAGGTTGGTTGTTTAGTTGGTTGTTAGGTTGGCTGGTGTTTGTTTTTTAATCACAGGTTATTTTCGATGGCTGCCTGGTTGGCTAGGTTTGGTTTTTTTTCCCTTCCCATGTGATGTCATCTGGTTGGTTGTTTAGTCGATGGTATTTTTGGTTCCCTGGTTGTTTTAGTTGGCTGCCTGGTTGATTGGCTGGTTGCTTTTTGTTAGGTTGTTTTTTTTCTTCATGCCTTATGTCCAAATGCAACAAAATGCGGAAGTGTGTGTGTGTGTTTGTGTGTGTGTGTGTGTGTGTGTGTGTGTGTGTGTGTGTGTGTGTGTGTGTGTGTGTGTGATTTTTTTGTTTGTTTGGTTTTTGTTTTTTTTGCTTTCCCTGGGCCGAAACTCCTGAGGTTTACCAATAGTCAAATTCTGCATGCATATCCCACCATTTTTGTTGGTTTTGTTTCTTTCTTTTCTTTCACCCACCTGTCAAAGTTAGATAACCAGGCATACAGACTAAACAGGGATGAAGGGATAAAAAAAAATGATTTTCTTTTTTTTTCTTTTTTTTGACTTTCAGGTGGAATACACCCCAACCAGCGCCATCATCTCAGCTCGCCTCCCAACTCCCGGGTACTACCTCCTACGTGTCTTCGCCGGTTCCCCCAACACCGAACTCCCTCACTGCACAGACTACCTCCTCCACGCTACCCGAACACACACCCCTATCACCTGCCCTCCTTTTCCCCAGGATTTCAAATTCGCGCGCGAACATGGCGTCAAGCTTCTCAGCCCTCGCAGTGCGCATGTGCCAGCGGGTCAGAAGTCCTTGTTCAAAATCCGGGCACCGGGGTTGGGGAAAGTGAAGGTGGATAGTGTGGATTTGGTGAGGGGGAGGGGAGGGGTGTGGGAAGGGGAGGCTAGCCCGGGTCGTGGAGCGGGGAGGATGATTATCTACGGGGCTGTGGAGGCGGGGGCTTCGACCTTGCAGGGTGTGTATGAGTTCCTTGTGAGGTGAAGGAAGAGGAGTGATGGGTGAGGGGGGGGGGGGTATTTTTTTATTTTACGGGTGTTTTCTTGTTGTTGTTTTTTAGTTCCTTGTGAGGTGATGGAAGGGAGTGATGAGTAATGGGGGGAGGGGGTTATTATTATTTTACGGGGTGTTTTTGGTTTTTTTTTTAGAGGTGAAGTTGTTCCATTACCTAGGCGGTCGTAGAGGAGCGAGGCATCAGAGACCAGCTGTTCTAGGCCTCAGCATATTGAGGTTTTGTTGGGGTTTTTTATTAATCATGGCAGATTTCTCTGCCTGAAATTCGGGCTGCTCTCTTTCCTTCCCCAGGAAGAGCGCGTTGCTACAAGAGCAGTGCCTACCCATTTTTTTTTCTTTTTCCTGTCTAAAACTGTATTTGTTTTCGTTATCAGAGTGGTGGGATTTTTTTTCTACAGAATTTTTGCCAAAAAAACCTCTCTTGTTGCCGTAGGTTCTTTTACGCAGGTGTGCTAAATAATTATGTGTAATACACGAGTCCTCGGTTTATAGTCTTATCCGAGAGGCTTGCACCCAGACCACCACTCATTGTCTAGTGGATAGGGGGGAGGGGGGGGGGGGGATTTTGGGCCCAAATGGGTTTTGAACCACCGCACATTTCCAACCCGAAACTTTTTGCTTTCTGGACAGGCGCGTTACCTCTAGACCACTGATCGTCATGATGCTGATTATGGAAGTGAAGTGTATGGTATACCACTTAAGGACTGGGACAGAAGATTTCTCTGTGGTGATGGTTGATAATGGTGTAGTGTATTGTATATCACTTAAGGACCCAAAACTGAAAATTTAAAACTCTGATGATGGTAGCGTACGCGTAGTGTATACCGTTTAAGGACTCAAGACTGAAGATTTTCTCTGTGAGAGGGTTGATGATGGAAGCGTGGTGTAGTGTATACATCTTCAGGACTCAAGACTAAA
>CM060341.1:29587854-29600854 GCA_030674155.1 Stramonita haemastoma | reverse complement strand
ACTTGGAATGTAGACAATCATTTGGTTTCAAAGTGTTCTGTGACATGTTTTATTTGTTCCTTTACTTGGTGTGTAGACAAACATTTGGTTTCAAAGTGTTCCTGTGACATGTTTTATTTGTTCCTTTACTTGATGTGTAGACAAACATTTGGTTTCAAAGTGTTCTGTGACATGTTTTATTTGTTCCTGTACTTGGTGTGTAGGCAAACATTTGGTTTCAAAGTGCCTCTGAGGATCAGTGGTCTAGAGGTAACGGACCTGCCTAGAAAGCGAAAAGTCCGGGTTTGAAGCATGCGGTGGTTTGATCACCGTTTGTTCCCGAAACTCCCCCCTCCCCTCCATCCACTAGGCTGTGAGTGGTGGTCTGGGTGCTAGTCTTTCAGATGAGACAATGAACTGAGATCCCGTATGCCATACATATTTAGTGCACGTAAAAGAACCCACGGCAACAAGGGAGTTGCTCCTAGTAAAAGCCTGTAGAAAAAAGCTGCTGTGACAGGGAAACAAATAGACGTGCAGACAGGAAAAGGAAAATTGGGTGGCGCTGCTCTTGTGGCGACGGGCACTCACTAGGGAGAGCAGCCTGAATTTCATGCAGAGAAATCTTCCGTGACTTAATGTAATATACAAAACAAAAACTGGGGAACATGATCTTGCTGTGTAATCAACTCAGGTATATCTTGCCTTGTATGGTAAAAATACCTGCGTTTTCTTTTTTCTGTATGCCTATTCTTTGCTTTAAGAAAAGAAACTCTCTAAAAGTATCAAAAACATGCATAAATTATATTTAATCAAAGTAGACATAGCAAACTTTTTAATCATGTCCAGTTTGCATGGGTTTTTTATCATTTTGTGTACATGTGTTTGATCTTTAGTATGAAGCAAACATAGTCCCTCATAGCAGAATTAATATTCAGCCAGTTTCATAGAACTTCTTTCAGTTCTGGACAATCATTTTCTCCTGTAGGAATACCAGGGGATCCTTTTGGTAGAAATAGCATCCCCACCTTCTGGAAACTCTGTGCTAGCAATTTCTCCTTTTCTATCACTTTCTGTCTGTCTGTCTTTCTCCTCACCTCTCTCTCCTCTTCCTTTCATGCTTACTTTCTGCCTTCCCAGCCCATTCTCCTGCCTTTCTTTATGCCAACAGAGGGTTTTCCTGGTTTATAGGAAAGTGAGAGATGCTATTCTAAGAGCTTGTCATGGCTGAAGACAAACTCAACATAAGAATTTAGCAACACAACCACATTTTAATGTGGGCCTGGACACTTTGCCTATATCAATAACTGACAAAGTTTTGACCTAGGCCAAGTATTGTTTTTATTTATTTTTTGTATACCACTTTATTTCACAGCAGATTTCTCTGCGTAAAATTGGGGCTGCTCTCCCGGGGAGAGCACGTCGCCACAAGTGCAGCGCCTATCCATTTTTTTTTTCTTTTTCCTGTCTGCAACTGTATTTGTTTTCCCTATCAGAGTGGCTTTTTTCTACAGAATTTTGTCAGGGATAACCCTCTTGTTGCTGTGGGTTCTTTTGCCTGCGCTGAATAATAATATGCAACAAATGGAACCACGTGTTTATCGTCTCATCCAAAATACTAGCATCCAGACCACCACTCATGGTCTAATGAATGGGGGGGGAGTATTATTTCGAGAATGATTGAGGGCATTTGCATTATGTACCCCACAGATAGACTGACTGAGAGAGTGATTGATTGACTGATTGATAGAGTGATTGGTTGATTGATTGATTGATTTATTGATTGATTGGCTGATTGGTTGTTTTGTTGAAAGATTGATTGATAATCATTTTTCAAGGGTGAGAAATAAGTATTATCATACTTTTTTCTTCCAGCCCATACAAAGAAGAGGATCAAGTCAAGACAAATTGTTTTATTTTGAGGATAATGAATAAGCATTGGTATGCTTTTTTAACATCCAGTCCCCGCCTTATCGGTGATAAGATTAAGATAAAAAATAAACCTATAACAAAATAGACATAGCAAACAGAGAGAGAGAGAGAGAGAGAGAGAGAGAGAGAGAGGAGAGAGAGAGAGAGAGAGAGAGAGAGAGAGAGAGAGAGAGAGAGAGAGAGAGAGAGAGAGAGAGAGAGAGAGAGAGAGAGAGAACTCTGAACTCTGAAATGCTTTAATGTACTTCGGCCATAGGCCACAATGCAAGCAACAAAAATAAAGAAGGTGGGTGGTGGCGTGTTGATGACACATATCCTCATAATAACTGTCAATATGTATATACAAATAGTAGGCATATAGAGAGAGAGAGACTTGAACTCTCCTATGGGAACATTGTATTGCTGTCAATGCTGCTGCTGATTCGTGAAGCACGTGCAAAATGACAGTGTTCACCCCTAGAAGGGGGGGTGGGGTGGAAATTGAGTTGTCCTGTAGCCCTCTCACTTGGAACATTTGACAAATTGAGGGCGACCACAGCACAAGAATCTTTGTGTGCATTGTGGCTGCTTCGCCATTTTAACCTGAACCTACAGGTAAGATTTTTTCTTGGCTGTTTTTGATGCTGGCTTTAATTTTCTATGGTCATTATTTCATGTAAAGGATGAGAAAGTATTGAAGCCCAAGACAGGCAGATTAGAAGGATATTGTATTGTGAGTGCCAGCTATAAAGTGGCACAGATGTTGGTCATTGTGGGGCCGTTTTTCGTTTCCTCATCCAACACTCAGACAGCAAGTATTGTTGTTTGTCATACCAGTGAAAATAAGTTGCGCTGCCATTAAACACCTGACAAGTCAGGCCCAGCACACTCAACTTTAGCATGGAACAGAGTTGCTATATTTTGAGTATTTCTTTTCTGGGTAAAAACAAAAGTCAGAGGAATGGACCAAAAACGGCAAAATCCAAACAAGAAGGTGACAGGAAGGAAAGGAACAAGGCAGAAACGTAGAGAGGGATAGAAAAGGAATTGCTAGTACAGTTTCCAGAAGGGTGGGATACTATTTTTATACTGACAGGCCCCTGGTTATCCCCATAGGGGGAGTGCTTCCATTTGTTCCCCCTACAGTGACTAGTTTATAAAGGATGTGAAGTTACATTAACTTTTTTTTTGTTCATTGGTTGGCCAACTGGGACATTTTTGTATGTGACCCTCTTTTACCCACCATGAAGGTAGCCGCATTCCGACTTTTGAGGATGTTTAATCACATCAGTGTGCTTTTTTTTGTTCTTTTATTTCGAGGATAATGGAATAAGCACTCGTGTGCTTTTTTACGTGCAGTCCCCGTTTGTATGCAGTTTTATAAATTTTGTCATCTGTTCCCACTGGCAAACAATGGCCTACTCACGAAAAGCAGAACAGGATTTACCCTGTGCGCAAGATGGTCTGCGTGTCTGCGTGCGTTTGCCGGGGCCTTGGTTTATAGTCTCATACGAAGGACTTTTGGGGAGAGTGGAGTCAGCACTGATGTTAACTCCAGGAGAAAAATCCCCTCCACCAGGAATCAAACCCACGTCGTCAAATTGCCAGCGCATTGTTCTGACCACTAGGCTATCCCATACATGAGTTCGCTTGAATTTTTTTTTTCGGTCTGTCTGGCTGCTTTTATTCCCTTTTCAAGATTTTGTTTTTGGTTTTTGTTTTTACCTATCTGCCTTTTGTCTTTAGTTATTCTTTTCATGTTTTTCTGTTTTTATGTAAAATCATTCTGCCCCTTTTCCTTGCTTTCCTTTTACTTTTCTTTTCTTTGTGAGTTTTACTTCGTTTTTCTTTGTCTTCTTTGTCCATCTGTCTCTCTTCATCTCATTCTATCTGTCACTCTCTCTCTCTTTCTCTCTCCCTCTCACCCTCCTCTCTCTCTCTTGAAACAAAATTGCATTTCTTTCTTTCTCTATTTCTCTCTCTCTGAACAAAATTGTATAGTCTCTTTCTGTCTGTCTTTGTCTCTCTGTATGTCTGTCTGTCTCTGTCTGTCTCTGTCTGTCTCTGTCTGTCTCTGTCTCTGTCTGTCTCTGTCTGTCTCTGTCTGTCTCTGTCTCTCTGTCTGTCTCTGTCTCTGTCTCTTCTCTCTCTCTCTTATCTCTCTCAACATACTTGCATCTCTCTCTCTATGTATCTCTTTCCCTCCCTTTCTCTCCATCTCCCTCTCTCCCTATGACTGACTGTCTGCCTGTCTGTCTGTCTGTCCGTGTCTCTGTCTCTGTCTCTGTCTCTCTCTGTCTCTCTCTGTCTCTCTCTGTCTCTCTGTCTCTCTGTCTCTCTCTCTGTCTCTCTCTCTGTCTCTCTCTCTCTCTCTCTCTCTCTCTCTCTCTCTCTCTCTCTCTCTCTCTCTCTCTCTCTCTCTCTCTCTCTCTCTCTCTCTCTTTCTTCTCTCTCTCTCTCTCTCTCTCTCTCTCTCTCTCTCTCTCTGGGAGACGGGATAGCCTAGTGGTCAGAACATTGCGCTGGCAATTTGACGACCCGAGTTCGATTCCCGTTGGAGGAGATTTTTCCCCTGGAGTTAACATCAGTGCCGACTCCACTCTCCCCAAAAGTCTTTCCGATGAGACTGTACACCGAGGCCCCGTGTACGACAGCAGGCAGAACATCTTGCGTACATGTTAAATCCTGTTCCGCTTTTCGTAAGAGTAGGCCATTGTGTGGCGGTGGGAACAGATAAGATTTTCAAAACTGCATACCCACCGGGACTTGATGAAAAAGAGCACATGAATGCTTATTCGATTATCCTCGATATAAAAGAAAAAAATTAAAATCTCTCTCTCTCTCTCTCTCTGTCTCTCTCTCTCTCTCTCTCTCTCTCTCTCTCTCTCTCTCTCTCTCTCTCTCTCTCTCTCTCTCTCTCTCTCTCTCTCTCTCTTCTCTGTCTCTCTCTCTCTCTCTCTCTCTCTCTCTGTCTCTCTCTGTCTCTCTCTCTGTCTGTCACACACATTTGTATTTTCAGAAACTTGGCAGCAATCTTCGTCAACCTACATACACCACGATGCAACACTTACTTGATTCACAGTGATCTTGCCTTGTTAGGCCCATGTTTGGTAGTAGATGGTTGGGAATGGATGACAAAGAGAAAATTTCAACAAACCCTTTCAAGAATTTTGCTTTCCTGGGGTCTGGAACATAAATTAATCCTTCACCTTCAGGTTTTTTTTTATTTTTGTTTTTTTCATTTTGACTCCAGTTTGCAGTAGTATAGCTAGGCGTTCATCATTGAGGTTTTCATGAATGCAAAGCTTGCCAGTTGTCAGGCAGTTAGCTGCTTCTTTGCTCAGCTGGTTTGCAGATTTTACATGTATATTTTCCCTTTGCTCTGGTCAGATTTTGTGCCATGTCTGGCTTTGGGTTAGTCTTTGTGTCCTGCTTGGGTTTTAGTCTGTGTGTCCTGCTTCCAGTCCTTATGTCCGGCTTTGATTTCTTTGCGTGTACTTTTTTGTGTGTCCAGTTTTCAGCCTCTGTGTCCAGCTTCCAGTCTTGTGTGTCCGTGTTTCAGTGTTTGTGTCCAGGTTTCAGTCTTTGTGTCTAAGTGTAGTTTGTCTTTGTGTCCATGTTTGTCTTTGTGCCCATGTTTGTCGTTATGTTCAGTTTTGGATCAGTCTTTGTTAGAGCTTCCCTGTCAGCTGTCTTCAAATGATCACTGAGCACCTTCCGATTGCAATCAGTATTCCTTGCTAAAACAGAATTACCGTCGACTGAAATTAGTTTGAATAAAATAAGATGAGATGAAACATAATCATAAGCCTAAACTAAAATCTAATTAAAAATGAGATAAACATTCAGAAATAAAAAAAGTAGGGTTTGGTCTAAACTTACAAGAAAATAAAATAAAATAAGACAAAATAAAAACTAAAAGTAATGCAAAGACTAGACTAAAATAAAAAATAAAACAAAATAGAATAAAAATGAAATGAAGTGAAATAAAACAAAATAAAATAAAAACTAAATGTAAATTAAAATAGGGGAAAAAATTGTGCAAGAAATCTGAGAGCAATCTAGGTGACAGTGATCTATCTTCTCACCCCAAAACACCACCACCTACAATGACTTGGAGACTATGTGCTTGTGACTTGGTTATTTCTTTACTTTTTTTATATTATTTATGAGTGTTTTTTAATTGCTATCTACACTGGCTTTGAGACAGTTTTCGAGGCATCACAACTTGTCAGTCCATTTCCATTTCTGATAGATTTCCTATGTCTGAAGATTCCACCACCTACAACAGTTTTGAATGGGCTTTCATGAGGTATTGTAACTCGGTCATTCCCTTCCATTTCTGATAGGTTTTCCTTGTGTCTGAAAATACCAGTGGCTGTGAGAGTTTTCATGAGGTATTGTAGTTTAGTTATCCCCTCCCCTTTCTGATAGTATTTTTTTGATAATGTCACCCCTACAATGGCTCTTAGATGGTGTTCATGTAAACTGGTCATTCCTTCCATTCCTAAGGCATTTCCTTGTCCTTACCAATCTTTATCAAACATGGGTCCTAACCTGGCGGTGAGTCATTATGTGGATCATCCTGAAGACTCTTCAAGAGTGGGGCCAGATTCTGATGATCGTCACCTTGGAGTCATCTGCTGCATGAGATCCTGGCATCTGTAAGTAGTGTGCAGCTGCAGATGAGACTTAAGTGATGTTACAAAGGATTCGGGTATCGTTTTTTTTCTCTGATTTACTTTTTGATTTAAATTTTTTTTTTACTTATAGTTTTTGCATCTTTTTACAGTATCATTATTTTTTGTTCCGAGTCTTATGTTTAGGAGAATCCAGTTCACATTATTTTAAGGAGTCCAGTCAGGTTTTTAGGCATAAAGATCTTGCAGGGTTTGGGTTGCTGCAGACATGGCAGCTTCTAACTCTGGAAGGGAGAGTATCGATATTGAGTTGACAGAAAAGCCTCCATGTTTGGAAATTATTTGAAAAAATTAATGATATAATTTATTTGATAATAGCTTGTTCCATTGTAATGTTTGAAAATAAAACTCCACGAGTTATTTGGATTCGAATTTGATGATTAATTGGCGAAGAAGCATAGTGAATTCTTTCAAATGAAATCAAATCCTTGAAACCGGAGCCAATAAACTAGGGTTTTCAATCTACTGATGATGACTTTCTGCTTTCAGGGGCTCTGGGTCTGGAATCAAGTGCCAGGGATCTGACATGTGTGAGGGCAGCCATCCTGACCTGCCTTTTCTGAAAGCTAGATAAGGTATTTATAGTTTTGCCTCTTTATTTTTCAGAACTTTCTGATCTTAATACTTTTATCTGTGAACCTTGTTGTTGTTGTTGCTATCTTCTGTTGTTTCTGTCTGTGTTTTTTCTCATTCCTCAACTAGAGCTCTGAGGTTCTCCAATGGTGAAAATTTTGTGTATGCGACCAATTTGTGGCCACAATTCAGGTGTTGGTCGAGTGTTGTAGTTTAAATATTTCTCGGTGTTGCATCTGTAGGTTTTTCTCTGGGTAGGAGCAGGATGGAATTTTTTTTTAAAGCGATTGAAAAAGACATGCTTTTCATGAAATTTGAACTCGTAAGCTACCAGGATCAGTGTGTTAGCCACTGCACCATTTGCAGCTGGTCCATTTTTTTCTTTATCAATAGACAGATCATGTACTGCTAATGTTAATTTTTTTGTCTCCTATTTCAAAATTTGTGATTTTTATCTATTCAACCAGGTACCATATGGGCCACAACAGTTCCAGTGAAATCCAAAGTAGAAGGGACTGCTAAACCAGGCCGTCAACTCGCCATCCAGTGTTGTCCGCTACAACTGCACCAGAGGCTGCCATGCACGGGTTGGACTTGTGAGCAGCTCCAGACATAGCCCCCAGCACGACTGAAGCAGAGAGAAGACACAGCCATTGTCTTCCGAGACAGGGGCAGCCTGACTGAATGGGGACAAGCATCACTACTACTGTACTGCAAACGTCGGTGTATGTACCTGCCTCAGATGGAGTCAAGGTACCTCGAACTTCGGCAAAATCCAGGTATAAAAGTTGCCGATATAATTTTCTTGTAACCAAAGCATTTTTTTCCTTTAATGCCCCTATTTGTTAACGGAAATTATGTGTAACATGTGTTGTTAGAAAACAGAGTTTTTATGTGTTTTATAAAGTCTTACTATACATTAATTTTTCGAGACTGTCGCCAGTAAAAGCCAACTGTCCAAACAAGGGTTGAAAATAAAGCTTTAACACCTGTAATGTAGTACTAATAAATCAAATATCATAAAGTAAGGAAATCAATCCATTGAATTTTTCCAGCTTATGAAAATGATTTGTGATATCATGAAGTCTGTAAAAAGTAATCTCATTTTGAATACTTTCAAAGTAACAGGATAAGTAACTACTGTATGGCCAACAAAACCCTCTGAACTTTTAATGTTGGCGATTAATTCACTTGCTGTTAGAGGCTAAGGGACTGGAACCACCAGGCGCCGCAGGTTTTGTTTCAGCCATCCTGAATTGGGGCAGGGGGGCATGCTTTGGAAGAGTGGTATGGTTAGAGACAGGAATGAAATTGTCATATCTGCTGATAAAGTAAAATAGGAAATTTAATGTGAATTCATTTTGATACAGAGTGACGCAATGTAGTTAATTTGATATCGAGATAATCAGACAATTAGTAATGCTTTTTTTCAAAAAACGGGTTAACAAATTTAGATTGTACCTAAAATTTGAAATCAAAATCATTTTGAAATTTTAGGCAATTTAGCAAATAATTAAATGTAACAATGTCTTTACAGAATTTTTGTGAGTTTATTTTCTTCTATGTGACATTAAATCATTTTGATAGTTTCAGCTAACCAAAGCAAAAAACGAAATGTGACAAAAGTGTTCAAACTCGTGAAACTTTGTTACAAAATGATATCTAATTATCTAAATAGTTTCGCTTATAAAGCAGATGGTGAAATGGGATGGTCTTTTAAAGAATAATTCCAATTTATTTCATATTCACATAAACTATTTTGTATTCACATAAACTATTTTGCATTCACATACAATTAAATACTTTTAACATTTACACTATTTAAAAAAACGGAAAAGCTTTTTTTTATTTAAGGTAACAAAGGAAAAGTTGAAATGAGCCAATGTCTGTAAAGAACAGTTGTGAACTTGTTCTGTTTCAAA
The DNA here is from genome assembly GCA_030674155.1 of Stramonita haemastoma. Lineage (NCBI taxonomy): Eukaryota > Metazoa > Mollusca > Gastropoda > Neogastropoda > Muricidae > Stramonita > Stramonita haemastoma. Next base: position 29,591,769 of record CM060341.1, on the reverse strand, counting down.
GTGGTAAGATAAAACCATCATAGCATATGAGCTAACATTCAACATTTTCCCTGTGACTGATGACTTCCTAACTGCTGACAGGAACAACTGGACAGGAATCAAGTACTGAAGAACAGACACGCCATCCAGCACCACTTGTCGGTTACCAGCACATGATCAGGTAACAGGTTTGTGTCTAAAACTTTCACCCCGTCTGCTAGACAGTGCTAGTATTTCGGAGGAAGCGATAAACAGAGGTCACGTGTGCAGCACGCATTTAGCACACATAAACAAACCCACGGCAACAAGAGTTGTCCCTGGCAAAAAAAAGCCACTCAGATAGGGAAACAAATGCAGATACAGACAGGGGAAAATGGGTGGCGCTGCTCTTGTGGCGATGCACTCTCCTCAGGAAGAGAGGTTCGAATTTCAAGCAGAGAAATCTGCTGTGACTTGAAGTGGTATACAGATACAAAACATCAGTGACTTTTTTCTCTGTGTTAGTATATATTATGTCTGTGTGACTTGTACAAATTGTTTGTATTATTCTAACCTTAAAAGATTCCATCTGCACTCAACACTATAATTTTAAAGAAATTTTTCATACATTTTTCTAGGATATAAAAGAAATCTGAGTAATCATTCAGACCACAGATGCTAAACCAGTTGTTCTTTTATATCGCTTCAAAAAGGTCATATCCGAGAGTATGTAAATTTTGTAGAGTTTAAGTTCACAATCATCATTATGCATAACAGCAGGGTTTTTTGTTTTTTTTACAATGTATTCAAATAAAAAAGAATAATGTTCATATCCCCATTCATAACTCTAGAATAACACTGCATCCATGGCAAAATGAAAGAATTAATAGCCTAATAGTTCCACAAATTACTTTATGGAAATAAAAATCACCTAAGTTTGACATCGACTATTCGACTTCACCTATCCCATAGTCTGGTTGACCGTGGGGGCAACACTGAAGATATTGCAGCCAGCTTCCTCCATTTCTTGGAGTTCTTAAATTTAAAAAGTATGACATTCCACTCAAGGCCAGTCCACTCTCTGATGTTGTTTTCCCATTGTTTCTCTACCTCGAATTTAAATGTCAAGTCAAAAATACTTAAATCATCCCATGAAGAACTATTGGAACACTGACAAGCACATACCCGATAGGAATTATAATCTTGAAAACAAAAGTTAGTTTCAAATTTGTTTAAACTCTACATAGCTTCAAATAAAAATCTCCCTCTCTCTCTGTCTCTCTCTTTTTTCTCTCCCTCTCTCTCATCACACACACATACACACAACACAACACACACCATACACACAGCGCTCTCATACTCTCTCTCTCTCTCTCTCTCTCTCTCTCTCTCTCTCTCTCTCCTCTCCTCTCTCTCTCTCCTCTCTCTCTCTCTCTCTCTCTCTCTCTCTCTCCTCTCTCTCTCTCTCCTCTCTCTCTCTCTCTCTCTTCTCTCTCTCTCTCTCTCTCTCTCTCTCTCTCTCTCTCTCTCTCTCTCTCTCCTCTCTCTCTCTCTCTCTCTCTCCCTTCTTCTCTACCGACAACACAGCACAACACAACACAATCATCCCACGAACACACTACTACACACTCACATATCACATCACCATCAGCGACACCACACATCACTACACACACACACACACACACACACACACAACTCACACACTCACACACACCCCACTACTACTCCTCCATCTCTCCCCATCTCTCTCACACACACATCACACATATCACACACACACTCCCTCTCTCTCATCTCTCTCTCTCTTCTCTCTCCTCTCTCTCTCTCTCTCTCTCTCTCTCTCTCTCTCTCTCTCTCCTCTCCTCCTCTCATCTCTCTCTCCTCTCTCTCTCTCCATCTCTCTCTCTCTCTCTCCTCTCTCTCTCCTCTCTCTCTCTCTCTCTTCTCTCTCTCTCTCTCTCTCTTCTCTCTGCGCACGCGCGCGCGCACCCACGCACGAACTTACACACACACACATATACACACATGCGCGAACACACACACACACACACACCCCACACACAACACACACACACACACACACACACACACACACACACACAGATCTGAAGTCTCCACTATCTTGCTGGAATAATAAAATTTCCCTTTCTCTCACTCCCTTTCTATTTTCCTTAACCATAGTCCACTCTCTCTTTTTCTGATCATAATTTTACCTTTGCAGTCCATTCATTTGCATTTTTTCCCTAAGCAAGTCTGAAAACTTTTTTTTTCATTTCAGATGTTATGATATTTTGAGGTCATCTCTATCAAGGACATCACTACAGTCAAGCAAAAGGACTTTCCAGTAACCAAGAAAAACTGTCGCCAACTGGGTACGCCAAGCACCTCTCCAAGGAAGAACATTTTTTGACTGTCCTGGGTTGACCCTAGGTTGACCAGGGCGTTGATACAAGGAAGATCAGTAGAGTTGGATTTAAAAACCTAGTTTCAATTTGAATAGAGTTGCACTTTTTTTAAATTTAAGATAAATTGACAAGGTGAAAGCTCCGATTATAGTCTCTATGGTCGGTGGGGCTATAGACAAAAAGGTTGGATTATATTTTGTGATTATTTGCTGTTTTTGCTTTATTGAAATCGGTTAAAAGACACCCCCCTCCCCTTTAATTTCCTCAGCTAGAGTTCGAGGTTTACCAATAGATGTTTGTATATGTGAATGTTTCTTACCCGCTATTAAGGTAGCCGCAATCCGATTCAGGGTTGTCTAAATTTTTAAACTTTATTTCACGAATTATTTTAGGGAAATTGTGTGTGTTGGTGTGTGGCGGGGTGTGTGGGTGTTGTGGGTGTTTGTCTTTTGTAAAGTGTGTGTGTGTGTGTGTGTGTGTGTGTGTGTGTGTGTGTGTGTGTGTGTGTGTGTGTGTGGTAAAGGGGATAGTTGTGGGGAGGAGAGACATCAGGTTGGAAGAAAAGGGGAGGGAAAAGGGGGAGGTTTAGGAGGGGTGTGGATGCACAAATAGAGCAGTGGGGATAGAAAAAAGGGATGGCTGAGAGAATTTTATCTGAATATTTTTCTTGGTTTTAAATTTTTTTATTCCCTAGGCTACAGCTTCGAGGTTAACCAATAATCAAAGTGGTGCATGGGCAACCGGTTTTTTTGTCAACCATTAAGGTAGATGCATTCCGACTTCGAGTATCTTACACGGTTTAATTTTTTTCTTTTAAGTGGATGCAACTTCTTCAAAGTATTTCAGAGGTTAACTCTTCTCTTAATGAAACCAGAACTGCAATTTTCGCGGAATCTGAAGTCTAATGCACAGCCTCAGCTTTTTGATAGAACAGATGACTCTTGTTTAAAGCTCCTTAACATTGCAATTAATACGTATAGCCCTTGTGGTCGGTAGAATAATTAAGGTGAAATAAATGCCATTGTGTCTATAGCTACATACTATTTGTCTATGTGCTATTGTGTCCACATACATTCTGACATTCAGACCGACCAGCTGACAGACAACCCTTACCCCAATAACTCTTAACTCTAACCCAAACACTAACCTGAACTCTTAACTCTGGCCCCACGTGTGGACACAAAAGACAGGTGAATGGTAAACGCTGACACAATGGCTGAACACATTCTTTTTCTTTTGGGTTGAAAAGAATTGAATGAACAAACTGCTTTAAACCATACTTTTACAAACAAAAACAAAGTTTACGCGAACAGTAGTAATCAAGTTGTAAAGGCACCAACTAATTAAAAAAATTATCATTATAATCAAATACCAGTAGTCTTTTAAAACATGTTTTAGAGGTCAAAGGTTAATTGGTCAGAATTTTGCATAGCCATTGTTTTTGCCCACCATTAAGGTAGCCGTATCCCGATTTGGGGGCTATGATATTAGAATCCAATACTACTGATAGGATCAGAAGGGGAAGGGGTGCTAGATTTTTAGGGAAAAG
>CM060341.1:29575354-29580354 GCA_030674155.1 Stramonita haemastoma | reverse complement strand
TTTTATGACCGACCTGGTATAAAAGCACACCCTGTGAAAGGCAATAGTAGTGGTGTGCAGTTGGCACCTTGTCAATGTCCTAACAACTTTTCTTCAAAATCATTGAAATGAATGGGGAAACTGTCTGTAGCTCTAGCATAGATTCACAAAGAGCCATTGAGTATGGACTGAATGAGCTTTGAAAGGGGGTAGAGCTGTGATTGTACGTAGACATTACACACACATAAGCACACACACACACAGACACACACAGACACACACAGACACACAGACACACACACACACACACACACACACACAGACACACACAGACACACACACAGACACACACACACACACACACACACAACACACACACACACACACACACACACACACACACACACACACACACACACACACACACACACCACAGGGGGAGGGAGGACACAGTGTAGCTATGAGTAGACAGTGCAGTCCTGAAGACCAGAGCAGTCTCAGTGTCGTTGTCTTCACTTCCTGCTGTCAGCCATGACACCACGGCAGTCTGCTTGCTGCACTTCGGGCAGTGGTTTGTTTTGTGCGTTCACCCCCTGAATCCTGACTCTGTGACACCTGATGATTTGACCACTGTATGATGTGACCACTGTATGAAGTGACCACTGTATGATGTGACCACTGTATGAAGTGACCACCTCTCCTCACAGGTGGCTCTGCTATCCTGTTGGCCAGTAAGGTCAGTGTTCTGTATCTGTCTTCCTATGAAGGGTACACGAGATACACACTGATCTGTCACCCTTCTTTCTCCCTTCTGTCACCTGTCACCCTTATGTCATTCTTCTGTCAATGTCATCCTTCTGTCAATGTCATCCTTCTGTCACCCTCCTGTCAATGTCACCCATCTGTCACCCTTCTGTCACCCTTCTGTCACCCTTCTGTCACCCTTCTGTCACCCTTCTGTCAATGTCATCCTTCTGTCATCCTTCTGTCATCCTTCTGTCACCCTTCTGTCAATGTCACCCTTCTGTCACCCTTCTGTCACCTGCTCTCAATAAGAGGTTGAGGGCCTATCAGTATAAATAGCATTCTCATCTTCTGGAAATCAGGTGCTAGGATTTCCCTCTTTTCTATCCCTCTCTTTCCTTTTCACCTCCTTTTTGGTTCATTCTTTTGCCTTTCTCCCCTTACCAGAAAATATTTCTCTCCCATGCTGAGGTCGGATATGCAAGGCTTGTCATGCAGTTAACAGCACTGCAAGGCATTTTAGCTCCTATGACAGACAACAGTAGTTGCTGTCTGAGCATTTGACAAAGAAAACTCTATCACTCAATGACAGGTACATGTCACTAGATACCCCTATTCTGAACACATGGCTTCTAAGCCTCTCTTTGCTGGAAGTCAGAACTGCTGTAGTCATTGAAAGAAGAGTAATTACAGAGTACACCACTGACAGACACACAGCTTGGTGAAGACTTCAGACTATGACATACATGAATCAGCTATTGGTTAGTAATTCTTTCACTTTCTTTAACATATGTGACGCTCCACCACATAAGGAGTCGTATTGCACCAGAGGTCAATTTTTAGTTATTAACAAGTTATTCATCTGCAATAAAAAGGCTATTCAATAAATTAAAAAAACAGATTGAAAATCGGACAATTCTGTGCAAAAGTTATTATAAATTGAAATCATAGACTGCAGGAAATGACAAAAATGAGAAACGGGCAGATTGAAAATCGGACAATTCTGTGCAAAAGTTATTATAAATTGAAATCATAGACTGCAGGAAATGACAAAAATGAGAAACGGGCAAGTTTATTTTTGTAACAGGTGGTCAGAATGAGGGCTTGGATATTTTCAAAATACATTTAAAAGCAAAAGGAGTAAAAATTATGTCTTGATATTTCATTACAAGGTAGAATAACTGATGTGGTTTAATAATCAATATCTCAAAAATGGACACTTAACACCCACCTACCTTTAATGACTCCTAGCGCAAAATTGGGTAATGTGCTAAGCGACTCATTTCGTGGTGGAGTGTCACATATTCATGTCCAAATTCACACACACACACACACACACACACACACACACACACACACACACACACACACACACACACACACACACACACACACACACACACACACACACACACAGATGGCACAGTTTTAACAATAATGCAGATGCTGCATACATTTTACCAGGGTTGAAATCGAAAAGATCTTTTTATTTTGGGGAGAATATTTCACTTTTTACAGCAGAACTCATAGCAATATTAGTTGCACTTTAGTTTCTTAATAGATTTTTCGAGAGCTGTTTTTTTGAATGCTTTTTTGTGTTGATTCAAAATCAGTAATTTCAGCCATCAGCTCTATAGAAACAAAAAAATCAGAACTAGTTTTTTTTTATGTTTGTCATTTAATTCATCTCCTCACCTTAAAAGGCCCAGATATACTTTCTGTTGGATTCCATCTCGCTCTGGTATAATTTATAGTAAAAAAGTTGACCTTTAAGCAAAAATGGGGGCAAAACAATTAATAGATGTGGCAAATTTGAAACTTCATTTCTCATTGCAGGAATGCTTACAGATTGTGGGAAAAGCACAGAAAAAGTTATTCCATTTTGAAAAAAGAGGATTGATGATAGATAGATAGATAGATAGATAGATAGATAGATAGATAGATAGATAGATAGATAGATAGATAGATAGATAGATAGATAGATAGATAGAAAGAAAGAAAGAAAGAAAGAAAGATAGATAGATAGATAGATAGATAGATAGATAGATAGATAGATAGATAGGTAGGTAGGTAGGTAGGTAGGTAGGTAGGTAGGTAGGTAGGCAGGCAGGCAGGCAGGCAGGCAGGCAGGCAGGCAGGCAGGCAGGCAGGAGGTAGGTAGGTAGGTAGGTAGGTAGGTAGGTAGGTAGGTAGGTAGGTAGGTAGGTAGGTATGAAGGGGTGGTAAAATTTGAGTCTTTTGTTAAAATGCATGAACAGATTCTTACAGTATAAATGCAATTATTTCTCTGGCCTGCCGATAGAAGTTGAACTGTTTTAAGACAAAATTTGTTGGACATAGTATGGACATATTATCTCTTTATAACTATGTGACCATAGTGTAACTGTTGATCATAACTATATTAAAATGCAGCATGCTGCAAAATTACAATCCTGTTCTCACCTCATCATCCTCACCAGAGATATTCAGTGATCCATTACTGATGTATACATTTTTCAAATCATTAATGCACAGTCACACACATTGGTTCATTATCATAATCATTATGGACCATACTTAAAAGACATATCCTTCTGTGGCTTATATTTTCTCTTGTCCGTCATGGTTATCAATAGTTTTATTGTTCATGCATTAGATTCTTTTCACAGATATGAATTTTTATTATTCTGTACTCAAGAATTACTGATATTTGTGTTCACATTTTCCCTATCTGTTTTGTGTAGATTAAGTGAATTAACTCCTAACCCACTCTCAGAACTCTTTCACCTCACCCCCTTTCTTAAATGTCTAATATCACATTTTATGAAGAGACCTAAAATGAATCTCTCTCTCTCTCTCTCTCTCTCTCTCTCTCTCTCTCTCTCTCTCTCTCTCTCTCTCTCTCTCTCTCTCTCTCTCTCTCTCTCTCTCTCTCCTCTCTCTCTCTCTCAAAGAATTTTGCCTTGCCTTGCCTAGCCTTGCCTTGCCACCTCTCTCTCTCTCTCTCTCTCTCTCTCTCTCTCTCTCTCTCTCTCTCTCTCTCTCTCTCTCTCTCTCTCTCTCTCTCTCTCTCTCTCCTCTCTCGTATTTAGAAAAGGGGGGTTTCTATCAAAACATGAAAAATGGTTTTATAAGGGTGTTAAGTTGGACATAGTTAATCAATATTGTTACTTGGGTTTCACTTTTACGACAAAGATTAGTACAAAGTTGGGAACGGAAAACCTAGTAGTCAAAGGGAAAAAAGCAGTCATCCAGTTAAATAAAGCATTTAATAGATATAAAGAAATGAATGTAAGCACGTTTTTTAAGGTTTTTGATGTTAAAATTCAGCCTATTCTATTATATGCTTCAGAAATTTGGGGTTTAAGTAAAATGGACCATATTGAAAAAGTTCACATGTCAGCAAGTAAGAGGTTTTTAGGAATTCCAATCAGAACACCAAATAAAATGGTGTACGGTGAATTGGGTAGGTATCCTCTGTATGTAAACTCTTATACAAATGTCCTTAGATACTGGTTTAAGTTACTACAAATGAGTCCAAACAGATTGCCATACAATGCCTACCAAATGCTATTGGAATTAGATAAAAATGGAAAAAATTGTTGGGTATCAGAAATAAGAAAAATTCTGTGTGAAACAGGATTTAACATTGTATGGCTACAACAAGGGGTTGGTGATGTAAAGGCCTTTTTACGCATATTCAAGCAAAGATTAGTAGACATGTTCACACAAGAGTGGCATGGAACCATAAGAGATAAAGAGAGGTATGAAGATTATAGATCATTCAAAACTATCTTTGGAAAAGAAAAATACATCGACTTTATTGATACTTACTGTTTTCGAGTTGCTATTACACAAGTTAGATTAAATGTTTTACCAATTAATAATAACGTTCGTAGATATAGTGTTAGTGATCAAGAAAAGTTCTGTCCATTTTGTAAAACAAAATTTGAAAATGAAGCCCATTTTTTGTTTGAATGTTCAATGTACTCAGATTTAAGGGATAAGTTTTTATCTGAATGTAGCAACATGCCATTGTCAGTTTTACTTACAACATCATGTAGGGAACGAAGTCATTATCTATCCAGATATATTTTTCATTCTTTTAATAGAAGGAAGGAATTGTTATGTCAGAATATTCTTTAATGATAGGTGTGTTAAAGATTTGTATTGTTAAGTATGAAAGTATTGTAATGTTGTCTATGGACCGATACCGAGTGTGGTGTCTGCTCCTTAACATAGCGATGCAGTGTAACATGAATGTTTTTCAAACTCTAAACTTGTTCTAGATAATATGG
>CM060341.1:29562854-29570354 GCA_030674155.1 Stramonita haemastoma | reverse complement strand
TAGATTATCTCCCATGTGATCAGGGCGCAACAGCAGGGTTATGTTTCTATTTAGACACACACCTGTGAATTGTCCTGCTCTGTTTCCTTGGGTAGTGGTCGAAAATCCTGCACCATTGCATACACTTTGCCTTCATGGTGAAATGAAATGTATGCAACCTCTTTTTAGAGGTCATATTCTAAATTGACTAGCTGTGTCGTTGTTGTGGACATTGCTTCATTCTTTCATATTAAAATGAGGATTTAAGTTAGAAAGGGAAAAAAGTATAAAAACCATGAAGGACAAATGGTATGTAAGAGTTTTGCAAGGAGAGTTCATAGGGAGTTGAATGAACGTGTGTATGAAATGGATAGATATGTACATGGTTTATAAAGGGCATAAGCATATCCTCATCCATTGGCATGCCATCACACACACATGTACACACACACACACACACTGTTTTTTCTTCCCCTTAAACCCTCATCTCTTTATTCCCCCCCCCCCTCCCATCCTTATCTGTCTAATATCACTTTTAGAGTACAGATGTAAAATCAAAGACACACACACACACACACACACACACACACACACACACACACACACACAACACACACACACACATACGATGGGATAGCCTAGTGGTCAGAACATTGCCTCCCAATTAGACTCGGTTCTAAGAAGGTTGAGGGGATTTTCCCTCTGGAGTTAACATCTGTGCTGACTCTACTTTCCCCAAAAGTCCTTCCGCTGAGACTTTAAACCATGGTCCTGTGTGCAACACAGGCAAACATTAAATCCTGTTTCACTTTTCGTGTGCCAGTGGGAACAGATAACATTTACAAAACTGCATACACACAGGGACTGGATGGAAAAAAGCACAACAGTGCTTTTTCCATTATCCTCAATATAAAAGAATCAATCTCTCTCTCTCTGTCTGTATCTGTCTCTGTCTCTGTCTCTCTCTCTCTCTCTCTCTCTCTCCTCTCTCTCTCTCTCTCTCTCTCTCTCTCTCTCTCTCTCTCTCTCTGGACAGTGCCTTGCCAGAGGAGCAGCGCCACCCATTATTTTGGGTTTTTTTAATTACCTGTCTGCAAAGTATACTAGCCTATTCTCTCTCTGTCTCTCTCTGTCTGTCTCTGTCTCTGTCTCTGTCCTCTCTCTCTCTCTCTCTCTCTCTCTCTCTCTCTCTCTCTCTCTCTCTCTCTCTCTCTCTCTGGACAGTGCCTTGCCAGAGGAGCAGCGCCACCCATTATTTTGGGTTTTTTTAATTACCTGTCTGCAAAGTATACTAGCCTATTCTCTCTCTGTCTCTCTGTCTCTGTCTCTGTCTCTCTGTCTCTGTCTCTGTCTCTCTCTCTCTCTCTCTCTCTCTCTCTCTCTCTCTCTCTCTCTCTCTCTCTCTCTTCTGGACAGTGCCTTGCCAGAGGAGCAGCGCCACCCATTATTTTGGGTTTTTTTAATTACCTGTCTGCAAAGTATACTAGCCTATTCTCTCTCTGTCTCTGTCTGTCTCTGTCTCTCTGTCTCTGTCTGTCTGTCTGTCTGTCTGTCTGTCTGTCTCTCTCTCTCTCTCTCTCTGTCTCTCTCTCTCTCTCCTCTCTCTCTCTCTCTCTCTCTCTCTCTCTCTCTCTCTCTCTCTCTCTCTCTCTCCAAACTCTGATAAACTGGAAGTTTAAAAAGTAGACAGTAAGTTGTACACCTGTAAATCAATACCAGGCCTTCGGGGCACAGAAGGTGACTAGACAATTGCACACTTGCCAAGATTTCTAGTCAGCCGTTTCCCCTCCTTTGTGACTGTGGGCTTGTCTGGTGTAATCCTAGATCCACAATGTGCACTGTGCCTGTACTGTAGGGGAGAAGCATTTCACACACACACACACACACACACACACACACACACACACACACACACTACACATACACACACACTACACACACACACTACACACACGCACACTACACACACACACACTACACACACACACACACACACACACACACACACTGACAAGGAATAGATACAAGCAGTCTACTGTCACAGTGTCACAGAATTAGTCCAAGAAAATTTTATTTTTGGTAGAGAATAAGTGCTTCAAAATTTTTGACTACACAAACTAGTATATTGATCCTTCCCGATTACGTTACACTGGTGTTAACAAAAGTTTTGTGAGGGTATTTTAATTAAAAACGCTTTTTATGTCGAACTACTTTCCGTCGATTTCGCGAGCAGGCCGGAGTTTTAGTCGCGCGCGCAGCCTTGTTTTCGCGTCACTCGCTGTTTCTGTGTCAGACCCCTCCACGAATTAATCAGGAGATAAGCTTTCTTTCCTGACCATTATATAGCTGTAAATGGATGATCCAAAGTCCATATTGTTTGTGAATCTTGCTACAGTCACAGAAAGATTGAAAGTAATGAATAAAACCATGTATGAGAAATCCAGCGGAGGAAGACAAAACGAAAGGCGTAGCAGACACCACAGCACAGGTGTAAGCAGACACATCCGCGCGCTGTAGTAAAGTTACTATACAGTTTGTTTTGTAAAATCGGAAGAAATTGTGTTTAAAATAATAATTTTGATAAGCAGGTTTGTGTGTGTGTGTGTGTGTGTGTGTGTGTGTGTGTGTGTGTGTGTGTGTGTGTGTGTGTGTGTGTGTGTAGGCCTAGTCAAAAACATCTTTACTGAAAGTAAAACCTAAGTTTTCACAATGGTTTTCATTTTGCCCTCACAAAAATATGTTTTTAAATGGATATAAAAACACCTTGATAAAGGATAGGAAAACAAAACAGTCTTAATCTAGATACAAATAATACAGTATAAAAAGGAAAGGAAACAGAGAAAATGTACTGTTCAAAATATAACCGAAAGAAGACAGCATGATATGCTTGATTCAGACAGAAAAATAGTGAAGAAAAACAAAATAACAAGGCTAGACATAATAGTTTATAAAACAAGCTACAGCCACAGAATAATCTAAAGAATAAAAGAAGTGGTCTTATGATCTATTCCTCTGTGTGTGTGTGTGTGTGTGTGTGTGTGTGTGTGTGTGTGTGTGTGTGTGTGTGTGTGTGTGTGTGAGTGTGTGTGTTGTTTGTGTGTGTGTTTGTTTGTGTGTGTGTTTGTTTGTGTGTGTTGTTTGTTTTGCTTGTGTGTGAGTGTGTGTGTGTGTGTGGTGTGTGTGTGTGTGTGTGTGTGTGTGTGTGTGTGTGTGTGTGAAAATATAAGTGACACCTACATACTAACATGTTGGTCTGTTGCAAGAAATCATGGAACACATTTGTATCAACTGCAAGACCCCAGCACCACAAAAGCCACCTTGTACAGTGACCCAGAAAGGCGCAATACGATCAACCATTGCAGTTGTCAGTTAAAAGACAACAAAGTTGCCTGTGTGAGGAACTCTGTACATAAGGAATGCCGTGCCATGTACGCCAATAAAACAGTTATTGATGCTAGAGTTAAGGAGCCCTAAGGACAAATCTTTCCTCAGAAAAGCAGAAATTTGCAGTCAAGCATATAAAATAGAAAATGTTTGTTAGAATGATGCATACTGTGCACAACAGATGAAAGTTGAACTCTTAAAACACTATGGTGATGAAATTGCGATTGCTCATTCCAATAACATATTTGATATCATATCACTCAGAACAACTCCAGACTGTAATTTTTAGAAGTTCTACCAAGAGAAAAGAGAATCCAGTGCTAAAGATGAACAGATGTGTCTTACCAAAGCAGCAGTAACAATCATTCACAATGACATCAAGTCACTGGTTTCTGCAAGACAGCTGTCCTGATGCAGACAGCATTGCCAGTTACAGTTTCTGAAATCTTGATGCAAGTCACCAAAAAATCTAAAGGGAATTAAAAAGTATCAGCAATTAGGCAAGGCATCATCCAGTGCACCAGGCCCAACACTATCATCACACCTGTACAGATTGGGCTTGCTGCGAAAGTGCATCAACTGTTTAGTTCCTGGTTTATAGTTAACGTAAGTATTAATTACTCAGGCAAGCAAACAAAGCAGTACTTGCCAGTCATATCTGGTCAGCCACAAAACAGCTGGGTGTTCAACATGCAGATCATACTGCTTTGGTCATTAGTGGTGGTCCCCTTTTGCATCGACTTGTCTGGCGTTGTGGAACAATATACAACCAGCTGGTGCAGATGTATAGCAACTTCATGAACTGCATCTACAACAGGGATATTGTTGTATTTGATGGCAATTGATTGCAGTGGACTGCTAACCAAAGATGTTGCTCATCTGAGAAGAAATGGTGGGATCAGAGGACCTGTCATTATTTTGCTGGTAGCATGGTGCTGACTGAGTCCAGAAAGTGCTTTATAGCAAATCCAGCCAACAGACTGCACTTCATTCAACTGCTGGGTGAAGGATTGACAAAGTCTGGATTCAACACTGAATAATTGTGGTGATGCTAACTGCCTCATTGTAGGTACAGCATTAGAGAAAGCCAGAGAAGTATGTTTTCAGACGAAAAGATCCTGCCTGTGGAAAAAAGTTAGAATGTGCATTTTATCGAGAGCATGCATGCGTGTTCATGACACCCAACATCAGCAAAGAGCAAGTGATAGCTGCAGGAGAAAAGACCACTGCAATGATGCATGGTGGCAAGAACAAAGATTCCTTGGACAAGCTCCCATATGTGGATACATGCAGAAACCAGCTACTTCTGTTATCATTACACCCAAACAAACTGCCCCCAACATCCTCAGCTGCAAAGTTCCATTCTATGAGGACCTATTTCCAGGTCCATGAATGGTTGCATTTAAATTCACATAGTTTCCAGTTAGATCCCCAGGACTGGGGATGGGAAATAAAACATGGAGTGATGTTTCCAACTATAAAGATTTTGACGTAACCCCTGAAGCTCCTCTGTATATTGTAAGATGTTTTTAAAAAAATAAATTATTGTAAGATGTCATTGTCTGACTGAATGCCGAACAGCAAGGTGTACATGTTGTAAGCATGGCCTCGTGTCTTCAGTTGCATGTGGGCAATGTAGAGGGCAAAGCTGCACACATTCAGAGTTGCTGGACGTCCTGGACTATCCCATTAGGAAGACACACTGCACAGTTCATGCTAAGATGTTGGACATTTACATTTTGTTGAACTGCCATCTTCATGACATTGGAACTGAATCTATGAACATCTGTAAGAGATGTTACAAGTGATTTTGTGAACCAATCATTGGCAAAATGGTAAATTAATTTACAAGCACCTCTTAAATGTCGTCAAATTGAGAAAAAGTAGTTTTTGTTAATGAATACAAAGCTGATAATATGTATTCAACAACAAAAAAACATAACCAAGGTGACTGCCTGTTGCCAGTAGTTTTGTTTTGACTGAAAATTGTACTTCTTTGAACCTTGGGTTACTAATTTTAGGGGGGTGGGTAAGCAAATAAGTTATAGCGACAACAGCATGTATCAAATATCATGTTCTTTGCATCATATGAATGCGTTTCTGAGTGTTTAACATTATTACACTTAAAATGATTGCACAATGTTTAAATTTTGCTGCCTACGGTAACGTTATCTGTAAACTTTTCTCAAATTTGAAAACCGGAAGTGCAATTACATTAGTTTTCCCCCAGTAAAAAGACATTGGGTCATCAGAGTGTAAAAGTTTTAGTTTAGAAATGAAATTTATGCAAGCCTGCTTCAATTTACTGTAAAAATTCCTGACTGGACAGCAAGAGCAGCTTGCAAAGCAGCCCAAATGGGAAATACCGTTTCAGCTCAGCTGCACTGCACCTACTCTTTTCAAACACGAATTACAACTTATCCCGCGACTAAATTTTTGTTAACAATTGGGATGGTCAAGTACACCCACCAAAACATAAAACAAGTGAAAAAAATTTTGAAGCATTTATTCTGTGCCAGAGCCCTTGTTTTGCAAAATTTTCCTGGACTAAATAGTTCTGTTTGTCTTCATGGGTGTGTGTAAAGACGTGTTCACCTTCACACACCACCAACAAACCTAACACCACACCAGATCCTAGGGGCGAAAGAAAAGAGAAAACTGATTTTGTGTTATTTTCCTCCTGTTATTAATAATAATAATAATAATAATAAATAATAATATTAATAATAATAATAAATAATAATAATAATAATAATAATAATGATAATGATGATAATGATGATAATGATGAGTATAATAATAATAATAATAATAATAATAATAATAATAATAATAACAACAACAACAACAACAACAACAACAACAATAACAATAACAATAACAATAATAACGACGACGACGAAGACAACGACGATAATAATAATAATAATAATAATAATAATAATAATAATAATAATAATAATAATAATAATAATAAATAGTAGAATTTATATAGCGCTATATCTTGCAAAAACAATTCAAAGCAACAACAATTTAGATTTTTAACAAGTCAATGTACACACACACACAACACACACACACACACACACACACACACACACACACACACACACACACACACACACACACACAACACACACACATAGAGGCTAAACACTTTGGCAGGGTGGTGGATTTTTCGGCTGTTGAGAGCAGGGGCAGAAGATGAAACAGGAGGGGGAAATCTTAGCTTTGAAATAAGTGTGTCTTGAGGCTGGATTTGAATGTGTCATAGGTAGGCTTTTTACAAAGGGAGAGAGGGAGATCCTTCCAGATCACTGGACCAGAAACAGAGAAAGAGCGAAGGCCAATGGTGGATTGATTGAATGTAGGTATTTTTTAAGGGCAGGGTATCTGCAGCAGAGCGGAGGGAAGAGAAGGAGTGTACGGGTAAAGACATTCACTGAGGTAGGAGGGTGCTGTTTTGTGAAGACATTTATAAAAGGTACTGATCTTATAGTTTACTCTCTGTGGCACAGGCAGCCAGTGGAGAGATTGCAAGAGAGGAGTAATGTGCTCAGATTTTTTTTTTTCTGAAGACCAGTCAAGCTGTTATCCCCAAATCGTGTTTTTCTCAATATCAAAAAAGTAGACATTTCATGGAAAGATTCCTGTGATTTACCAATTCAGTTTCCAGCAACAAAATTAGAACTCACACATCCAGTCACACACCTGGTCTGCACAACAGACTTTTCTATGGATAAACCTTCATGTCAATCTTTATTATAGATAGACCTGGCTGGCACAACAGACTTTAGTATGGAAAATCCTTCACGTCATTATAGCCAGCACAACAGACTTTACTATAGATAAACATTCAGGTCAATCTTCATTATAGCCAGCACAACAGACTTTACTATGGAAACTCTTTCTGGTCAATCTTCATTATATATAGACCTGGCTGGCAAAACAGTCTTTACTATGGAAAAACCTTCAGGGCAATCTTCATTAGGATCCTAGTCAGCTGACAGTGTAAACGTCTTTTGTGCCACGTACTTGTGACACCTTCCTATGTGGTTTTAAATGATGAAAATTGAAATGGGCAGGAGAAGGTGAGTTGACACTAATTATTTTAATCAGGGGAACAACCAATACCCC
>CM060341.1:29555354-29557854 GCA_030674155.1 Stramonita haemastoma | reverse complement strand
TCACGCAGTTAATAAAATTGACGACATATCAACACTTATTAGAAACCATGGCAAACCATTTCACATACTAGGGCTATCTGAATCAAGACTTTCGAAGCACATAGTTGACACTAATTTATATATCCCTGGATATAAATTCATACGAAAGGATCCACAAAAGCAAAAAGAAACAGGAATCATCATATACATTAGTGAATCTATAACATTCAAGCGTCTCATCCATCTAGAACATTATGATGTAGAATCTGTCTGGTTTGAAGTGTCCATAAAAGGTTCACCACCTATTGCAATGGGATTCTGCTATAGGAATCCAGCAGAAAGAAAAAATTGGATTGACAAGTTTGATGCAATGATGAACGTAGTCTTATTAGAATCCAGGGAAGTAATACTACTAGGTGATTTTAATATCGATCTAACAAAAGTAAATAATGCATGGACGCAAATTACTAATTCATTCAACCTTCACCAACTAGTTAGTTTACCCACGAGAGTCACACAAAACTCAAGCACAATAATTGATCACATTTACGTATCACATCCTAAAAACATCATAGAAACATGTGTCCCTGTCTATAACTGCAGTGATCACTACCCAGTATGTACTACATGGTCAAAAAAAGGAACAAAAATTCCCAAACCTGGCCATAAAAACATAACATATCATTCCTTTGCAAAATTTAATGAAAAGCTTTTCCTTCTCGAACTAAGTAACTCGATGCTCTCAGAAACATTCAACATTACTGATCCAGACTCGGCCATCGAGTTTTGGATAAAAACTTTCACTGAAATTTACAATAAACATGCTCCACTTAAAACCATAAGGGTCAAACATGTCCCCAAACCGCCTTGGCTCACAAAAGAACTAGAAGAAGCATGCTATCTTAGAGATTTCTTAAAAAAACATAAATACCATGAAGAGTCAAAAAGATTACGAAATGCCATAAACTCACAGAAACGTCGAGAAAAAAAGAAATATTTCCAAGATTTACTATCCTCCAAACAAAATTCAAAAATCATTTGGAGGGCCATTAATCAAATAACAAACAAACAATCATCTTCCAAATCAAATGTAATGAAAGATGTTACTGCTGAACAACTCAACAATCACTTCATAAACGTTTCTACTAATGTTATTAGCAATGACAATTCGAAATCCAATAACCTAAACACATTAAAACAATACTGCCAAGAAAAGCATATTCCCTCAAAACTCCACATACCATTTATTTCTGTTTTTGAGGTCCATAATAACATGATTCACCTCAAACAGTCAAGGACACGAGGTCTTGATGGAATAGACAGCAGAGTTCTAAAACTTTCAGCTCCAGTTATCACAGACACTCTCACATATATATATATATAACCAATGTCTTGAAAAGAACTATTTTCCCAATGCCTTCAAAACTGCTAAAGTGATCCCCATCTACAAATCTGGTGACACTTCAGATCCCTCAAATTATAGGCCAATCTCTATTATATCCCTTCTTTCAAAACCCCTGGAAAAACATATAAATAAACACTTAGTCAGTCATATAGAAACTAACAACCTACTCCACCCTAATCAGTCAGGATTCAGACAAAATCACTCGTGTCATACTGCACTGACTAGTCTCATAGACAATTGGCTAACAAACATTAATGAAAATAAATTTTGTGGAGTATTATTTGTAGATTTCAAAAAAGCATTTGATACAATTGACCACACACTTCTCATCAGAAAGCTAGACCTGTACAATATATCGTCAAATAGTCTAGAACTACTTGCTTCTTATCTCAAGAACAGACAACAGTGTGTTTCAACAACTACATCCACATCCAATCTAAAACCCATTCATTATGGAGTACCACAGGGATCTATACTAGGACCAATTCTCTTTTCTTTATACATAAATCACCTTCCTCTACATATTGCATCCAAATGTGAACTATTTGCTGATGACACAACCATACATACAAGCCATAATGACATTGACTCTCTTGCAACCATATTACAACAAAGCTGTAATGATCTTGTCAAATGGACAGATCTGAACCACATGTCTATTCACCCCCAAAAAACAAAATGCATGCTTATCACCACCAGACAAAAGCGACAAAATTTACCTCATAATCAGTTTCCAATACATATAAAAAAGGAAGCAATCGAACAAACCTCTCATCACAAAGTTCTAGGAGTGATAATTGATGAAAATCTCAGCTGGTTCTACCACATATCTCACCTATGCAAATACTTGTTCCAAAGAGTATACCAGTTGACTAAAATTAAACACTTCCTTGACTACCATTCAAGGAAATTATTCTTTCAAGCTTATATACAATCCTCAATAGACTATGCCTCAACCCTATGGGATTCTGCCAGTGCAAACACTATGAAACCCTTATCAAGTCTGTATAAACGTGCTCTCAAACTTATCCTCCTGAAGAAAACAACATTACTTGACGTGGATTATACTCAGTTAAATATTCTCCCCCTACAATAAAGACTAAAATATAACAAGGG
>CM060341.1:29507854-29552854 GCA_030674155.1 Stramonita haemastoma | reverse complement strand
GGTGCGCGTGTGGTGCGCGCACATACATGCACATGTGCACACACACACACATCCACACCCAAGCACACACACACACGCACGCGCGCACACACGCATGCACGCACGCGCGCGCGCGCGCACACACACACACACTGTGCCATCTGGAAATAAAAATTTGACTTGACTTGACACAATCAATATCAGGCCGCCATGGGGCCACCAGCCAAAAAGGCTCTGCATTGCTGTTGGGTCACTTTGGTGGTATTCGGTGGTGCCTGTTCTGAGCTAACATACGCAATACACCACCTACTACGCCCCCTACTAACAACAGTTTAGCTCAGTTTCGGAGGCAGACTGAGTGAGGCACTGACCAGAGATGACGAACATTACAACGTCCCTCCAACGACCATCTACCCATCTACTGCGAACCTCCAACCCCAAAGGCTTTGACACAAACTCTCCACAGGCACAGAAGTGTATGGGGAAACCAAAACTGAGGTCACCATGAGACCAGTGCAACCAGGCTTAAAGTGAATCAGAATCAGAGGCAATTTTTATCATTGCATGATGATCAGTTAAAATAAAGATAATGTCAAGATACTGCTCATGAACTGTATGTGCTTTGAAACTACTTGTCACGGCTGCAATCTATGCTTACTATCATAATACATCCGTGTGTCAACCGGGATTGAGAGATACAGACACCTGCAGTGTTGGTCAGGTAATTTCAGCAACATTCTCCATTTGACTTCTGCAAAGTTGATGAAGCCCGACTGTGTGGTCTCAGTCTTCCCAACGAGCCCATAGCCAATTCACATTGGGTAAGAGCTGGTAGGAATCCCAAACCTTCCTGTGACTCCTATGGGATTCGAACCTGCAACCTGCTAGTCCGTAACCGGAGGCACTCACCATTGTGTCATGGCAACTGGTCACACACACACACACACACACACACACACACACACACACACACACACACACACACACACACACACACACACACCTCCTGTCAATGTCATCCTTCTGTCATCCTTCTGTCACCCTTCCATTATCCTCGATATAAAAGAAAAAAGAATAAATCACACACACACACACACACACACACACACACACACACACACACACACACACACACACACACATACATACACACAAACACATACACACACATACACACACACATACACACATATACACACACAAACACACACACACACACACACACACACACACACACACACACACCTTGTCTGCTATCTATCTATCAGAAGCCTTATATAATGAAGAGCTACCACATGACACACCCTTTGCCAATGGCCCTCTACCCCACTGCCACCCTCCACTGGTAATACACACCTCAAACAGGATTGCTCCCGTCCCCCTACCCCCCTTTTCTCCACAGTGTTAAGCTCTGACAACACTATGAGTAGACAGTGCAGTCCTGAAGACAGAGCAGCCTGAGTCATTGTTTTCACTTCCTGCTGTCAGCCATGACACCACGGCAGTCTGCTTGCTGCACTTCAGGCAGTGGTTTGTTTTGTGTGTTCACCCCCTGAATCCTGACTCTGTGACACCTGCTGACATCACCACTGTATGATGTGACCACTGTATGAAGTGACCACCTCTTCTCACAGGTGGCTCTGCTATCCTGTTGGCCAGTAAGGTCAGTGTTCTGTATCTGTCTTCCTATGAAGGGTACGCTAGATACACACTGATCTGTCACCCTCCTTTCACCCTTCTTTCTTCCTTCTGTCACACGTCACCCTTCTGTCATCCTTCTGTCACCCTTCTGTCATTCTTCTGTCACCCTTCTGTCAATGTCATCCTTTTGTCACCCTTTTGTCATCCTTCTGTCATCCTTCTGTCTTCCTTCTGTCATCCTTCTGTCACCCTTCTGTCAATGTAATCCTTTTGTCACCCTTTTGTCATCCTTCTGTCATCCTTCTGTCTTCCTTCTGTCACCCTTCTGTCACCCTTCTGTCAATGTCATCCTTCTGTCATCCTTCTGTCACCCTTCTGTCATCCCTCTGTCACCCTTCTGTCATCTTTCTGTCATCCTTCTGTCATCCTTCTGTCACCCTTCTGTCACCCTTCTGTCATCCTTCTGTCATCCTTCTGTCATCCTGTCACCCTTCTGTCACCCTTCTGTCACCCTTCTGTCATCCTTCTGTCACCCTTCTGTCATCCTCCTGTCACCCTTCTGTCATCCTTCTGTCACCCTTCTGTCACCCTCCTGTCACCCTTCTGTCATCCTTCTGTCACTCTTTTGTCACCCTTCTGTCATCCTTCTGTCATCCTTCTGTCACCCTTCTGTCACCCTTCTGTCACCTGCTCTCAATAAGAGGTTGAGGGCCTGTCAGTATAAATAGCATCCTCATCTTCTGAAAATCTTGTGCTAGGATTTCCCTCTTTTCTATCCCTCTCTTTGTTTCCGCCTTGTTCCTTTTCACCTCCTTTTTGTCTAATTTCTGCCTTTCTTGGTTCATTCTTTTGCCTTTCTTCCCTTACCAGAAAATATTTCTCTCCCATGCTGAGATCGGATATGCAAGGCTTGTCATGCAGTTAACAGCACTGCAAGGCATTTTAGCTCCTATGACAGACAACAGTAGTTGCTGTATGAGCATTTGACAAAGAAAAGTCTGTCACTCAATGACGGGTACATGTCACTAGATACGCCTGTTCTAAACAAATGGCTTCTAAGCCTCTCTTTGCTGGAAGTTAGAAATGCTGTAGTCATTGAAAGAAGAGTAATTACAGAGTACATCACTGACAGACACACAGCATGGTGAAGACTTCAGACTATGACATACATGAATCAGCTATTGGTTAGTAATTCTTTCACTTTCTTAAACATATTCATGTCCAAATTCACACACACACACACACACACACACACACACACACACACACACACACACACACACACACACACACACACACACACACAGGGGGGACGGATAGCCTAGTGGTCAGAACATTGCCTGGCAATTTGACTACCCGGGTTCGAGTCCGGTCGAGGAGATTTTTCTCCTGGAGTTAACATCAGTGCTGACTCCACTCTCCCCCAAAGTCCTTCGGATGAGACTTTAAACCGAGGCCCGTGTGCGCACGCACGCAGAACATTATGCGCACACGTTAAATCCTTTTCCGCTTTTTCTAAGAGTAGGCCATCGTGTGCCGGTGGGAACAGATGACAATATTTACAAAACAGCATACGCACGGGGACCGGATGAAAAAAACACGTGATTGCTTATTCTGTTATCCTCGATATAAAATAATAAAAAAAAAAATTTTAAAGTAAAATAAATAAATTAAAACACACACACACACACACACACACACACACACACACACACACACACACACACACACACACAGATGGCACATTTTTAACAATAATGCAGATGCTGCATACATTTTACCAGGGTTGAAATCGAAAAGATCATTTTATTTTGGGGAGGATATTTCACTTTTTACAGCAGAGCTCATAGCAATATTAGTTGCACTTTAGTTTCTTAATAGATTTTTCGAGAGCTGTTTTTTGAATGCTTTTTTGTGTTGATTCAAAATCAGTAATTTCAGCCATCAGCTCTATGGAAACAAAAAAAATCAGAACTAGTTTTTTTTTATGTTTGTCATTTAATTCATCTCCTCACCTTAAAAGGCCCAGATATACTTTCTGTTGGATTCCATCTCTCTCTGGTATGATTCATAATGAAAACGTTGACCTTTAAGCAAAAATCGGGGCTAAACAATTAATAGATGTGGCAAATTTGAAACTTCATTTCTCATTGCAGGAATGCTTACAGATTGTGGGAAAAGCACAGAAAAAGTTATTCCATTTTGAAAAAAGAGGATTGATGATAGATAGATAGATAGATAGATAGATAGATAGATAGATAGATAGATAGATAGATAGATAGATAGATAGATAGATAGATAGATAGATAGATAGATAGAGAGGTAGGTAGGTAGGTAGGTAGGTAGGTAGGCAGGCAGGCAGGCAGGCAGGCAGGCAGGCAGGCAGGCAGGCAGGTAGGTAGGTAGGTAGGTAGGTAGGTAGGTAGGTAGGTAGGTAGGTAGATAGATATGAAGGGGTGGTAAAATTTGAGTCTTTTGTTAAAATACATGAAACAGATTCTTACAGTATAAATGCAATTATTTCTCTGGCCTGCCGATAGAAGTTGAACTGTTTTAAGACAAAATTTGTTGGACATAGTATGGACATATTATCTCTTTATAACTATGTGACCATAGTGTAACTGTTGATCATAATTATATTAAAATGCTGCATGCTGCAAAATTACAATCATGTTCTCACCTCATCATCCTCACCAGAGATATTCAGTGATCCATTACTGATGTATACATTTTTCAAATCATTAATGCACAGTCACACACATTGGTTCATTATCATAATCATTATGGACCATACTTAAAAGACATATCCTTGTGTGGCTTATATTTTCTCTTGTCCGTCATGGTTATCAATAGTTTTATTGTTCATGCATTAGATTCTTTTCACAGATCTGAATTTTTATTATTCTGTACTCAAGAATTATTGATATTTGTGTTCACATTTTCCCTATCTGTTTTGTGTAGATTAAGTGAATTAACTCATAACCCACTCTCAGAACTCTTCCAACTCACCCCCTTTCTTAAATGTCTAAAATCACATTTTATGAAGAGACCTAAAGTGAATCGCACACGCACACACAGAGCCTCATAAACCAATAGAATTCAGTAATTTATTGTTCTCTATTAGAGGAAACTTGTTTTGGAGTGATAAAAACACATTTTAGAAGGAATAGATACGATTTGAACACATAAAACTCTTAACACACATGATAACAAGTATTAAAAAGACACACACACACACACACATACACACACACACACACACACACACACACACACAACACACACACACACACACACACACACACACCCCTTCAAGTAGTAGTGTGTACACATGATCATGTGTGCAGCAACTCAATTTGGGGGCATAGACAAGGGTTTCTCTGTGTGCAGAAGAGGAAACGTATTGTTTGTTGGTCTTCAGTGTTTTGTTAATGAAGTGAATGATTGCTAAAGTCACCCAGGATGAAGTGTGGAGAATCATAGGACACTGAATCCATCACATGTAGACGATTTATAATCTCCTCCATATTGCTGTTGCTGTGTTTGCTCTGGTGTAGATATCGACACCTGTCCAAAACATGTTCATTCCAACTGGTTAGTTAACAACAAAGACAAACTACTACATGGAATGTTTGAAAGGTGTACAAAGTGAAAAGACTGATGTGTGTCCCCAGGCTTCAATCACAGCCACAAGGCACACACACACTCACACACACACACACACACACA
Source organism: Stramonita haemastoma (assembly GCA_030674155.1). NCBI lineage: Eukaryota > Metazoa > Mollusca > Gastropoda > Neogastropoda > Muricidae > Stramonita > Stramonita haemastoma. The sequence continues at coordinate 29,547,505 of CM060341.1, read as the reverse complement.
CACACACACACACACACACACACACACACACACATGCAGTAGCTTTAAACTGAGCCCTGATTGGCTGGAGGCTATGAGCTGGCTGTTTCAACCTGACCCACACAAAACCTGACCTGTCTCAACAGTTGGGGTATACCTTTCTGTCTTTCTTTCTTTCTATTATTCTTTTATATCAAGGATAATGGGATAAGCACTCTTGTGCTTTTTTACATCCAGTCCCTGTGTGTATGCAGTTTTGTAAATGTCATCTGTTCCTACCCGCACACAATGGCCTACTCTTACAAAAGAAAAAAGCCAACAGGATTTAAGGTATGCACAAGACATTTTGGTGCATTGGCACAGGCCTCAGTTTTTAGTCTCATCGAAGGATGTCACAAACTGCTTGGGACCTATCTATGTTTACAGTGACAGACAATCTGTTTCTGATCTGTTTTGGCCTGACTGTCTGCCTTACTTTCCTGAGGCAGTCTGTCACCTGCTTTAAAGGGGCGGAGCCAAACAGACAGCAGGTCTGTCTGCCCTGCAAAGACACACTGCACTGGCCTGGTTGTAAGCCACAGGCCTGCTTTGCCACAGGTCTGCTGTGTGTGTGTGTGTGTGTGTGTGTGTATGTGTGTGTGTGTGTGTGTGTGTGTGTGTGTGCATACATCTGAGAGGCAGGCCCAGTAGTTAACCTGAAAATAAATAGATATAACCAGTCCACATTAATCTCTATCATCATGTAAACAACTGCTACCCCCACTACCCTCCTTGTAGAAAAGCAGAATAAGAAAAGGGGGTCTTGCATAGGCCACGACCACATGTTGTTTTTTTTAACCCTCTTGCATTTCAATTTCCTGAACACAAACTGCCCCTAGATTTTGCATCCCATCACGAAATCAGGTCAGGCACACGTGCTCCCTCCCCTTTTCCTCCTAAGTACATACCGGCAGTTATGATTACTTAGATTCTCAGCAAGATTTATACCTCTAGCCTGATAGAGCTTTGGCATGTGGTAGCAATTAGTGATGGTGATAGCATGATTGAAATCTACTGTGTGTAGATTCTCTCTCTCTCTCTCTCTCTCTCTCTCTCTCTCTCTCTCTCTCTCTCTCTCTCTCTCTCTCTCTCTCTCTCTCTCTCTCTCCCCTGCCCTAGTCCTTGTTGTTGTTGTTGTTGTTGTTGTTGTTGTTGTGTTGGTAGTGGTGGTGGTGGCGTTTATCATCCAAAGCCATTCAAGATGTTGGATGATGAAGTGTTTAGGATTTAACAGCTGTGTTTATAGTGTTTGATTTCTGTTTGTGTGTCTGTCTGGGGAAGCCTGAATCAAAAAAGTATCTTGTGTAGCTAGCAGGTGTTCTTGCTGTTGAAACACTTGATATTGCTTCTGCTGTTTCTGCTGTTGCTGTTTCTGCTTCTTCTGTGGCTGAGACTATTGTTGTTGTTGATGTTGCTACTGCCACTGCTATTGAAGTTGCTGTTGTTGCTGCTGTTGCAGTTGTTGCTGCAGTCCTTGCTGCTGCAGTGTGATAACTCACACTCACTGAGTTCATCCAATGTTTCTTCATTCCTTCACTGTAACATCACTGTGGTCTGTACACTTGCAGTACCTTCAGAATAATGGCCTCGTCAGCAAACACTGATGTGGTGGAAACGTCAGAAGGGGCTGGTGACGTCACTGTGGCAACAGGGAGTGTCCAGGTTGTTGTCAGATACCAGCCTGAGAGCCAAGTGTCTGTCCTTCAAGGTAGGTGTGACTGACAGTGACATTAGCAGGTGTCTGTGCCTAAAGGTGGGCTTACTGATGTCACTATCATGACATCCTTACACACACATTAACACACAAAGAAACAAACACTCACACATACGGGCACACACACTCACAAACCCAAAAATTCACACACACGGGCACACACCACACACGCACAGACACAGGGCTGGGAAAGCCTTGCATAGTGGTCAGAACATTGCTCGCAATTTGACGACCCAGGTTCGATTCCAATTGAGGAGATTTTTCTCCTGGAGTTAACATCAGTGCGGACTCCACTCTCCCCCAAAGCCTTTCCGATGAGACTATAAACCGAGGCCCCGTGTGCACACGCATGCAGAACATCTTGCACACACATTTAATCCTGTTCTGCTTTTCCTAAGAGTAAGCCATCATGTGCCGGTGGGAACAGATGACATTTACAAAACTGCATACACACGGGGATTGGATGTAAAAAAGCACAAGAGTGCTTATCCCATTATCCTCGATATAAAAGAATAAATTAAAATTTAAAAAAAAACCTTTTAAACGCACGCACCCATCGCTTGTCTACACACATACCCCCGCCCCTCACACACACTCATATACATACAAATGCGAGAACACACGCACAACACACACACACACACACACACACACACACACACACACACACACACACACACACACACACAACATACACACACGTGCGCGCATACACACACACAGACACACACACACACAGACACACACACACACACACGCGCGCGCGCGCGCGCATATTGTGTGCCATTGGGAACGGATGACAAAATTTACAAATCCGCATACACAAGGTGACTGGAAGTAAAAAGGTATATGAGTGCTTATTCCATTATCCTCAAAATAAAAGAGTAAAAGAAAAGAATAGAACAGAATAGAACACACACAAATGCACACATATGCACACACATGCACACACACACAAAAATACACACACATACACACATGCACCCGCGCACGCACACACACACACACACACACACACACACACACACACACACACACACTCACATAGGCATGCATGTACAAAAGGCTTTGCAGAAGAGTAGGCCATTCTGTGCCGGTTGGAACAAATGACAAAATTTACAATACTGTCACAGGGGTACTGGATGTAAAAAGTATATAGCTGCTTATTCCATTATCCTAGAAAGTAATAAAATAAAATATGCAAAGACACACAAAGATACCGCACACAAATGTGCGAGCATCAACACATTGGCACAACACCTAAATAAAAGCCTTTCCCTTTCTCATTGTCCTTACTGACTGACTCCTACAGATATCGGAATAAGTGTCTGAGATAATTGAAAAAACAACAGAGACATCATCCTTACTCACAACTGACTCCTACAAGCTCGTTTAACTCAGGGACAAAAGCTGTTCCCCCTGACAGCAGATGGTTCATTGAATAAGCAGAGCAATGACTTTTTTTTCAAGCCATCCATCTGAGAAAAAAAGTCATGTACATGATTATATATCTAAGAATCAAAACCATGCTTATGTCTCTGTGTGTTTTTTCATGCGTGTGTGTGTATTTTTAAGTGAGCGTATGTGTGTGTGTGTGCGTACGTTCAGGTGATTATTGACACTCTTGTATTCTGGTGTCACTGGCTGTGCAGGCAACAGCAACCTGACTATAGACAGGGAACGCCAGGAGTACGTGTTCACACCAGCCTTGGACACTGCTGATAAAATCCTACAGAAAGAAGGCTTCGTCATACTGTGTGGACCCCCAGGCTCTGGCAAGACCACCCTGGCCAATGCCCTGTCCAGACGCAGCAGACAGCAGGGCTTTTGCCCATACACCTTGGACAGCCTAGAACGCTGGACATCCTATGTGGGACAGCAGCAGCAGCGCAGTGTGGTGGTGTTGGATGGGGTTTTTGGCAATGTGCTTGTCCACAAAAAGCAGCTGAACTGCTGGAGGGTAATCCTCAACACTGTACTGGAGCAGATCAAAGGGGGAATGTGCAGGCTGGTCATCACAGTCTACCCACACGTGCTGCGGGAACTTCAGCGACGGGAAAAGAGCCTGTACAGCCCTTTTAGAGACCTCACTGCTGTGGTGAGTTTGATTTATGATATACCCACAAAGGCTAAAGCAGAACTATTGGATTTTCACTTGAATAGAGTGCCTGAAGAAATAGATGCTGATCAAAAAACTCAGATTGTGAAAAACATTTTAGACAAAGATGTGAGTGGACCAGTCTTTCCTTGGTGCTGTGGTTATATGGTGGAACACTGGACGAATTCAAAGGATCCTGCTGCCATATTTTCCACCCCAGCTGAAGCCTACACTGAGCTGCTTAAAGACATGTTCCTGGACAAAAGTCAGGGAGGTGTCTTTGCTGCAGTGTTAGCACTGGCCATGAGGGGAGTGTCTCTTTTCCTGCACAACCGGTCACAGGCCTCACCTCATCTGAAAGAACTTGGATTTGAAGTGTTTTCTGATGATACACTGGAAGCATATGCAGACGACCTGAAGAGCTTCATACTGTCAGGAACTACGTTCTGCAGTCGAGTTCTGTACGAGGCTACAGGGCTGGCTATGGGCCGTCACTTCCGATTGCCCACACTGCTGAAAGTATGTGATGTTCCCTTCCTGGTAAAGTACGTCCATCTGTCAGTCGAAAAAAGACTAATGCCGGATGGTCCACCCTTCAATGTCTGTGTCACTGTGGGCTCAGTTCCCATCTGTTCTGCAAACGGAGAGGAGAGTGTGAAGAACGTGCAGGCACTGGTGGAGAGAATCTACACAGACATCATTCAAGGTGACCTGCAACGGATCTGTCAGCATCCCTGTCTTCAGTGTCCTCAGTTTCTGCAAGAACTGGACAACTATTGTGCCAAGGACCCCCAGAGAATCAAGGCACTGTTGAACGCTGTGGATTATGATCATAAACTGCCACTACTGTACTGGTCTGCCTTCCTTCCATCTAATGATCTGTCATGCTGGTGTCTGTCCAAGATGCAGACAAACACAAAGTTGCCTATGCTTTCTATAATGGCGTGTTCACTCTTTGATTCTGCTACAAAGAAGTCAGACGTCAGATGTCAGGCTTTTCTTCACCGGATGATAACCACAAAACATGTCAAACAGCTACAACACGTCATGGATTTCCACCTACTCAAAACTGACCAGTGCCTGACAAAGGAGGTAGACCAACACGTTGAAAGCATCACCAAGATGGAGTCAGGTCCAGGTAGACTGCTGTACCTCTGTGACCCCTCCTTGCCCATCTCACCTGAAATTGTCATGCTGCAGAGGACTGATGACAAATGGCAGCTCCAGTAAAGAACAGAGGTGACTGGTATCTGGTGTTGCGACTGCTGTCAGACAGGGAGGTGAGTGAGACAGACAGTGATGGTAACTCCCTGCTTCACCTTGCCATCAGCTGTAGGCAGTACACAGCTGTCACACTGTGTCTGAAAGCCGGTGCAAGGATCAGCCAGTGCAACAGACAGGGAGTGACACCCTATCAGCTGGCTCACACATCACGTGCATGGCTACCCAAGGACAGAACACGTCGTCAGCACATGGGTACAGTAACAGCACGTTTTGGGGACATGGACAAAGCAGAGGTACAGCTTCACCTACTTGAGGGTGGTGGTGTGAAAGCCAAGGACAGGTATGGACAGACATGTCTGCACGTGGCGTGTCGCAAAGGAAGGCGTGACCTTGTTGGTCTGTACATTGAGCTGGGTGCTGATGTGACTGCTGCTACAAGGGATGGAGAGAAAGCCCTGCACTTTGCTTGTCGGTGTACACACACTGACTCAGCTGACATCACCCGTCTCCTTCTTCAGGCTGGTGCTGACATTAACACACATAATCAGTATGGTGACAGTCCACTTCTGAATGCTGCCAGTAATGGTCAGTCAGACACAGCTGAGCTGCTGATACGTCATGGTGCTGACGTCAACACACAGAATAAAGATGGTGACACACCACTTCTGCATGCTGCCAGGAATGGTCACTCAGACACAGCTGAACTGCTGATACGTCAAGGTGCTGACGTTAATGTCAAGTGTCGACTGTCTTCTCAGCATCTCTTCTTTTTCCGTCATTTCCCCTGCACATCCCTGCACTGGGCATGTAAGAATGGCATGGTACAGACAATAAAACTGCTGATTCAGCATCAGGCAGATGTTAACACCACTACACAGACAGGATTCACAGCCCTGCACATTGCTTGTCAGTGTAAATCACACACTGACTCAGCTGACATCACCTGTCTCCTTCTTCAGGCTGGGGCTGACGTCAACACACAGAATGAAGATGGTGGCACACCACTTCTGTATGCTGTCATGAAAAGTCACTCAGCCACAGCTGAGCTGCTGATACGTCATGGTGCCAATGCTAATATCAACTGTCAGTTGCTTTCTCAGAATCATTTCTTTTCCCAGGGTCTTCCCTGCACAGTACTGCAGTGGGCATGTCAGAATGGCATGGTACAGACAGTAAAACTGCTGATTCAGCATCAGGCAGAGGTCAACACCACTACACAGACAGGATTCACAGCCCTGCACATTGCTTGTCAGTGTGAATCACACTCTGACTCAGCTGACATCACCCATCTCCTTCTTCAGGCTGGGGCTGACGTCAACACACAGAATAAAGATGGTGACACACCACTTCTGTATGCTGCCAGGAATGGTCAGTCAGACACAGCTGAGCTGCTGATACGTCATGGTGCTGACGTCAACACACAGAATAAAGATGGTGACACACCACTTCTGTATGCTGCCAGGAATTGTCAGTCAGGCACAGCTGAGCTGCTGATACGTCATGGTGCTGACGTCAACACACAGAATAAATGTGGTAGCACTCCACTTCTGCATGCTGCCAGGAATGGTCACTCAGACACAGCTGAACTGCTGATACGTCAAGGTGCTGACGTTAATGTCAAGTGTCAACTGTCTTCTCAGCATCCCTTCTTTTTCCGTCATTTCCCCTGCACAGCCCTGCACTTGGCATGTCAGAATGGCATGGTACAGACAATAAAACTGCTGATTCAGCATCAGGCAGATGTTAACACCACTACACAGACAGGATTCACAGCCCTGCACATTGCTTGTCTGGATGAATCATACACTGACTCAGCTGACATCACCCGTCTCCTTCTTCAGGCTGGGGCTGATGTCAACACACAGAATAAAGATGGTGACACACCACTTCTGTATGCTGTCAGAAATAGTCACTCAGACACAGCTGAGCTGCTGATATGTTATGGTGCTGACGTCAACACACAGAATGAAGATGGTGACACACCACTTCTGTATGCTCTCAGGAATGGTCACTCAGTCACAGCTAAGCGGCAGATACGTCATGGTGCTGACGTGAACTTCCATAACTTTGCAAAATTTGAGGGGACCATTCGTTTCTCTTGGGGAAGGCGGACTGATCCATGCAGTGCACTGCACTGGGCATGTAAGAATGGCATGGTACAGACAGTAAAACTGCTGATTCAGCATCAGGCAGATGTTAACACCACTACAAAGACAGGATTCACAGCCCTGCACATTGCTTGTCAGTGTAAATCACACACTGACTCAGCTGACATCAACCGTCTCCTTCTTCAGGCTGGGGCTGACGTCAACACACAGAATAAAGATGGTGACACACCACTTCTGTATGCTGTCATGAAAAGTCACTCAGACACAGCTGAACTGCTGATACGTCATGGTGCTGACGTCAACACACAAAATATAGATGGTGACACACCACTTCACAATGCTGTCAGACATAGTCACTCAGACACAGCTGAGCTGCTGATACGTCATGGTGCTGACGTGAACTTCCATAACTTTGCACAATTTGAGAATGCCATTTCTTTCTCTTGGGCAAGGCGGACTAATCCATGCAGTGCACTGCACTGGGCATGTCAGAATGGCATGGTACAGACAATAAAACTGCTGATTCAGCATCAGGCAGATGTTAACACCACTACACAGACAGGATTCACAGCCCTGCACATTGCTTGTCAGTGTAAATCACACACTGACTCAGCTGACATCACCTGTCTCCTTCTTCAGGCCGGGGCTGACGTCAACACACAGAATAAAGATGGTGACACACCACTTCTGTATGCTGTCATGAAAAGTCACTCAGACACAGCTGAGCTGCTGATACGTCATGGTGCTGACATCAACACACAGAATAAAGATGGTGACACACCACTTCACAATGCTGTCAGAAATAGTCACTCAGACACAGCTGAGCTGCTGATACGTCATGGTGCTGACGTGAACTTCCATAACTTTGCACAATTTAAGAATGCCATTTCTTTCTCTAGGGCAAGGCGGACTGATCCATGCAGTGCACTGCACTGGGCATGTCAGAATGGCATGGTACAGACAATAAAACTGCTGATTCAGCATCAGGCAGATGTTAACACCACTACTCAGAATGGACTCAAAGCCCTGCACATTGCTTGTCTGTGTAAATCACACACTGACTCAGCTGACATCACCCGTCTCCTTCTTCAGGCTGGGGCTGACGTCAACACACAGAATAAAGATGGTTACACACCACTTCTGTATGCTGTCAGAAATAGTCACTCAGACACAGCTGAGCTGCTGATATGTCATGGTGCTGACGTCAACACACAGAATAAATATGGTGACACACCACTTCACAATGCTGTCAGAAATAGTCACTCAGACACAGCTGAGCTGCTGATATGTCATGATGCTGACGTCAACACACAGAATAAATATGGTGACACACCACTTCTGTATGCTGTCAGAAATAGTCACTCAGACACAGCTGAACTGCTGATACGTCATGGTGCTGACGTCAACACACAGAATAAATATGGTAACACACCACTTCTGTATGCTGCCAGGAAAGGTCACTCAGACACAGCTGAGCTGCTGATACGTCATGGTGCTGACGTCAACATCAGAAATAAACAAGGTAACACACCACTCCGGGTGGCTAAAAGATTTGGAAACTGGATACTTGCAAAACTGCTGGAAAGGCATGGTGCCAAAGCATAACCCCACAGGAAAAAAGACAACTCTCCCTTTTTGATATGCCATCAGATGTCAGCACACTGGCTATGTCACGTGACCCCAGGTCAGAACACAACACATGACACGTGACCCCAGGTCAGAACACGACACATGTCACGTGACCCCAGGTCAGAACACTACATATGACACGTGACCCCAGGTCAGAACACCACACATGACACGTGACCCCAGGTCAGAACACTGCACTACAGTCACAACAACACAGACAGACCCTCCTTCCTTTCATCCCCTAACTCCCCCATGCTCTCCACTCCTAAGCAATGAAGAGGTGCGTAACAGAATCAAGCAAACCATTGGTCCCTACGAAAATCTTCTGTCAATCGTACAGAAGCGTAAACTTAAAATGGTATGGGCATGTCACAAGATCGAAAGGACTTGCAAAAACAATACTGCAAGGCACTGTCCAAGGAGGAAGAAAAAGAGGCACACCAAGGAAGAGATGGAAGGACAACATCAGCGAATGGACAGGCCTAGAACTCAACGGAATTTTGAGAAAGGCAGAACAGAGAGAGGAATGGAGAAAACTGTTTGTCAAGTCTTCAAGGGTTTTATTGGTTTGTTTGGTGTTATTGAGGTTTCATTCGCTTGTTTGCTGTTAGTAAGGTTTTATTGGATTATTGTTGTTATAAGGGCTTTATTGGTTTGTTTGGTGTTGTTAAGTTTGTATTGGTTTGTTGTTGTTATTAAGGTTTGGGGGGGGGGGGGGTTCATACTGGACTAATGCCCTTTGCGTGAAACCAATCACTGAAGATGACTTTTGAAGTCAAAAGATACCAACAAAATTCCTTAGACATTATTTCATAAGGAACTGACGGAAGACCTCGATACGTATTATGCTTCCAGATCCTAGATTGCTATTAGCAAATAATGTTTTCAGAATCCAGAGGTTTATATATTACACACCAAATTCCCTGTTTATTACATATTGAAGATCCAGCAAATTTCCGCTACACCTTAAGATCCCACATTTATACATCAAGGTCCTAAATTTTTATCACATTTATAGATCATGAAATGGATGTACACTTTCCGATCCCAAATTGGCATCACAAATTGGCACAACAATTTACGTTTCCAATCTGCCATTACACTGTTAAGGTCCCAGACTGTTATTAATGATAATGGTGTCCCTGGTTGTTATTGTTGCTGATTATTGAGGTTCCAGGTTGTTATTGTTGCTGATTATTAAGGTTCCATGGTGTTATTGTTGCTGATTATGAAGGTTCCATGTTGTTATTTTTGCTGATTATTAAGGTTCCGTGTTGTTATTGTTGCTGATTATTAACGTTCCAGGTTGTTATTGTTGCTGATTATTAACGTTCCAGGTTGTTATTGTTGCTGATTATTAACGTTCCAGGTTGTTATTGTTGCTGATGATCAACATTCCTTTTTTTTTTGGAGGGGGTGTTCTTTTTTTCCAATTTAATTTGTTAGGAATGGGCAGTTGCTGCCTCATCTGTGACGTTCCTATTCTGCTGTTCCCACGCCGCTCATTTCACTCTTTCCTTCCAACTCAAACCCAGATTCGTTATGTCGCGTCCTCAGGGTCGGCCGTCCACAGGGAGCCCATTAATTTTTAATGCCAAACTGGCGTGAGGCCACCAGCCAGATAGGCCATGCACTGTTGCTGGGTCACTTTGCTGGTGCTCTGTGGTGCCTGTTCTGAGCGAACATACGTATTCCCCTACAAACTACAGTTTTGGCTCAGTCGCGGAGACAAACTGAACGAGCTTCCACTCGAGGTGGCGACCGCCACATCGTCCTTCCAATGATTCGTCTCACGTGAACTTCCAACCCCTAAGTCTTTGACACAAACTCTCCACAGGCACAGAGGTGCATGGGAAAACCAAAACTGAGGTCACCATGAGACCAGAGTTACTGGGGCCACTGAATCAGAGGCAATTTTTGTAATAGCATGATGATCAATGATCATGAGTTTGATGTAATGATGCTGCTGTGGAAGTGCATGTGCTTTGAGACAACTTGACAGGGTTGTACGCTACGTTTACTACCATAGTATAACCCGGCGTCAATTGGGCCTTAGAGATACAGACACCTGCAGGGTTGGTCAGGTAATTTAAGAAGCTCTCAAAACCGCATCTGTAAAGTGGGTGAATCTCGGCTGTGTGTTCCCAGTCTTTCCAATAAACCCACAGCTCTCTCTATCTGGGTAGGAGCCAGCCGGAGTCGGAAAAATCCCTATGACTTATGGGATGCGAACCCGTGACCTTCCAGTCAGTAACCCAAGGAGCTAACCACTGCTGCAAGGTGACTGGTGTCCCAGGTTGTTATTGTTAGTGGTGATCAATGTCCAATATTGCTATCATTACTGATGATTAAGGTCCCAGGTTGTTATTGTTACTGGTGATCAATGTCCAATGTTGCTATCATTACTGATGATTAAGGTCCCAGGTTGTTATTGTTAGTGGTGATCAATGTCCAATATTGTTATCATTACTGATGATTAAGGTCCCACGTTGTTATTGTTACTGATTATCAAGGTCCCAGATTGCTATTATTACAGTTTCTACTTCAGAATTCAACCTGGCAAAGTTTTTTTTTCAACCTGAATTTATCATGCAAGGTAAGTTTACAGTAATCCATGTTGTTTATTCTGATATGTATAATTTACAGTAATCCTTGTTGTTTATTCTGATATGTATGATTTACAGTTATACATGTTGTTTATTCTATGTATAACTTATTTATTTGTTTGTTTATTTCTTTATATCGAGGATAATGGAATAAGCTCTCGTATACTTTTTTACATCCAGTCCCCGTGTGTATGCACTTTTGTCAATCTTGTCATCTGTTCCCACCGGCACATGATGGCCTACTCTTACGAAAAGCGGAACAGGATTTAACGTGTGCGCAAGATGTTCTGCGTGCGTTTACACACGGGCCTCGGTTTATAGTCTCATCCGAAGGACTTTAGGGGGAAGTGGAGTCAGCACTGATGTCAACTCCAGAGGAAAAATCCTCTCAAACGGGAATCGAACCTGGGTGGTCAAATTGCGAGCGCAATGTTCTGACCACTAGGCTACCCTGTCCTCACAGTTATACATGTTGTTTATTCTGATAAGTATGATTTACAATTATAAATGCTGTTTATTCTGATATGTATGATTACAGTTATAAATGCTATTTATCCTAATGTGTATGATTTACAGTTATATATGTTGTTTATCTAGATTTTAAGGATTTTTTACACGTGTTCCTTGTCCATCATATCATGCACAATTTACAGTTATATACAGAATTTTTTTTTTACCATGGTGTCTATAATTTATAATTCAACTTGTTGTTTATCTTGCTATGTATGATTTAAGTAAGACATGCCATCCATCATTCTGTGTATAGTTTAGTTATATCATCATGTATTGTCTTACACATGGTGTACAGTTGTAGCTTCATATAGCTTCCATAATGCCACACATAAAGCAGTGTTGTAGCGTGTGGTCCTGTGTAACACGTGTATCTGCAGTTTTCTTGTTGTCTGTTATACCTTGCATCGTCACAGTTGTAGATAACTGTTCTGCTGATATCATTTTACAGTTGAAGTGTTCCATAATAACTGTTCTACTGTATACCATTTTACAGTTGTAGTGTTCTATGATAACTGTTCTACTGTATATCATTTTACAGTGGTAGTGTTTTGTGATAACTGTTCTACTGTATATCCTTTTACAATGGTAGTGTTCCATGCTAAGTGTTCTGCTGTAGGCTGTATCATTTTGCTGTTGTGGTGTTCCATGATAAGTGTCCTGTTGTATATTTTTTTTACAGTTGTAGTCTTCTGTGAAACCTGCTCTACTGTATATCACTTTGCAGTTGTAACACCCCATGTTATCTACTGTATATTTTTACAATGGTAACATCCCCTGTAAGCTGTGTAAACAGTTACAGGTGAAGTGTTGGTAGTCTTCCTGCCTGTGTGGATTTGTTCTGCCTTCCTTCCTTCCTTCCTTCCTTCCTTCCTTCCTTCCTTCCTTCCTTCCTTCCTTCCTTCCTTCCTTCCTTCCTGTGGTTTATTCTGTTGTGTGTTGCTATGTTTCTGATATACTGTGTTATGCTGTTTTGTTATGATTTGTTGTTCTTAGTAGTTTGTGATTTGTGTGTATTGCTATGTTTCTGATATACTCTGTTGTGCTGTTTTGTTATGATTTATTGTTCTTAGTAGTTTGTGCTTTGTGTGTGTTTGTGGTGGTGCCGGCATGTTATTTGTGTGTTTGCTGTATTGCTGACATATTTTTTATATGTTTTCATCGAGGTGAAGATTTTAGTAGCTTATGCTGTGTGTGTGTGGAGGGGGGGGGGGTTGCTTGGTTTTGTTGGTTGATTTTTTTTTTGCCTTTGCTCACTTATTCATTATTTCTTTTTTATGATTGTGACATACCCTTAATGTGGTTTGGTATTGCTTTTTTCTCGGTATGTAGCTTTCATTCATTATTTCTTTTTGTGTTTTTGTTTGTTAGTGTTGTAGCTCTATGAGTATTTCGTTTCGTTGTGGGTTTATCCAGTGTGCGTTATATTTACTCACTCGTCCCATTGTATTTATGTTTGTTTTTTTTAATTATCTCATTGTGGTTTCTTTTTATTAGTTTATTACTTTGTTTCTGTCTTTTAAACTATTGTATTGGCTTTCTTTTTATTATTTCATAATTTTCTTTCTGTCTTATAAACTATCTCATTGTATTTTCTTGTTATTGGGAGTTCACATTTGTGTTTCTGTCTTCTTAGGAGTTTATATTTGAGTTTCTATATAGTAAATTATCCCGTTGTGCTTTCATTTTATTGCGAGTATAATTATGTTTGTGTCCTGTAATTTATCCTTACGATTTTTTTTCTTTTTAGTAGAAGTTTATAAAGAATATTGTGTTTCTGTCCGGTAGAGTATTCCATTGTGTTTGTCTTATCATGGTGTTTTCTATTTTGTTTCTCTCTTGTAAGTTTTCACTCTAGTAATTTTTCAATCTAGTAGATTTTCTGTCGAGTAAAATTTTGTTCTGTCTAGTAAACTTTCTGTCGAGTAATTTTTCAATCTAGTAAGTTTTCTTCCCAGTAAATTTTCTGTCCAGTAACTTTCCTGTCCAGTAAATTTTCTGTCCAGTAAAGTTTCAGTCTAGCAAATTTTCAGTCTAGTAAATTTTCTGTCAAGTAAATTGTTTGTCTTGTAAATTTTCTGTCTGGTAAAAAAATTTTCAGTCTAGTATATTATGTGATTGTGATATCAATTGTTATCAGGGGTTTACCCATCCTCAGCTAGCGCTCCCAAGCTGACCACAGCTGACTTTAGGATGTGACAGTAATCCTCCATTAAGGTAGCCACATTCCGACATGGGGGTTGATGTCTAAACACAACACCAATTGGCGTGTGTTTGTGTTTCACATTTCCGTATTTGTTCCTACTGGCACAAAATGGCCTACTCATCTGAAAGGTGGAACAGGTTCTACCATGTACGCAAGCTCAAGATGCTTTGCGGGCGTTCCTACAAGGTGCTCGGGTTTATGGTCTCACCCGAAGGACTTTAGGTGGAGTGGAGTAGCGACTGGTGTTAACTTTGGAGGGAAAAAAACTCCTTAAAAAGGCGTGTGGGTGGTGCTCAGTACGGATTGTGGCATAGCTCATGTCATGTTCAGGTCATTAACAGCCATTTGAAAAGGTCATTGCTGGGACCAGTTTATATCTGTAGCAATACAGCAATATATACAAAACCCGTTATAATTCTGTAATAATTAGATAACAACATTCATGATATATGTCTGTGCGTACATGTTTGGATACGATATATGCTTGCATGAAGCATTATTTTTTATTTTTTTTTAAATTGTAGTTATGGTACACTGTCAGCTCAGTGTCATGTGCTCAAGCTGTAGTTATGACACATTGGCAGTTTCGGCAAAAGTTGGAATTCTTTACTTAGAGCAAGGTTCAATTTAAGGGAAATTACTCTAGCTTTCGATAATTATTTTCCCACAAGATTGTTTCCCCTTGACTGCAAACTCGGCCTGTATTAGACTAAAGATAATTATAATCATCCTAACACAAATTAATAGAAAGAATAAAGAATAAAGTCAAACACTATTCAGTGGTATGAGGACAAAATTAATTCTTCTTTGATTAAGTGTGTTGATCAACATATAACTTCACACTGTTGTAATGTAAATTGTATTCCTTTTGAGTCAACACAAAGCAGACTGTAAATATTGCAGTAACTAGACCACAATCAAAGCAAAATGATTTCTTCTTTTAAGGAATGTGTTGATTATCATATGACTCTAACTGTTGCACTAATGTTATACTGTATTTGAGTCGACACAAAGCAGACTGTAAATAACAAGAACAGGAACTAGACAACAATTACAACCACAGATTACAAATAATTTGGATCCAGAGACAGAAAAGGTCCTTCATAATGTGGAATGTTTTTATGGACTTTTAAAACCGGAACCGCACACACCGCTTCCCTGTTACCTGAATGTAGGACAGAGCCATCCCTAAACTTAAAAAAATATATATTAATTTAGAGGAATGAGTTTGAAGATGATGATATCAATGCAGGATATCAGCTGATGAAAAGCTATTGTTCAGTTTGTACGCAACCTTAAACCAACTCAGAGATGACATTACAAGTTGTTTGTTCTGTATTAGCTGATTAAGGTGTGTTGTATATATTGTATACACACTAGGATAATACAGAAGCCTATTGAGCTGATAGGTTATGTATCAAGTGGTTAAAACAAACAGAAAAACAGGTAGGCCTAGGTAATGTATCAATGGCTTTGTACTTGGCCTTTTTGCCATATGCACTTCTCTGCTAAAATCTACCACAAGTTAATGATTTATTCCACCAAATATCTTAGCAACTACATGGACCATTATTATGGTCTGCATGTATGAGGCCCTATGAACATCTGCTATGATTAATGAACAATCTTTCTGTTTTATGGAATGACCCTTGTTTGATGATAGACATTAATTTTCAGTTTTATGGCTTTTTATGATTAACATTAAAGTTTCAGTTTTATGGCTTTTATGATCGACATTAATTTAAGTTTTATGCTTTTTATGAGTAGTATTCAATTTTATAGCTGTTTTTGATTGACATAACAGTTTTGTTTTTTATGGTTAACATTCAATTTTATAGCTTTTTGTGATTGACATAAAGGTTTTATGGCTTTTTGTGAAGTGATCTTTGCGGTTGGCTTGTATGAATTCATTTTGCTCAGTATGCAATTAATGCACCACTTGCGATGAACATGGTATTCTTTTTGTGTTTAAAGCACAGAGTTTCTTTAGAAAAAAAAACAACTGAGTTTTTCAATTTGTATTTTATCACCGTTTTTGTTTTTTGTGGGGGTGTGTTTTTTTTCCTGATGTTACTTTATACATGTTTGCTTTTTATGTGTGGCATGTAACCCGGGTGAATTTCTCTATGAGATAATAAAGTATTTTTGAATTTTTTTAAAATTTGAATTCTGTAGGATTGGAAATCCCATCCCAGGTAGATGTTTCCTCAGTGAAGGTTTTAGAGTTTACTTTTTTTTATCTTAAAAATGAAATGAAAAATGCCTTAATTGTAGACTGAAGCCTGTTACAACGCATGTCCGATCCATGACTTCCGCTTCCTGTCTTCGTATCTCCATTGTGGCTACACATCAGTCTTAGCTTGTGGGTTATGTAGTATTTTCTATAGAGTGCAGGTCGGAATTTTTTTTTTCGATTTTCACTTCTTTTTTTTTTAAGTATGAACAAAATTAACTGTGCTCTCGTTTTTGGGATTGAGGACATAGAACAATACCAGGTGGTCAAGAGAAAGTTAGAAATAATCATCCAATGAGGATTGCCTGTGTTCCTACAGGGTTGACCCCCCCCCCCCCCCCCCCCCCCCCCCACATGCATATTTCAGTTAGGAATCTAGCAGACGGCAAAAGACTGAGGGGTACAGTGTTTGCTATAAAAAAAAAATAAAAGTTCAAACTTACTACATTTATGCAAAAGCACATAAGTTTTGAGCCAAGAGCAAGTCTTACTGAAAAAAAAGTTTTTTTTTTTAAATTTCTTTGGATGCCCTAGTACAAGCAGTGCAAATGCAAGAGTGATATATGAAAAAAGGAAGGAAAAGTAGGGAAAATCAATACTGGTGTGTATCCTTTCGGTGTTGACTGGTCCACAGTCAAGAGATCCTCTGAGATCTCTCTGCACATCAGCTTCAACTGCAGAGTGTGTTAATTTCTCTGTTGTTTCTCTTGCAGTGCTGGTCAAAGAAACAGCACTAGCAGGCAGAGAAGCGGAGGTAGGTCAGTGATCATTGTGACATGTGTGTAGCAGACATTCATCCAACATGTCCACCTGTTTCTGCCGACATGTCTGTCACTGCTACTGACAAGGGGCAGCCCACTGGGCTGTGGACGCTGTGCACTGAACACAGAGTGTTGTCCTGTGTATAGAAACCTGTCTGATGTCTGCAGTGGGGAGGCTGAAGTCTGACAGGAGGAGTCCTCTACCCAAACTCCAATGTTTTGGCAAACAGAAAACCCCTTTGCTTTGCTCTTCTATCTCCGTTTGCTAGTAAAACATTTTCATCTTTAAAAAATTGTAGTAAATTATTCACTGTCTTTGTTCAAAGTATTTTAAAAGTATTAAAAAGTGAATTATCAGTTTTATGTTTCCTGTTTGTGAGATTGGTAATGCATATATGTGTTTGTCTGCGTGAGAGTCTACGTGTACGTGTGTAAAACATGTCTGTCTTAACCTGGTAACTGTTTCCATGTCTTGTGCAATGAAAACAGCCACCATTTACCTCACCCCCATTTTAAAGAATCCTATCTAATGTTCTTCTGAAATCTCTGTGTGTACCTCTGTAGGTCAGAAACTTCATCTGACAGACGACAGTGTCGTCAGCATCGAGCAAGACAGACAGTTTCTTTATTTACTTTCAGTTCAATGTCGTCAGAAACAAGCAACACAGAGAGTTTCTTTATTTACTCCCAGTCATTTCTTTCCGTCTGTCTGTCTGTCTTTCTTTCTTTCTTTTATAACGAGGATAATGGAATAAGCACTCGTGTGCTTTTTTTACATTCAGTCCCCATGTGTATGCAGTTTTGTAGATCTTGTCATCTATTCCCACCGGCACACATTGGCCTACCCTTACTTAAAGCGGAACAGGATTTAATGTGTGCGCAAAATATTCTTTGTACGTTTGCACAACGGGTCTCAGTTTATGGTCTTATCCGAAGGACTGTTGAATGTCGTCAGCAATGGACAGTTTCTTTATCTACTCCCAGTTTAATGTCGTCAGCAACAAGCAGTGCGTACAATTTCTTTATTTACTCCCAGGTTCAGTTGCACTATACCCTGACCTTCATTTTCAGTGATGCTTTCAACCCATTCCGAAGGAATGACTAGAGAAAAGACCCATTCATTTTCCGCCTGTTTGAACCTGTCCCCAACAAACCCTGTGTCTGCATCCCTCCTCCCCATCACACGTGAGCCTTCACAGGTCAGTAACCTACTTGTTGCCTTCCCCAGTTTGCTCCCTTGGATTTCATCATGGTTTGACACTGACAAGAGAGGAGCAGTAAAGAAAGCATCCACCATGGCGCCTTTAAAACAACAACAACAACAACAAACAACAACAACAACAACAACAACAACCTTCAGTCACGTGCTTGCTGACAACTCTAGGAGGAAAAGACAGTAAAGACCTGGTGTAGAATAAGGAGGAGAACACAGTGTATGGACAGCAGCAGCAGCAGCAGCATTATCCACACACACACACACACACACACACACACACACACACACACACACACACACACACACACACACACACATGCACGCACGCACACACACACACACACGCACGCACGAACGCAAGCACGCACACAGACACACACACACATACACACACGCACTCACGCACGCACATACACACACACACCAACCGTGTTATTCTAGCGCAATATGCTGATGATATCTGTATGTGGGTGGATGTCACTTTAACAAAGACAACCCCTCAAAGAACACAAAATTATGTACGAAGACTGTTTCAATCTGATCTTGATAAACTTGGCGAGTACATGCTGGAAAATGGTTTGTCACAGTCAACAGAGAAAACGATAATGATGCTTTTTAATGCAGGTAGTAATTCGAATAACTTGCATGTTTTTAGATTATAATTATGGTAGAATAATAGAATGCAAAGAGATAGTCAAATTTTGGGGGTTTTCTTTACATAAAAATGAATTTGGAATACTCACTTTGACCCTTATTCTGACAAAAGCAAGAAAAAGCATAAATTTCCTGAAGGTAATTGGCAGATGTTTTGAGGGTATGGACACAAAAACATTAATCCACCTTTCAATTGCACTTGTACGATCTAAACTATCATATGCTCAAGAAGTGTTTTTTAGTGCACCAAAGTATTTATTGATAACGATTGAAAGTTTAGATTGTAAAGGTATTAAAATTGCATTGGGTGTGCCTAGTCATGCATCAAATAAAAAAACATATGACACAGCTGAAATTCTGCCTGCAGGTGACTATCGAGAACTAGCAGCTTTAAAATTCGTAATAAGAGCAGCATCAACAACAAATAATTTTCTTGGGAAGGAAATCACTTTAAGATCTGTGTCATCCACACTTCCAGCCACCAGTGATGACACACCTGGCTGTGTCTTCCACACTTCCAGCCACCAGTGATGACACACCTGGCTGTGTCTTCCACACTTCCAGCCACCAGTGATGACACACCTGGATGTGTCTTGCACTCTTCCAGCCACCAGTGATGACACACCTGGCTGTGTCTTGCACTCTTCCAGCCACCAGTGATGACACACCTGGCTGTGTCTTGCACTCTTCCAGCCACCAGTGATGACACACCTGGCTGTGTCTTGCACTCTTCCAGCCACCGGTGATGACACACCTGGCTGTGTCTTCCACTCTTCCAGCCACCAGTGATGACACACCTGGCTGTGTCTTCCACTCTTCCAGCCACCAGTGATGACACACCTGGCTGGCTGGGGGGGGGGGTCCTCAGAGCTCGGAGGTTCATCAATGGTCAGATTTTTTGTGTGTGATCGTTTTTTTCCCGCCTTTGAAGGAAGCCACATTCCGCCTTCGGATGCATGCTGGGTATGTTCGTGTTTCTGAATCCCACCAAGTGCTGACATCAACTACTGGATCTTTAGTGTGCATTGTTGTGATCTTCTGCATAATCGTGATCTTCTGCATAATTGTGATCTTCTGCATGCGTATATACACGAATTGAAATAAGGCATTGGCAGGTCTGAACTTGAAGTTGACCTGGGAGATTGTAAAAAAAAAAAAAAAAATCCCCACCCTTAATTGGCTAGACGCCACCCAGATTCGAACGCAGGTTTTCATGGACCAAGGTCAACCTCAATGTTGATTTCATCCAGGGGAAACTACTCGGAATCTTAGATGTAGTATTGCTGTAAAAGTTGTTACCTCCTTTTAACTGAAAATCGTCTTCAATGTTTTCTTTTCGGCTTTTTTTGTGTGTTGTGACCTACCCTGTGCTCCCTAAAGCGCTCTGTGTTCTGTGACATGTTTTAGTTGTTCCTGTACTCGGTGTGTAGACAAGGTTTCAAAGTGTTCTGTGACATGTTTTAGTTGTTCCTGTACTTGGTGTGTAGACAAACATTTGGTTTCAAAGTGTTCTGTGACATGTTTTATTTGTTCCTTTACTTGATGTGTAGGCAAACATTTGATTTCAAAGTGTTCTGTGACATGTTTTAGTTGTTCCTGTACTTGGTGTGTAGACAAACATTTGGTTTCAAAGTATTCTGTGACATGTTTTATTTGTTCCTGTACTTGGTGTGTAGACAAACATTTGATTTCAAAGTGTTCTGTGACATGTTTTATTTGTTCCTGTACTTGGTGTGTAGACAAACATTTGATTTCAAAGTGTTCTGTGACATGTTTTATTTGTTCCTGTACTTGGAATGTAGACAAACATTTGGTTTCAAAGTGCCTCTGTGGATCAGTGGTCTAGAGGTAATGGACCAGCCTAGAAAGCGAAAAGTCCAGGTTTGAAGCATGCGGTAGTTTGATCACCGTTTGGTCCCGAAACTCCCCCCTCCCCTCTATCCACTAGGCTTTTAGTCGTGGTCTGGGTGCTAGTCTTTCAGATGAGACAATAAACTGATGCCCCTTATGCTATACATATTTAGTGCACGTAAAAGAACCCACGGCAGCAAGGGAGTTGCTCCTAGTAAAAGCCTGTAGAAAAAAGCTGCTGTGACAGGGAAACAAATAGACGTGCAGACAGGAAAAGAAAAAAATGGGTGGCGCTGCTCTTGTGGTGACGGGCACTCACTAGGGAGAGCAGCCTGAATTTCATGCAGGGAAATCTTCCGTGACTTAAAGTAATATACAAAACAAAAACTGCGGAACATGATCTTGCTGTGTAATCAACTCGGGTATATCTTGCCTTGCATGGTAAAAAAAACCTGCTTTTTTCTTTTTTCTGTATGCCTATTCTTTGCTTTAAAAAAAGAAACTCTCTTAAAGTATCAAAAACATGCATAAAAGATATTTAATTAAAATGGACATAGCAAACTTTTTAATTACATCCAATTTGCATGTTTTTTTTAAAAAATCATTTTGTGTACATGTGTTTGATCTTTAGAGTGAAGCAAGCAGAGTCCCTCATAGCATTATTGATATTCAGCCAGTTTCATAGCAACTCCATTCAGTTCTAAACAATCATTTTCTCCTGCATGAATACCAGGGGCCCTTTTGGTAGAAATAGCATCCCTACCTTCTGGAAATTCTGTGCTAGCAATTTCTCCTTTTCTATCACTCCCTTTCTTTCTTGTCTTTCTCCTCTCCTCTCTATCCTCTTCCTTTCATGCTTACTTTCTGCCTTCCCAGCCTATTCTCCTGCCTTTCTGTATGCCAACAGAGGGTTTTCCTGGTTTATAGGAAAGGAAGAGATGCTATGCTAAGAGCTTGTCATGGCTAAAGACAATCTCAACATAAGAATTTAGCAACACAACCACATTTTATTGTGGGCCTCGACACTTTGCCTATATCAATAACTGACAAATTCTTGGCCTGGGCCAAGGTTTTTTTTTTTATATACCCCTTTATATCACAGCAGATTTCTCTGCGTAAAATTGGACCTGCTCTCCCTGGAGAGCGTGTCGCCACAA
Organism: Stramonita haemastoma; assembly: GCA_030674155.1. Taxonomy (NCBI): domain Eukaryota; kingdom Metazoa; phylum Mollusca; class Gastropoda; order Neogastropoda; family Muricidae; genus Stramonita; species Stramonita haemastoma. The sequence continues at coordinate 29,525,520 of CM060341.1, read as the reverse complement.
GTGCAGCGCCTATCCATTTCTTTTTCTTTTTCCTGTCTGCAACTGTATTTGTTTTCCCTATCAGAGTGGCTTTTTTCTACAGAATTTTGCCAGGGATAACCCTCTTCTTGCTGTGGGTTCTTTTGCCTGCGCTGAATAATAATATGCAACACATGGAACCACGTGTTTATCGTCTCATCCAAAATACTAGCATCCAGACCACCACTCATGGTCTAATGAATGGGGGGGGAGTATTATTTCGAGAATGATTGAGGGCATTTGCATTATGTACCCCACAGATAGTGAGTGAGTGAGTGAGTGACTAATTGATAGTGATTAGTTGATTGATTGATCGATTGATCTATTGATTAGCTGATTAGTTGATAAGTTGAGAGATTGATTGATAATCATTTTTCAAGGGTGAGAAATAAGTATTATCATACTTTTTTCTTCCAGCCCATACAGAGAAAAGGATCAAGTCAAGACAAATTGTTTTATTTCAAGGATAATGAATAAGCATTGGTATGCTTTTTTTTACATCCAATCCCCGCCCTTATCCGTGATAAGATTACGATAAAAAAAACAAACCTATAACAAAATAGACATAACAAAGAGAGAGAGAGAGAGAGAGAGAGAGAGAGAGAGAGAGAGAGAGAGAGAGAGAGAGAGAGAGAGAGAGAGAGAGAGAGAGAGAGAGAGAGAGAGAGAGAGAGAGAGAGAGAGAGAGAGAGAGAGAGAGAGACTTGAACTCTCCTATGGTAACATTATATTGCTGTCAATGCTGCTGCTGATTCGTGAAGCACGTGCAAAAATGACAGTGTTCACTTCTAGAGGGGGGGTGGGGGTGGAAATTGAGTTGTCCTGTAGCCTAAAGCCCTGAAACATTTGACAAATTGAGGGCAACCACTGCACAAGAATCTTTGTGTGCATTGTGGCTGCTTCGCCATTTTAACCTGAACCTACAGGTAAGATTTTTTCTTGGCTGTTTTTTTATGCTAGCTTTATTTTTCTATGGTTGTTATTTCATGTAAAGGATGAGAAAGTATTGAAGCACAAGACAGGCAGATCAGAAGGATATTGTATTGTGAGTGCCAGCTATAAAGTGGCACAGATATTGGTCATTGTGGGGCCGTTTTTCTGTTTCCTCATCCAACACTCACACAGCAAGTATTGCTGTTTGTCATACGAGTGAAAATGTGTTGTGCTGCCATTCAGCACCTGACAAGTCAGGCCCAGCACACTGAACTTTAGCATGGAAAAGAGTTGTTATCTGTTAAGTATATCTGGGGGGAAAAAATGTCAGAAGAATGGACCAAAAACGGCAAAACCCAAACAAGGAGGTGACAGGAAGGAAAGGAAAAAGGCAGAAACATAAGAGGGATAGAAAAGGAATTGCTAGCACAGAGTTTCCAGGAGAGTAGGATGCTATTTATACTGACAGGCCCCTGGTTGAGGGCTGGATGAAAAAAAGTCTTGTTACTTAATCTATAACCCTCGTAAAATAAAATTGCGTTTGCGTTTGGTTATCCCCATGGCAGGAGTGCTTCCATTTGTTCCCCCTACAGTGACTAGTTTATAAAGGATGTGAAGTTACATGAACCTTTTTTTTTGGTTCATTGGTTGGCCAACGGGGACATTTTTGTATGTGACCCTCTTTTACCCACCATGAAGGTAGCCGCATTCCGACTTTGAGGATGTTTAATCACATCAGTGTCCTTTTTTTTTGTTGTTTTATTTCGAGGATAATGGAATAAGCACTCGTGTGTTTTTTTACGTCCAATCCCCGTGTGTATGCAGTTTTGTAAATTTTGTCATATGTTCCCACTGGCAAACAATGGCCTACTCTTACGAAAAGCAGAACAGAATTTAACGTGTGTGCAAGATGGTCTGCATGCGTTTGCCCGGGGCCTTGGTTTATAGTCTCATTCGAAGGACTTTTGAGGAGAGTAGAGTCAGCACTGATGTTAACTCCAGGAGAAAAATCCCCTCGACCGGGAATCAAACCCACGTCGTCAAATTGCCAGCGCATTGTTCTGACCACTAGGCTATCCCATACATGAGTTTGCTTGATTTTTTTTTCGGTCTGTCTGGCTGCTTTTATTCCCTTTAGAATAAAAGACTGTTTTTGGTTTTGGTTTTTATCTATCTGCCATTTGTCTTTAGTTATTCTTTTCCGGTTTTTCTGTTTTTATTTCAAATCATTGTGCCCCTTTTCCTTGCTTTCTTTTTACTTTTCTTTACTTTGTGAGTTTTACTTCGTTTTTTCTTTGTCTTCTTTGTCCCTCTTTCTCTCTTCATCTCATTCTATCTGTCACTCTCTCTCTCCTCTCTCTCTCTCTCTCTCTCTCTCTCTCTCTCTCTCTCTCTCTCTCTCTCTCTCTCTCTCTCTCTCTTTCTCTCTCTCTTTCTCTTCTCCCTCTCACCCTCCTCTCTCTCTCTTGAAACAAAATTGCATTTCTTTCTCTCTCTGTCTTTCTCTCTCTCTCTCAACAAAATTGTATAGTCTCTTTCTGTTTGTCTTTGTCTCTCTGTATGTCTGTCTGTCTCTGTCTCTCTCTCAACATACTTGCATCTCTCTCTCTCTCTCTCTCTCTCTCTCTCTCTCTCTCTCTCCTCTCTCTCTCTCCTCTCTCTCTCTCTCTCTCTCTCCCCCTCTCTCCCTCTGTCTGTCTGTCTGTCTGTCTGTCTGTCTGTCTGTCTGTCCGTTTCTCTCTCTCTCTCTCTCTCTCTCTCTCTCTCTCTCTCTCTCTCTCTCTCTCTCTCTCTCTCTCCTCTCTCTCTCTCTCTCTCTATTCCTTTGTTGTTTGGTACTGCATATAGTTTTACTGTTTAGTATCTTTTTATCTTGATGTTTTCCCTGAAAAGGGCGGGGACTGGATGTAAAAAAGCACATGAGTGCTTATCTATTATCCTCGAATAAAAGAATCTTGCCTTGCCTTGCCTTGCTTGCCTCTCTCTCTCTCTCTCTCTCTCTCTCTCTCTCTCTCTCTCTCTCCTCTCTCTCTCTCTCTCTCTCTCTCTCTCTCTCTCCTCTCTCTCTCTCTCTCTCTCTCTGGGAGACGGGATAGCATAGTGGTCAGAACATTGCGCCGGCAATTTGACGACCCGAGTTCGATTCCGTTGGAGGGGATTTTTCCCCTGGAGTTAACATCGATGCCGACTCCACTCTCCCCAAAAGTCTTTCGGATGAGACTGTACACCGAGGCCCCGTGTACGACAGCACGCAGAACATCTTGCGCACATGTTAAATCCTGTTCCGCTTTTCGTAAGAGTAGGCCATTGTGTGCCGGTGGGAACAGATAAGATTTACAAAACTGCATACCCACGGGGACTTGATGAAAAAAGCACATGAATGCTTATTCCATTATCCTCGATATAAAAGAAAAGAATTAAAATCTCTCTCTCTCTCTCTCTCTCTCTCTCTCTCTCTCTCTCTCTCTCTCTCTCTCTCCTCTCTCTCTCTCTCTCTCTCTCTCTCTCTGTCTGTCTGTCTGTCTGTCTGTCTGTCTGTCTGTCTGTCCTGTCCGTCCGTCCGTCCGTCCGTCCGTCCGTCCGTCCGTCCGTCCGTCCGTCCGTCCGTCCGTCCGTCCGTCCGTCCGTCCGTCCGTCCGTCCGTCCGTCGTCCGTCTGTCTGTCACACACATTTGTATTTTCAGAAACTTGGCAGCAATCTTCGTCAACCTACATACACCACGATGCAACACTTACTTGATTCACAGTGATCTTGCCTTGTTAGGCCCATGTTTGGTAGTAGATGGTTGGGAATGGATGACAAAAGAGAAAATTTCAACAAACCCTTTCAAGAATTTTGCTTTCCTGGGGTCTGGAACATAAATTAATCCTTCACCTTCAGGTTTTTTTATATTTTTTTTTTTTTTTTCATTTTGACTCCAGTTTGCAGTAGTATAGCTAGGCGTTCATCATTGAGGTTTTCATGAATGCAAAACTTGCCAGTTGTCAGGCAGTTGGCTGCTTCTTTGCTCAGCTGATTTGCAGATTTTACATGTATATTTTCCCTTTACTCTGGTCAGATTTTGTGCCTTGTCTGGCTTTGGGTTAGTCTTTGTGTCCTGCTTGGGTTTTAGTCTGTGTGTCCTGCTTCCAGTCCTTATGTCCGGCTTTGATTTCTTTGTGTGTACTTTTTTTGTGTCCAGGTTTCAGCCTCTGTGTCCAGCTTCCAGTCTTGTGTGTCCATGTTTCAGTGTTTGTGTCCAGGTTTCAGTCTTTGTGTCTAAGTGTAGTTCGTCTTTGTGTCCATGTTTGTCTTTGTGTCCATGTTTGTCGTTATGTCCAGTTTTGGTTCAGTGTTTGTTAGAGCTTCCCTGTCAGCTGTCTTCAAATGATCACTGAGCACCTTCCGATTGCAATCAGTATTCCTTGCTAAAACAGAATTACCATCGACTAAAATTAGTTTGAATAAAATAAGATGAGATGAAACATAATCATAAGCCTAAACTAAAATCTAATTAAAAAATGAGATAAACATTCAGAAATAAAACTAAAAGTAGGGTTTGGTCTAAACTTAAAATAAAGTAAAATAGGACAAAATAAAAACTAAAAGTAATGCAAAGACTAGACTAAAATAAAAATAAAACAAAATAGAATAAAAATGAAATGAAGTGAAATAAGACAAAATAAAATAAAAACTAAATATAAATAAAAATAAAATAGGGGAAAAAATTGTGCAAGAAATCTGAGAGCAATCTAGGTGACAGTGATCTATCTTCTCACCCAAAAACACCCACCACCTACAATGACTTGGAGACTATGTGCATTGTGACTTGGTTATTTCTTTACTTTTTTATATTATCTATTTTGTTTTTAATACCATCTACAATGGCTTTGAGACAGTTTTCGAGGCATCACAACTTGTCAGTCCATTTCCATTTCTGATAGATTTCCTATGTCTGAAGATGTCACCACCTACAACAGTTTTGAATGGGCTTTCATGATGTATTGTAACTCGGTCATTCCCTTCCATTTCTGATAGGTTTTCCTTGTGTCTGAAAATACCAGTGGCTGTGAGAGTTTTCATGAGGTATTGTAGTTTAGTTATCCCCTTCCGTTTCTGATAGTATTTTTTTTGATAATGTCACCCCCTACAATGGCTTTTAGACTGTGTTCATGTGAATTGGTCATTCCTTCCATTCCTAAGGCATTTCCTTGTCCTTACCAACCTTTACCAAACATGGGTCCTAACCTGGCGGTGAGTCATTATGTGGATCATCCTGAAGACTCTTCAAGAGTGGGGCCAGATTCTGATGATCGCCACCTTGGAGTCATCTGCTGCATGAGATCCTGGCATCTGTAAGTAGTGTGCAGCTGCAGATGAGACTTAAGTGATGTTACACAGGATTCGGGTATCGGTTTTTTTTCTCTGATTTACTTTTTGATTTAAAAAAAAAAATTTACTTTACTTATAGTTTTTGTATCTTTTTACAGTATCATTATTTTTTGTTCCGAGTCTTATGTTTAGGAGAATCCAGTTCACATTATTCTAAGGAGTCCAGTCAGATTTTTAGGCATAAAGATCTTGCAGGGTTTGGGTTGCTGCAGACATGGCAGCTTCTAACTCTGGAAGGGAGAGTATCGATATTGAGTTGACAGAAAAGCCTCCATGTTTGGAAATTATTTGAAAAAATTAATGATATAATTTATTTGATGAGAATAGCTTGTTCCATTGTAATGATTGAAAATAAAACTCCACGAGTTATCTGGATTCGAATTTGATGATTAATTGGCGAAGAAGCATAGTGTATTCTTTCAAATGAAATCAAATCCTTGAAACCGGAGCCAATAAACTAGGGTTTTAAATCTACTGATGATGACTTTTCTGCTTTCAGGGGCTCTGGGTCTGGAATCAAGTGCCGGGGATCTGACATGTGTGAGGGCAGCCATCCTGACCTGCCTTTTCTGAAAGCTAAATAAGGTATTTATAGTTTTGCTTCTTTATTTTTCTGAACTTTCTGATCTTGATACTTTTGTCTGTGAACTTTGTTGTTGCTGCTATCTTCTGTTGTTTCTGTCTGTGTTTTTTTCTCATTCCTCAACCAGAGCTCTGAGGTTCACAAAGTGTGAAATTCTTGTGTATGCGACCAATTTTTGGCCACAATTTAGGTGTTGGTCGAGTGTTGTACTTTAAATATTTCTGTGTTGCATCTGTAGGTTTTTCTCTGGGTAGGAGCAGGATGGAATTTTTTTTAAGCTATTGAAAAAGACATGCTTTTCATGAAATTTGAACTCATAGACTACCAAGATCAGTGTGTTAGCCACTGCGCCATTTGCAGCTAGTCAATTTTTTCTTTATCAACAGACAAATCATGTACTGCTAATGTTAGATTTTTTTTGTCTCCTATTTCAAAATTTGTGATTTTTATCTATTCAACCAGGTACCATAAGAGCCACAACAGTTCCAGTGCAATCCAAAGTAGAAGGGACTGCTAAACCAGGCCATCAACTCGCCATCCAGTGTTGTCTGCTACAACTGCACCAGAGGCTGCCATGCACGGGTTGGACTTGTGAGCAGCTCCAGACATAGCCCCCAGCACGACTGAAGCGGAAAGAAGACACAGCCATTGTCCTCCGAGACGGGAGGAGCCTGACTGAATGGGACAAGCATCACTACTACTGTACTACAAACATCCATGTATGTACCTGCATGAAATGGTATCAAGATGCCTCATATTTCGGCAAAATCCAGGTTAGAGAATAAATTATAATTAGTAACCAAAGCATTGTTCCTTTAAATGCATTGTCTGTATTTTGCCAGCGGAAATAGTTTGTCAAGTGTTTTGGTCGGAAAACATAACTTTTCTGTGTTTTACGATAATCTTGGTGTACATTAACTTTTGCAGACTGTCGCCTGTAAAAATGTTGAAAAAAGGGTTTGAAGAAAGTTTGAACAGTTTATGAAGTACTTATGAATTAAATCTTATAAAATGATATATCAATTCATTTCAATCTTTGAGCTTATAAAATACAGCTGAATTAGGATACATTCTGTGAATAATAATTCTGATTTGAATATTTTCGATGTAATATTATGAGGTAACTGTGATGTATGACCAAGAAAACCCTCTGAAGTTTTTAATACTGGTGATTAGGACTCCCTTGCTATTAGGGGCTGTGGGATTGTAACGGCCAGGTGCCTCAGGTGTTCTTTCAGGTACCATGAACGGGTGCAGTGCGGGGGGTGGGGGGCCTTGCTTTGGAAGAGTGGTATGGTTGAAGACAAGAATGGAATTTTCCCTCAGCTGAAAAAGAAAGATGTAGTGTGAATGTTTTTTGATGCAAAGTGATATGATTTAATTATTTTGATATCGAGATAACAGGCACAACTAGACTTGTATATCTTAAAAAAGCAACAGTAACAAACAAACGTGTAAATGAATTTCAATTGTGTCTAAAAGTTGAAAACAAATTCTTTTGAAATTTTAGGTAATTTAGCAAAAGTTTGTCTTTAGAAAAATTGTTGCAATTTCATATTCCTGCTACATGGCATCAAATCATTTTAATAATTGATTTTCCTTATCAAAGCATAAGTTAAAATTTGATGATGTTTTCAATGAATATTTCTGTAAAATTTTGTTACAAAATGGCATCGAATCATTTTAATAGTTTTTTCTATAAAATAAAAGGTGAAACGTGATAATGTCTTTAAAAGAATAATTTCGAACTGTTTGGAGTTGAAATAAAAAATTAAATCAATTTAACATTGAGCTGATGAAAGAATAGTTGTCGATTCAGTCTGTTTTGATATCTGGTGATATTTTTTATATAATTATTTGAGGAAACAAAGCAAAGCAAGAGATTAAGTGTAAATGTCTTTAAAAACAATGATTTTTTGGACTTAACTCTAGTTCAAAGTGGTAAGATTAAACCATAGCAATGTCGGCGCTAACATAGCTATCAGAGTTGTCCCTGTCACTGATGACTGTTTAACTGCTTTCAGGAACAACTAGACTGGAACCAAGTGCCGAAGAACAGACACCTTCCACGAGACATGTTGGTTACACGCACATGATCAGGTAACAGCATTGTATTCGAAACTTTTCCCCTATCCACTAGACCGTAAGTTGTAGTCTGAGTTCTAGTCTATAGAATGAGGCAATAAACCGAGGCCCCGCGTGCAACACGCATTTAGCGCACGTAAACGAACCCACAGCAACGAGAGAGTTGTCCCTGGCGAAATTCTGTAGAAAAGTCTGACAGGGAAACAAATTTACATGCAGACAGGGGGAATACGTGACACTGTTCTTGTGAGGACGCGCTCTCCCCAAGGAGAGCAGACAGAATTTCATTCAGAGAAGTGTGCTGTGACATAAAGTGGTATACAGGCTGACACACAAATACAAAATATTAGTGACTACTCTCTCTGTAATATGTGTCTGTGCGTCTTGTATTTGCGTTTGTATTATTCTAACCCAATCGAATATTCCAGCTGCCACCAACACTATTTAAAAAAGCTATTGTTCATACATTTTTTAAGTATTTTTTAAAAATCCGAGTTATCATTCAGACCATAGATGCTAATCGATGATGTAATTCTTTGATATTGCTGCAAAGATGTAATATCCGAAAGTATGTAAATTTTAAGGAGCTGAAAGTCAGTTATTACCATATATAGCAGCAGCTTTTCTTACAATGTATTCAAAGCAAAAACTATGCCTTACAGCCCCATTCATAGGTGTAGAATGGCACTGCATCAAGGGTAAAATTCAAGCATTATCATAATAGCTTAATAATAGTTCTCGATATTCCTCCATGGGAACGTAAATTAGTTAACTTTGACATTGATTATTTACCTTCACCTATCCCATAGTTTGGTCGACCACTGGGGCACCACTGAAGATATTGCAGCCAGCTTCCTCCGTTCCTTTTGGATTTTGGCATTCCTTAGTGTGATGTTTCACTCTAGACAGTCCACTCTCTGATGTTGTCTTCTCATTGTTTATTTTTCTGTCTGTCTTGAAATTGTCCAGTCAGATTAAAGGGAACTATAATCATCCCATGAAGGCCAATTACAACACACGACAGGCATGTAATTGATAGGAATCATAACTCCACACGTGCGCACGCGCGCGCACACACACACAACATACACACACACTTTCTCTCTCTCTCTCTCTCTCTCTCCTCTCTCTCTCTCTCTCTCCTCCTCCTTCTCTCTCTCTCCTCCTCTCTCTCTCCTCTCTCTCTCTCTCTCAAATCTTCATCGCCTTGCCAAAATGATAACCCCCTCCCCCCCCTTTTTATCTCTCTTTTCCTGTCTTTTTCCTTAAACTGTCCACTCTCATTTTTTTTCTTATTCATGTTCTACCTTCCCAGTCCATTCTTTTTGTCCCCAAGCAAGTCTGGCAGCTTTATCCTTCTGTTTTCTTTTTCAGATCTTAGGACTTTCTGAGGACATCTGTATCAAGGACAGCACCACAGTCAAGGAAAAGGACTTCCCAGTAACCAACAAAAACTGTCGCCAACTGGTAACGCCAAGCGCCTCTCCAAGGAAGAACATTGTTATGACTGTCCTGGGTTGACCCTTATGGTTGGCCCGGGCGTTGACACAAAGTACATCAGTAGAGTTGGTTTGGTTTAAATCTGTATAGAGTTGTGCAGTTTTGATCCCAGTTCTAAAATTTTTAATTGACAAGGTGACAGTCCCGATATGGCCTCGATACCGATAGTGGCTATAAAACATTGGATTGGATTGGATTTGTATGATGAATTGCTGTTGTTGCCTTCATTGAAATCAGTCAGAATCCTCCCTCCCCCCTCCTCCCCCTTCCTCCCCCATCCTCCCTTTTCCTCCCCCATCCTTTCCCAGTTTCTCAGCGAGAGCTCCGAGGTTCACCAGTAGATTTTTGCATAATTTATGTGACAGCTTTTCGCCCCACGTTAAGATAGCTGCAATCTGTGTTCAGGATGATGTCCAAATTTTATGAGTTTATTTCACAGAATATTAGTGTTAGATCATTTTAGGGAAATGGTGTTGTGTGGTGTCAAGTTGTGTTATATTCGGTGTGTGTGTGTGTGTGTGTGTGTGTGTGTGTGTGTGTGTGTGTGTGTGTGTGTGTGTGTGTGTGTGTGTGTGTGTGTGTGTGTGTGTGTGTGTGTGTGTGTGTGTGTGTGTTCGTTTTAACGTCTACACACTAAAAATATTTTGGTTTTTGTGTGTGTGTGTGTGTGTGTGTGTGTGTGTGTGTGTGTGTGTGTGTCTCGGTGTGTGTGTGTGTGTGTGTGTGTGTGTGTGTGTGTGTGTGTGTCTCGGTGTGTCTGTGTGTGTGTGTGTGTGTGTGTGTGTGTGTGTGTGTCTGTGTCTGTGTCTGTGTCTGTCTGTGTCTGTGTCTGTGTGTGTAAAGGTGATAGTTGGACGTTGTGGGGAGGAGACATCAGGTGGGAGTTAGAGGGAAAATGGTGTTTAGGATGGGCGTGGAAATACATTTAGAGCAGCGGAGATAGAAAAAGGGATGGCATAGGGGATTTTTTTTATAGTTCCTACGCCAGAGCGCCGAGGTTAACCAATAGAGTGGTGCTCACGCAACCGTTAGTGCCAACCATTAAGGTAGCTGCATTCCGACTTCGAGAATCTACATGGTTTAATTTTGGGCTTCTAAAAAAAATCGATGCAATTGGTTCAAAAAATTTCAGGCTAAAACACTTTTAATGATAGCAGAACTGGAATTTTCGCGGACACCGAAGTCTTACGCATGGCCTCAACTTTTGATAGAATAGGCGATTCTGGTTTAAAAGCTTCATACTATTGCCAGATATTTATTACCGTTGTTTTTGATAGGGCTATAAACGTGAAAAAAATTAAATACCATTGTCTACAGCTACATACCATTTTTCCATGTGCTATTGTGTCCACATGCATTTTAACATTCAGACAGACCAGCTGACAGACAACCCTTCCCCGCTACTAACTTTTTAACTCTAACCCTCACTAACCTCAACCCTAACCCTGGCCTCACATGTGGACACAAAAGACAGATGGATAATGGTATTTACTGACACAATGGCTAAACATTTTCTTTTGGGTTAAAAATAATTTTGTTGAACAAGACTAAATGGTTAAAGGGAGACTACACCATAATTTCAAAAACAAAAAAACACAAAAAAGAAAGCTTACGCGAACAGTAGCGATCAACTTGCAAAGGCACCAAATAATTTTTAAATAATCATTATAATCAAATACCAGTAATTTTCTTAAGTTTGTTTCCTAGGGCTAGAACTCCAAGGTTTATCAATTGGTCAGATTTTTGCATATGCGGCCGTTTTTGCCCACCATTAAGGTAGCCATATCGGATATGGGGGCTATGATATTAGAATCCAATACTACTGATAGGATCAGAAGGGGAAGGGGTGCTAGATTTTTAGGGAAAAGAGTGCTAGGTAGGGGAGATGGGGGGGTGGGTGTAGAAAGTATGACACTGGGATAGGGAAAGAGGTGCAATGAATGAGGATGGGGATAAATTGATCGTGTTTTGAGATAATAAAGTATTCGTATTTTTTATATAAAGACATTCAGATTTTATCTTTTTAAAAAAAACTGTTCGTATTGGGTTGTTCAGGGCTTTTTGTTTTTGTCATTGTGGTTTTTTTTTTAGATTATAAAGTATTCATCTTCATACTTTGCTCTATGGGAATTGGGAAAGGTAGTCAGTTCAGGGGAGTGGGGGCAGGGGTATTTTAGAGAAAAAATGAAAACAGAAGTAGAGGTAGCTGATTTTAGGAAGTATGATGAACTAGATTTGAGGGGAGAGCATTTTAGAAAAAAATCAAAATGAGAAGTATGGGGGTGCTAGTTTTAGAATGAACAGTGTGTGTGTGTGTGTGTGTGTGGTGTGTGTGCGTGTGCGTGTGTGTGTGCAGGTGTATATCTTTTGTAGGTGTTATAAATAATTAAAAATGTCATAATTCTATTGTTGATAAAAGAGGGGTAAAATGTTGGGGGAGAGAGAGACACAGAGAGAGAGAGAGAGAAGAGAGAGAGAGAGAGAGAGAGAGAGAGAGAGAGAGAGAGAGAGAGAGAGAGAGAGAGAGAGAGAGTTTGGGGAGTATTTGTTGTAAGCAAAGCACTGTGAATAGTATACCATATAATGTTTGTCAATCTGTGTGTATGGGTGGGTGTAAATGTGTCTTTTTTGTGGTGTTATGAGTAATTGAAAACAGTACTTATGAATTTAAGTTTCCTGTGTATACAATTTAAAGAAATCTTTTAAATTGCTGGTTTTGCAGCTGTAGCCAACAGTGACTTATAAAACAAATTGTCATGATTTTGAAAAGGACGGAGGCGAAGGAAGCATTTAAGTGTCAAAAACAAAAAAATGCAGTGTTGTAATACAAAAAAGTTTCGTGTTAATCTTACAGTCCCCCATTAGAAAAGACATTTCTCCCCTTTTGTGTGTGTGTGTGGGTTTTTTTCAAAATCTTGTATAAGAAAACCACGTTTCCATTCATTCTGTGAGCATAAGATTGCAGGCATCTTGACTTGGTGTGTCCTGTTAACTTATTTCCTTCTTGCTTTGTGCTTTGCAGTAGATCAGAGATAAATGCCCATTACCCAGGTCATGGCAATCTCAGCCCATTAATAGACTGCTCCATCTGCATCTCTCCTAGCAGGCTTTGATTTCCATTGTCAGTACAAGTGCACTCTCAGATGCATTGTTCTTTTTTGTTGTTGTTTTTTGTTTTCTTTGTTTCATCTGGAAAGAAAAAGGTTGGGGAAAGATTGAACGCCCCAAAATAAATTTTAACAAACCAATCAAAATATTGAAAAACGGAAAAAGATGGAATGAAAGGAATGAAGGACTATATAAGAGGAAAAAGAGGTTAGAAGCCCCCAAAAATGGTTTGTTGTGCTGGCAATACTAAAGTGAAAGAACAGACAACAATCGGTGCAGATTGCCGCTCGATTTATTGCCTGCTTTTTTTTTCATTAGTCAAACCTTTTGTACGGTGTCTGTAATGTCCATTTGCGCTTAAAAAAAAAAATTAGGAAAATATAGACTTTACTTCAAATGTGTGTATTAAAAAATTCCAGTGTAGCAATTGATAACGCAATAATACAGTGTGGTATCGGTTTTTGGTGGGCTTTTTTTGTTTTGTTCAGCCTTTCTTCTTGCTTTTCCTTTAGTGCTGTCATGAAACATGGCTTGTTAAAACTAGGAAATGGCTTAGCATTTGTGTGTGTGTTTATTTCTTCAGTCATTATTTTATCTTATTTTTTCTTTTATATCTAGAGTATTGGAATAAGCACTCGTGTGCTTTTTATTTATATCTACGTGTGCGCGTGCGTGTGAAAGAGAGAGAGAGAGAGAGAGAGAGAGAGAGAGAGAGAGAGAGAGAGAGAGAGAGAGAGAGAGAGAGAGAGAGAGAGAGAGAGAGAGAGAGAGAAACACTGAACACTGAAATTTTATTGTACATCGGCCTAAGCCACTATACAAAACATGTTTTAGGCAGGGGGAAGGTAAAAATCATAGCGGAAAACATTTCTATCCATTCTACATTTCCAATTCTGCAAGTACATAAAGTCACGCTCAATGCCCTCTAGTTATCATCAACCCCATCATCATTTTTATCATGTACATAATCACTGCCATTAGCATCTTCATTATCTATATCTGCAGCTGCAGCAAGTATATCATCACCATCATTACTTTCATCATCTATGTCATCATCATCAAAATCATTCTCTTCTTCATCTGTACTATCATAATCCTCTTCACATCATCATTACCATCATCATCATTAGTATTCACATCATCATAACCATCAGCACCTCCTTCAGCGGTTCTACTATCTACATCCTCCTCCATAATCATCACCTTCAACATTTATATCACCATCATCTTCCACATTTACATCACCATCATCTTCAACATTTACATCACCATCATCTTCAACATTTACATCACCATCATCTTCAGCATTTTCATCACCATCACCATCATCTTCAACATTTACATCACCATCATCTTCAATATTTACATCACCATCATCTTCAACATTTACATCACCATCACCATCATCTTTAGCATTTACATCACCATCATCTTCAACATTTACATAACCATCACTATCATCTTCAACATTTACATCATCATTTTCAGCATTTTCATCACTATCATCTTTAGCATTTACATCACCATCATCTTCAATATTTACATCACCATCACCATCATCTTCAGCATTTACATCACCATCATCTTTTAACATGTACATCACCATCACCATCATCTTCAGCATTTACATCATCATCATCTTCAACATTTTCATCACCATCACCTTTAGCATTTACATCATCATCATCTTCAACATTTACATCACCACCATTTTCAACATTTACATCACCATCATCTTTTAACATGTACATCACCATCATCATCTTCAGCATTTACATCACCATCATCTTTTAACATGTACATCACCATCACCATCATCTTCAACATTTACATCACAATCATCTTTTAACATAATCACCATCACCATCATCTTCAACATTTACATCACCATCATCTTTTAACATGTACATCACCATCACCATCATCTTCAACATTTACATCACCATCATCTTTTATCATGTACATCACCATCACCATCATCTTCAGCATTTACATCACCATCATATTCAACATTTACATCACCATCATCTTCAACATTTACATCACCATCATCTTTTAACATGTACATCACCATCACCATCATCTTCAGTATTTACATCACCATCATCTTTTAAAATGTACATCACCATCACCATCTTCAACATTTACATCGCCATCATCTTTTAACATGTACATCATCATCACCATCATCTTCAACATTTACATCACCATTATATTCAACATTTACATCACCATCATCTTCCACATTTACATCACCATCACCATCATCTTGAGCATTTACATCACCATCATCTTTTAAAATGTACATCACCATCATATTCAACATTTACATCACCATCATCTTCAACATTTACATCACCATCTTCAACATTTACATTACCATCATCTTCAACATTTACATTACCATCATCTTCAACATTTACATCACCATCTTCCACATTTACATCACCATCATCTTCAGCATTTACATCACCATCATTTTCAGCATTTACATCACCATCTTCAGCATTTACATCACCATCATTTTCAGCATTTACATCACCATCATCTTCAACATTTACATCACCATCATCTTCAACATTTACATCACCATCACCATTATCTTCAGCATTTAACATCACCATCATCTTTAACATTTACATCACTATCATCTCAATATTTACATCACCATCATCTTCAGCATTTACATCACCATCATCAACATTTACATTACCATCACCATCATCTTCAAAATTTAGATCACCATCATCTTCAACATTTACATCACCATCACCATCATCTTCAGCATTTACATCACCATCATCCTCAAGAATTTACATCACTATCTTCAACATTTACATCACCATTATCTTCAGCATTTACATTACCATCATCTTCAGCATTTACATCACCATCATCTTCAACATTTACATTACCATCACCATCATCTTCAACATTTGCATCACCATCACCATCATCTTCAGCATTTACATCACCATCATCCTCAACATTTACATCACCATTATCTTCAGCATTTAGATTACCATCATCTTCAACATTCACATTACCATGATTTTCAACATTTACATCACCATCACCATCTTCAACATTTTAGATCACCATCATCTTCAGAATTAACATCACTATCTTCAAAATTCCCATCACCATCATCTTCAATATTTACATCACCATCACCATCATCTTTTAACATGTACATCACCATCACCATCATCTTCACCCTCATCTTTAACATTTACATCACCATCACCATCATCTTCACCCTCATCTTTAACATTTACATCACCATCATCTTCAACATTTACAATACCATCTTCAACATTTACATTGCCATGATCTTCAACATTTACATCACCATCATCATCAGCATTTACGTCACCATCATCTTCAAAATTCACATCACCATCTTCAACATTTACATCACCATCACCATCATCTCCAACATTTACATCACCATCACCATCATCTTTTGCATTGATATCACCATCATCTTCAGCATTTTCATCACCATCACTATCATCTTCAAAATTTACATCACCATCACCATCGTCTCCAGCATTTACATCACTGTCATCTTCAACATTTACATCACCATCATCTTCAACATTTACATTACCATGATTTTCAACATTTACATCACCATCATCTTCAGCAGTTACATCACCATCACCATCATCTTCAACATTTGCATCACCATCATCTTCAGCATTTACATCACCATCATTTTCTACATTTACATCACCATCATCTTCAACATTTACGTCACCATCACCATCCTCTTCAACATTTACATTACCATAATTTTCAGCATTTTCATTTTCATCGCCATCATCTTCAACATTTACACCATCATAATCATCATCTTCCGCATTTACATCACCATTTCAACATTTACATCATCATCATCTTCAGCATTTACATCACCATCATCTTCAACATTTACATCGCCATCATCTTCAACATTTACATTACCATCACCATTATCTTCAGCATTTACATCTCATCATCTTCAGCATTTACATTACCATCACCATCATCTTCACCATTTACACCACCATCATCTTCACCATTTACATCACCATCTTCAACATTTACATTACCATGATTTTCAACATTTACATCACCATGATTTTCAACATTTACATCACCATCATCTTCAGCATTTACATCACCAGCATCATCTTTAGCACAGAGACAGACAGACAGAGAGAGAGTTTGGGGAGTATATGTTGTAAGCAAAGTGCTATGGAATAGTATATATGTCAACCTGTGGGTGTGAGTGTCCCTTTGTGAGGGTTATAGGTAATTAAAAATAGTAGCTATGAATGTCAGTTTTCTGTGAGTGTGGTTTACAGAAACCTCTTACATTGCTGGTTTTGCTGCGTAACTTATGCTGACTTTTAAAAAAGCTGTCATCATTTTGGAAAAGATCGTGGCAAAGGAAGCACTGAAGTGTCAGAAACAAAAAAATGGAGTGTTTTATTACCAAAAAAAATATGTGTTCATCTAATGTAACAATCCTCCATTAGAAAAGACATTTTTCCCCTTTTCTTTTTTTTTTGGGGGGGGTTGTTTGTGTTGTTGTTTTTTACAAAATCTTGTATACGAAAACCACGTTACCCTTCATTCTGTGAGCATAAGATTGGAGGCATCTTAAAATTAATTAGTGTATCCTGTTAACTGATTTCCTTCTCGTCTTTTGCTCTGCTCTAGGTCAGAAATATGCCCATTACCCAAGTCATGGCACTCCCAGCCCATTGATAGAATGCTCCATCTGCATTTCTCTCAGCAGTCTTTGATTTACAGTGTCAGCACAAGTGCACTCTAAGATATAATTATCCTTTTAGTTTTTGTTTTTTGTTTCATCTCGAAAGAAAAAAACTTGGGGCAAGAGGTTGAACGCCCCACAGTGAATTTAATAAACCAACCAAAAATAAAAATTAAGAACGGTAAAAGATGGAATAAAAGGAATGAGGGACTAAATAAGAGGAGAAAAAGAGGTTAGAGACCCCTCAAAAATTGTTTTTTGTGTTGGCAAAACTAAAGAGAAAGAATTGACAACAATCGGTG
>CM060341.1:29500354-29502854 GCA_030674155.1 Stramonita haemastoma | reverse complement strand
GGATGGTGTCTAAACACGACACCTGTGTGCATGCTCGTTTTTTTATATATAATTTTGTCATCCGTTCCTACCGGCTCGCACACGATGGCCTGCTCTTCCGAAAGGCGGAACGGGGTTTTAACGTGTGCGCAAGACGTTCTGCGTGCGTTCGCACACGGGGCCTCGGTTTCTAGTCTCATCCGAATGACTATAAACCGAGGTCCCGTGTGTAATCCATTATAATTTAGCACACGCACAAAAGGGTTGTCCTTGACAAAATTTTGTATAGAAAAAAAAAACCACTCTGATGGGGAAACAAATACAGTTGCAAACAGGAAAAAGAAAAAAAAAAATAATGGGTGGCGCTGCACTTGTGACGACACACTCTCCCCGGTGAGGGGGGGGGGTGGGGAGGAGCAGCCCGAATTTCATGCAAGGAAATCTTCCGTGACATAAAGTGGTATTAAATAACATAAATAAAATAAACAAAACCCACCCACCCACTTAACCAACCTACCTAGCCAACCAAGCCCTCCCAACCCAACCAACCCAACTAGCCCACCCAAACCAAACCACCAACCCACCCACCCACCCACCCATACACCCAACCCAACCTACCTAACCCAACCCACCCACTCACCTACCCCCACCACCATCACCCACCCTCCCCCACCCCCTAACCACCCCACCCCACCCCCACCCTTCACTTCAACCCTCACCGCCCACCACCACTCTCACTCCCCCAATCACCCTCACCCACCCTCACCCCCACCCCCTCACCACCCCCACCACCACCACCACCACCCCCTACCACACACACACACACACACACACCACCCCCCACCACCCACCACACCACCCCTTCACCCCCCCCCAACCCACCCACCACACCCCACCCCACACACCCACCCTACCCCCTCACCCCAACCCCCACCACACACCCCTACCCCCCCCCCCCCCTCCCCGACACACACACACACACACACACCCACAAAGCCCCCCCGAAAACTCCACAAAAAAAACCCAACTCACTAGCACATTCCGCAGTGTTTCTGGCAGAAGCCCACGAGGAGCGGAGAGGAGCAGACGTCGGCCACGTCAGAGCACTGCATGTTCTGGATGGTGTCCTCACACACAGCGCCACCAGAGGTGGTGCCCGCGGGGGCATCGGTTCCTGCAGGGGCCGAGCTAGAGCTGTCGGGCATGTCCGTGCCCATGGCGGGCCCTTGGGTACCTTGAGGAATGAAGAAGAAGGATTACGAGGATTAGGAGAGGAGGGAGTAGGAGGGAGGGTTGGGGGAGGAGGTGGGAGAAGGAGGGGGTGGTGGAGGGGGTGGGGGTGGGGGTGGGGAAGAGGAGGGGGTGGGGAAGGAGGAGGAGGTGGAGGAGGAGGAAGTGGAGGGGGAGGATGAGAGGGGAGGGGGAGGAGGAGAGGGGAGGTGGAGGGAGGAGGAGGGGGAGGAGGAGGAGGTAGGAGAAGGAGGAGGGGGGAGGGAGGAGGAGGAGGAGGAAGAGGAAGGAGGAGGAAGAGGAAGAGGAAGAGGAAGAAGAAGAAGAAGAAGAAGAAGAAGAAGAAGAAGAAGAAGAAGAAGAAGAAGAAGAAGAAGAAGAAGAAGAAGAAGAAGAAGAAGAAGTTGAAGAAGAAGAAGAAGAAGAAGAAGAAGAAGAAGAAGAAGAAGAAGAAGAAGAAGAAGAAGAAGAAGAAGAAGAAGAAGAAGAAGAAGAAGAAGAAGAAGAAGAAGAAGAAAGAAGAAGAACAACAACAACAACAACAACAACAACAACAACAACAACAACAACAACAAGAACAACAACAAGAACGAGAACAAGAACAAGAAGAACAAGAACAAGGAGAAGGAGGAAGGAGGAAGAGGAGGAGGGGGAGGAGGAAGGAGGAGGAGGAGGAGGGGGGGGGTGGGGAGAGAGGAGGAGGGAGGAGAAGGAGAGAGGAGGAAGAGGAGGAGGAGAAGGAGGGAGGAGGAGATGGAGGAGGAGATGGAGGAAGAGGAAAAGGAGGAGGAGGAGAAGGAGGAAGGGGAGGAAGAGGAAGGGAGGAGGGGGGAAGAAAAGGAGGAGGAGGTGGAGGTGGAGGAGGAGGAGGAGGAGGAGGAGGATCAAATTAATGAAGTTATGAGTATTTTGGGGGACGGGATAGCTCAGTGGTGAGAACACTCGCTTTCTCCCCAAAGCTACGGTTAAGCAGTATCGTAGGGGAGTGAGGCATCAGAGACCTCAGCTACTCCAGGGGCCAGCATATTGAGGGCGGCGCCCATCTCCTCTCCCTCGCTGCTTTACCTTCCCTGACCCTAAAGAGGGCAGGTACCCATTTATAGCTGGGTGAACTGGGGGACTGTACTGAAGCCAAGGCGCGCCAACGGTCACCCATCCAATGGGAAACCATGCTCGATGCTGTTTAACTTTAGCTTGGTGGAAAGCGAGTGCTCTGACCACTGAGCTATCCTGTACCCATTTAGAGTGTGAGTTGGGAGTAAGACTTTGCCTTGAATAGGAGCCAAGGGAT
>CM060341.1:29485354-29492854 GCA_030674155.1 Stramonita haemastoma | reverse complement strand
TGTCTGTCCATCTGTCTGTCTGTGTTTGTCTGTCTGTCTGTCTATCTGTCTGTCTGCCTGTCTGTCTGTCTGTCTGTCTGTGTGTCTATCTGTCTGTATGTCTGTCTATCTGTCGGTCGGTATGTCTGTCTGTCTTTGTCCGTCTGTTGGTCTGCTTGTCTGTCTGTCTCTGTCTGTCTATCTGTCCATCTGTCTGTCTGTGTTTGTCTCTGTCTGTCTATCTGTCTGTCTGCCTGTCTGCCTGTCTGTCTGTCTGTGTGTCTATCTGTCTGTATGTCTGTCTATCTGTCGGTCGGTATGTCTATCTGTCTTTGTCCGTCTGTTGGTCTGCTTGTCTGTCTGTCTGTCTGTCTGTCAGTCTCTGTCCGTCTGTCTGTATGTGTGTTTCTGTCTGTCTGTGTGTCTGTCTCACCTCATCATCATGGCAGGTATGTCCGTGAGACAGACACAGGTTGATGTTGTCCATTGGACACTCGCCGGGACAGTGGATTCCCCCGGCTGTCCACACAGCGATCAGTCAGTTCATTAAAATAATATATCGGTCAATCTGTCAATCATCTGGTTAGCCAATCAATCACTTATCAAACAATTAATCGATCAATCAATCAATCACTGTATTAATGGGGATAATGATGTATCAATCAATCATTTAGAGAAAAATCAATCACTTATGCAATAATCAGTCAATTAATCGCTGTATCAAAAATGACAATAAGGTATCAATCAATCAGTCAATCAGTCACTTATACAATAATCAATCAATCAATCAATCACTGTATTATTAATGAAATATATGACGTTTTTATAGCGGCTGAATATTGTGAGCAGACAATGTCAATCAAAGAACAGATATAGAGATCAGTTATGCAATCAATCAATCAATCCGTCAGTTGATTCATTGTTCAGTCTATCAATCATTGCATCAATTAAACGATTATACGATCAACCAATGAAACAATTTGCCAATCTATCTATCCATCAATCTAATCAATATAATAATGACCCAACCCATCAATCAATCATCAATCAATCAATCAGACAAACACAAACTGATATTGTTCAGTGGGTACTCGTCTGAACAGGGAACGCCGTTGGCTGTCCATATAGCAATCAATCAATTGATGTATCAATCAATTCATCAATCAAAGTTTACAAAACTGCATGCACACTAGGACTGGGTGTAAACAAAAAAAGTACATAATTGCTCATTCTGTTATCCTCGAAAAAAAACATAACTTATGACGCACCACCATATAATGAGTTGCACTCCACCAAAGGTCAATTTTTAGCCACTACAATGTTATTCATTTGCTATAGATAAGCTATCCAATAAGCAAAACAGATTCTAAATCAAACACTTCTATGAAAAGTTATTACAAATTAAAATGGTAGACTGCAGAAAGTGGCGATATGAGAAATTGACAAGTCTTCCATTGTAATAGGTGATCGAACGAGGGCTTGGTGTTTTTTAAATACATTTTTGAAGCAAAAGGAAACAAAATTACACCTTGATACTTCAGTACAAGGTAGAAATATGGCTGTAGTTTAATAATGAATCAAAATATCAAAATCGACAACCTGACCCCTACCTGCTTAAAATAGCTCCTAGCAAGAAAGTGGGTCAGATGTAAAGCCACTCATTTTGTGGTGGATAGGTATGAAATAGGTAAATAAAAGCAGGGGACGGGATAGCTCAGTGGTCAGAGAGCTCACTTTCCCCCAAGCCAATGTTAAGCAGCATCAAGCGTGGTTACCAAGTCGATGGGTGACCGTTTGCGCGCCTTGGCTTCATGTTCAGTATAGTCCCCCCCCCCAGTTCACCCAGCTGTAAATGGCTACCTGCCCTCTTTAGGGTCATGGAAGGTAAAGCAGCGAGAGAGAGGAGATGGGCACCGCCCTCAACATGCTGGCCCCCTAGGGAAGCTGAGGTCTCTGACGCCTCGCTCCACCTACGACCTCACAGGTTATGGAACACCTTTACCTTTTACCTTTACTCATTCTGAGGGCGGTGCCCATCTCCTCTCCCTTGCTGCTTCACCTTCCCTGACCCTAAAAGAGGGCACGTACCCATTGACAGCTGGGTGAACTGGGGGGACTGTACTGTAGCCAAGGCGCGCAAACGGTCACCCATCCAATTGGCAACCACACTCGACGCTGCTTAACATTGGCTGGTAGAAAGCGAGCGCTCTGACCACTGAGCTGTCCCGTCTCGTTACATGAAATAAAAGCTTAAATAAGAGCGGGGACGGATAGCCTAGTGGTTAGAACATTGCGCTCGCAATTTGACCACCCGGGTTCGAGTCCGGTCGAGGAGATTTTTCTCCTGGAGTTAATATCAGTGCTGACTCCACTCTCCCCAAAAGTCCTTCGGATGAGACTTTAAACCGAGGTCCCGTGGCTAACGCACGCAGAACATCTTGCGCACTCATTAAATCCTGTTCTGCTTTTCGTAAGAGTAGGCCATCGTGTGCCGATGGGAACAGATGACAATATTTACAAAACTGCATACACACGGGGACCGGATGAAAAAAGCACATGATTGCTTATTCTGTTATCCTCGATATAAAAGAATAAATAAATACATAAATAAATAAATAAATAAATAAATAAATAAATAAATAAATAAATAAATAAATAAATAAAAGCACCAAAAATATACGTACAAGCGCTAGGCATCTGTCCGATCTTGTCCAAAGCGTCAGTCACACAGCTATCGTCAGAGCAGCACAGCTGACATCCTCCGTGACCCTTGACCCCTCCTGCCGGACAGTCCGCATCTTGCTGGGTATCGTCTGGGGCAGGGGCATGGTGACCGTGTTGGCAGTCCTGAAAGATTTGTTTTATTTTTTCCTTTTAATTTATTTTATTTTGGTTTAAAAGGTAAAGGTTAGAAGGTAAAGGTGTCCCATAACCTAGGTGGTCGTAGGGGAGAGAGGCGTCAGAGACCTCAGCTTCTCTAGGGACCAGCATATTGAGGGCAGCAGCGCCCATCTCCTCTCCCTCACTGCTTTACCTTCCCTGACCCTAAAGAGGGCAGGTACCTATTAACAGATGGGTGAACCGGGGGGGGGGGGGAGGGGCGGGGACACCCATCCAACTGGTAACCACGCTCGATGCTGCTTCCGAAATGAGAGTAATTCTTCAAAACGAAAAGCATTTTTGAAACCATAGCAACAACAAGCTTGTAGCTTATGGCTGTGTGTTCAATTAAACAATGAAGAAAGCACATGAGTGCTTATTCCATGATCCTCGATATAAAAGAATAAAATGAAATAAAAGTTTTTAAAAAAGGAAAAGGAACATAAACATGACGGCTGCTAAGCTGTAAATGTGTAAACCAACAATAACAACAAAAATTTTAATGGATTGCAATCTTTGGAAACGTTGTTAAGAAAAAAAAAACACAAGGATACACATCTGTTTGAAGAGTAAACTACACAAAAAGTAGTGGGAATAGAAAAAAAATCTTAGAAGAGGAAGAAGAAGAAGGGGAGACAGACAGACAGACAATGACAATGACAATAGTTTATTGTGCTGTAAGCTTTTCAGCCCATTCACAAGGGGACAGTGGGGAGGGGACTGGGCACAAAACATATATTCAACAATAGCGAAAAAAAGAAAATGGCTGCAGCCCAAGACATCATCATGACATGGATTCCACATCATGGTACAAAGACAGAGATCCAGAGTCAGATAGATCATTGCAGGAAAGTTTTCAGTCAGGTTGGCCACAGCTCATGTTATTTACACAAAACACGTGACACGTGACAGACAGACAGACAGACAGACAGAGAGAGAGACAGAGACAGAGAGAGAAAGAAACAGACAGACAACCAGACAGCCAGAGACAGACAGACAGAGACAGACAAACAGACAGAGAAAGAGAGAGATTTCTGTTTTGTTTTGTTTTTCTTTTATTTTGAAAACAATCGATTCAGCACTCATGTGATTTTTT
The DNA here is from genome assembly GCA_030674155.1 of Stramonita haemastoma. Lineage (NCBI taxonomy): Eukaryota > Metazoa > Mollusca > Gastropoda > Neogastropoda > Muricidae > Stramonita > Stramonita haemastoma. Next base: position 29,488,899 of record CM060341.1, on the reverse strand, counting down.
GTGTGTATCCACCCAGTTTTCTAAGTGTATGTGAATTTGTCAATTTTGTCATCAGGTTCCCACCGGCCACACAATGGCTTACTCATCCAAAAGGCGGAACAGGTTTCAGCACGTGAGCAAGATATTCTCCGTGTGTGTTTGCGTTTGCAAACGGGACCCCGGCTTATAGTCTCATCCATTAGACTTATTTGGGGGGAATGGGGATTCAAACCCATGTTAGCAGACCGCGAGCGCCATGCGCAATGCGCAATGCTATGACCTGGAATATGAAATATACATACATACATATATATATAAATATATGTATATATATATACTTTGACTGGAATCTGAAAAAAGAAAGAAAGAAAGAAAGAAAGAAAGAAAGAAAGAAAGAAAAGAAAGAAAGAAAGAAAGAAAGAAGGAAAAAAAGGAAAGAAAGAAAGAAAGAAAGAAAGAAAGAAAGAAAGAAAGACAGAAAGAAAGAAAGAAAGAAAGAAAGAAAAAGAAAGAAAGAAAGAAAGAAAGAAAGAATAGCAAAGAAAACTTACAGAAAAAAGAAATAACGAAAGAAAACGAAACGAACGAGGAAAAAAAACAAAGAAAAAAAGACAAAACAAAAAAGGTAAAGACAGACAAGTCATGAAAAAAGAAAAAGAGAGAGAAAGAGAGAAAAAGAGAGAGAAAGAGAGAGGAAGAGACAGACAGACAGACATACAGACAGACAGAGACACAGACAGACAGATATAAAGACAGGCAGACAAATAGAGAGAGAGACACACACTCACATACAAAGAGAGACACAAAGAGAGAGAGAGGAGAGAGAGAGAGAGAGAGAGAGAGAGAGAGAGAGAGAGAGAGAGAGAGAGAGAGAGAGAGAGACATAGACAGAGAGAGACAGAGAGAGACAGAGAGAGACAGAGAGAGACAGAGAGAGACAGAGAGAGAGAGAGAGAAACAGAGAGACAGACAGACACAGACACAGACAGACAGATATAAAGACAAACAGACAAATAAAGAGAGACACACATACACACAAAAAAGACAGAAAGAGAGAGACAGAGACAGAGACAAAGACAGAGAGACAGAGAGACAGACAGACAGACAGACAGACAGACGGACGGACAGACAGTCAGACAGACAGACAGACAGACAGACAGACAGAAAGAAAGACAAACTGACAGACACAGACGCACATACAGAGAAGACAAGAAAGAAAGAAAAACAGACTAAAAAAAAAAAGAAAGAAGATGAAAAACAGTCACAGATATTAACTGACCTCTGCCCTGTGACATCTGACCTCCGTGCGGTGACCACCGTAGTTGATTTGACAAACCTGAAACACGAGTGGAATGTTTAAATGATATCACACACACATACACACACACCATTGGCATCATCACACACGCGCGCGCGCTTGCGCGTGAATGCGTATGCAGGCACGCAGGCACGCACACACACACTCATTCACAGACACAGACACAGACACACAGACACAGACACAGACACACACACACACACACACACACACACACACACACACACACACACACACACACACACACACACACACACACACACACACACACACACACACACATCATTGCCATCATCATCATTATCATCTAAATTACCATCATCACCACCCCCACTATTGTCAACAACAACGGAAAACTGGAACATCAATAAACTTGTTCTTCTTGTTCTTCTTGTTCTTCTTGTTCTTCTTGTTCTTGTTCTTGTTCTTCTTGTTCTTCTTGTTCTTGTTCTTCTTGTTCTTGTTCTTGTTCTTGTTCTTGTTCTTCTTCTTCTTCTTCTTCTTCTTCTTCTTCTTCTTCTTCTTCTTCTTCTTCTTCTTCTTCTTCTTCTTCTTCTTCTCTTCTTCTTCTTCTTCTTCTTCTTCTTCTTCGCAATTCTTCTTCTTCGCAATTCTTCTTCTTCGCAATTCTTCTTCTTTGCAATTCTTCTTCTTCAGAATTTTCTTCTTCTTTACACACCTAACAATAACAGCACAAACACTGTAAACATTGTATATAAGCTTGCTTTAATGGTATGAATATATATATATAATATATTGTGTAGATAGATAGATAGATAGATAGATAGATAGATAGATAGATAGATAGATAGATAGATAGATAGATAGATAGATAGATAGATAGATAGATAGATAGATAGATAGATAGATAGATAGATAGATAGATAGATGGATCGATGGATCGATAGATAGATGGATCGATAGATAGATAGATAGATAGATAGATAGATAGATAGATAGATAGATAGATAGATAGATAGATAGATAGATAGATAGATAGATAGATAGATAGGCAGGCAGGTAGGTAGGTAGGCAGTTAGACAGACAGACAGATAGACAGACAGACAGATAAACAAACAGACAGACAGGTAGATAGATTCTCATTGGAATGTAGCTGTAATATACAATTGTATCAAAAACTATTGCGTCACTTTTTTTTTTAAATCACTATAAAAAAACAACAGCAAAAACAACAACAACAAGAAAGACTAGCACCCAGACCTCATCGTGGTGGCAGTGTTTCGTGTGCATCAGGCAGGCGGGGAACTCGTGGTCAGGGCCATGGCCTCCACAGTCATAGCAGTTCACGCTGGCTGCAGGGTCTGGATGATGGGGCTGAGCTGCCGCCAGCCCTGAGAGGGAGGGAGGGACACAGAGGGACTTTATTTTTTAATTTTTAATTTTATTTTTTTGTTTTTTATCTATTTTATTTTTTTATCATATTTTTTTATTGTTTATACCACTTTATGTCACAGCAGATTTCTCTGTGTGAAATTCGGGCTGCTCTCCCCGGGGAGAGAGAGCGCGTCGCCACTTGCGCAGTGCAGCACCTACCCATTATTTTGTTTTTCTGTCTGCAACTATTTTTTGTTTCCCTATCAAAGTGGCCTTTTTCTACAGATTTTTGCCAGGGACAACCCCCTTGTTGCCGTGGGTTTTTTTAATGTGCGTTAAATAATGATGTGTAACACACGAGACCTCGGTTTATCGTCTCGTCCGAAAGACTAGCACCCAGACCACCTCTCATGGTTTAATGGATTGCAAAAAAGTTTTGAGCCCAAACGGGACTCAAACCACCGCACACTCCGACCCGGACTTTTTGCTTTTCTAGACAGGCGCACTACCTCTAGACCACGGATCCATCTTGACTTCATGTGACTTATAAGGACACAGGGGGACTTGACATCATGTGACTTATGGGGACACAGGGGGACTTGACTTCATGTGACTTAAAGGGACACAGGGGGGCTTGACTTCATGTGACTTATAGGGACACAGGGGGACTTGACTTCATGTGACTTATAGGGACACAGGGAGGTTGACTGCATGTGACCTATAGGGAGAAAGGGACTAAAAGGGACATAGGGGGTGTCTGAATGTGACTTATAGGGACACAGGGGGACTTAAAGGGACACGGGGGACTTGACTTCATGTGACTTACAGGGACACAGGGGACTTGACTCCATGTGACTTATAAGGACACTGGGGGACTTGACTTCATGTGACCTATAGGGACACTGGGGGGACT
>CM060341.1:29457854-29477854 GCA_030674155.1 Stramonita haemastoma | reverse complement strand
CTTCTTCTGCTTCTTCTTCTTCGCAATTTTTCTTCTTCTTCTCTTCTTCTTCTTCTTCTCTTCTTCTTCTTCTTCTTCTTCTTCTTCTTCTTCTTCTTCTTCTTCTTCTTCTTCTTCTTCTTCTTCTTCTTCTTCTTCTTCTTCTTCTTCTTCTTCGCAATTCTTCTTCTTCGCAATTCTTCGCGATTCTTCTTCTTCTTCTTCTTCTTCGCAATTCTTCTTCTTCTTCTTCGCATTCTTCTTCTTCTTCTTCGCAATTCTTCTTCTTCTTCTTCGCAATTCTTCTTCCTCTTCTTCTTCTTCGTAGTTCCTCTTCCTCTTCTTCTTATTCGCAATTCTTCTTCTTTTATCTTCTTCAAATTGTTCAAATTCTTCTTCTGCAAACGCTCAAACGTACAGCAACAATTGTTGTTTCTTCATATGAGTGAAAAATGCGTTGCTCTGCCGTTCAGCACCTGACAAGTCAGAAAATAGACAAGAGGGAGTGGGGGGGGGGGGGTGTGGCTGACAGGACGAAAGGGAACAAGGCAGAAAGAAAGAGAGGGATAGAAAAGAGGGAACTCCTAGCACAGACTTTCCAGAAAGTGGGGATACTGAATATACTGACAGCACCCCCCCCCCCCACCCCCCCCCCCCCCACCCACCACCCAGACATCCCACAAAGGAATTGTGAGAGTTGACTTTTTTTTATTTATTTTACTTTCATTTTATTTATCATTTTATATCGAGGATAATAGAATAAGCACTCATGTGCTTTTTTTTTTACATCCAACCCCCGTTTGTATGCAGTTTTGTAAAATTTGTCATCTGTTCCCACCACCGGAACACGATGGCCTACTCTTACGAAAAGCGGGACAGGATTTAACGTGTGCGCGCAAGATGTTCTGCGTGCGTTCGCACACGGGGCCTCGGTTTAAAGTCTCATCCGAAGGACTTTTGGGGAGAATGGAGTCAGCACTGTGGAGAGAAATTCATAATGATTTATACTATACTGTTGAGTTCAAAGATTATAACCATTCCAATGACGACTGAGAATTACTTTGCGTACCTTGGCCTACAAACTACCTTCACTACAAAACCACGAAGTTTTTCCATTTCTTTCTCTGTCTGTCTGTCTCTCTGTCTCTGTCTGTCTGTCTGTCTGTCTATCTGTCTGTCTGTCTGTCTGTCCGTCTGTCTGTCTGTCTGTCTGTCTGTCTGTCTGTCTGTCTGTCTGTCTGTCTGTCTGTCTCTCTCTCTCTCTCTCTCTCTCTCTCTCTCTCTCTCTCTCTCTCCTCTCTCTCTCTCTCTCTCTCTCTCTCTCTCTCTCTCTCTTTTCAACTCAAAATCATCATTGATTCTTTCTTCTCATTTTCGTTTCTGAATCAGTGACTTTTATAACATTACCTTAATATTGTATCTCTGTGTTAATTCTTGCCTGTTGTTTGATGCTGGTATGGTTCCTTACTTTGGTATTTGGATCATTATAATTGTTGATTTTATTTATATTTTTATTGGCAGTATCTCTCCCCCCCCCCCTCCAATATTAGTTAAAAAAAAGTTTCCCCCCGTTTATCCAAATGTATGATTTATATCACATGTATAACTTTTGATAGATGGTGGTGGATTGATGTTTCCAGTTGTTTATTTCATCTTGTTCTCTTGTTTGCTCTTTACCTATTAACACTTTTCTATTCTTCCATAATCAAAATCTTTTTATTGTGACTTCTGATTTTGTCTTCTGATCGAGTGCATTTTTATTACCTTATTATATATAGTGTCCTTGTTCTTGTGTGTTACTTGGTACTGCGTAACATTTTATTGTTTAGTATCTTTTCATCTTGATGTATCCCTGAAAAGGGCGGGGACTGGATGTAAAAAAGCACACGAGTGCTTATCTATTATCCTCGAATAAAATACTTTGCCTTGCCTTGCCTTGCCTTGTTCTCTCTCTCTCTCTCTCTCTCTCTCTCTCTCTCTCTCTCTCTCTCTCTCTCTCTCTTCTCTCTCTCCTCTCTCTCTCTCTCTCTCTCTCTCTCTCTCTCTCTCTCTCTCTCTCTCTCCCTCTCTCTCTCTCTCTCTATCTCTTTCTCTCTCTCTCTGTATTTTTATTTTATTTTATTTTCTTCTTTTATATCGAGGATAACGGAATAAGCACTCGTGTGCTTTTTTTTTTTACTTCCAGTCCCCGTGTCCCGGGGCCTCGGTTTATAGTCTCATCCGAATGACTTTTGGGGAGAGTGGAGTCAGCACAGTGGAGAAAAATTAATAATGATTAAATTTTATGCTGTACTCTTGTGTTCAAAGATTATAACCATTCCAATGACGACTGAGAATTCCTTTGCGTACCTTGGCCTACAAACTACCTTCATAACAAAACCACGAAGTTTTTCCATTCCTCTCTCCGTCTCTGTCTCTGTCTCTGCGTCTGTCTCTGTCTTTCTCTCTGTCTGTCTGTCCGTCCGTCTGTCCGACCTGTCTGTCTGTTCGTCTGTCTGTCTGTCTGTTCGTCTGTCTGTCTGTCTGTCTGTCTGTCTGTCTGTCTGTCTGTCTGTCTCTCTCTCTCTCTCTCTCTCTCTCTTCTCTCTCTCTCTCTCTCTCTCTCTCTCTCTCTCTCTCTCTCTCTCTCTCTCCAGACTTCAGATGCTGAAATCGGTAAGCTACACTTCCGAAAGTAACGGAAAATTTGTCTCGAGTATGTGGAAAAGTTTGACGGTTTTCCTTTAGCCTTTAACCAAACTAGCATCCGCTCATTTTTTGTGTAGTTAGGCAAACACAGGACCAGGCCGGGGACGGGATAGCTCAGTGGTCAGGGCACTCGCTTTTCCCCAAGCTAAGGTTAAGCAGCATTGATGCATGGGTACCAAGTAGATGGTTGACCGTTTAGACGTCTTGGCTTCATTACAGTCCCCTAGTTTACCCAGCTGTCAATGGGTACATGTTCCTCTTTAGCGTTAGGGAAGGTAAAGCAGCGAGGAAGAGGAGATGAGCGCCGTCCTCAATATGCTGGCTCCTGGAGAAGCTGAGGTCTCTGATGCCTCGCTCCCCTGTGACCACATAGGTTATGGGAACAGCTTTATGTACCTTTCAGATTAACACGAACTCAGTAATGATGGAAAAAGCTACGCTGTCATTAAAAAAAATGTCTCACAACTCGTACGTGAATGCGAGGGAGAGGAGATGGGCGCCGCCCTCAACATGCTGGCCCCTAGAGAAGCTGACGCCTCGCTCCCTCCCCTACGACCACACAGGTTATGGGATACCTTTACCTTTTACCTTAACGTGAATGCAATGTATTTCACCTTAACTTATTCCTTATGTATGTTGGGTATGTTCATGTTTCTGTAGCCTACCAAACGCTGACGTGAATTACAGAATCATAACGTACATACTTGATCTTCTGCACGTGTATTATATACATAAATGGAATGAAGGCACTGGCAGGGTCTGCACTGGAAGCTGGGCTGGGATATCGTAAAAATCCCCACCCTTGATTGACCAGACACCACTGAGATTGGAACCTAGGACATCATGAACCGGTGGAATTGAAGTCAAACCACTCTGCCTTCGTCTCTCCACTTGATCTAGCTCCTGTGTTCAAATCGCAGTGCAGTGTGCCCGTCATCCATTTCACCTGCAATCTATTCATAGTTTACTTACGTCAGAGAATAACTAACTGACAAGAAAGGCAAAGGAAGACGAATGCTTAATCTAACCATCTCTATCACGTTCAGGTTTCGTGCAGATAAGCAGATAAGACCGCAGAACAACTATGGCACGCCTTTCCTTCAGATAGCCAGGAAAGGTTACCCTACTTCCGCAGGGAGTTAGAAATGGCGGAATTTGGATTGCTGGGCTGATTAGATTTCCAGACGGACACAATACCGAGTGGTCAAGCGTGTTCGACTTTAATACCATGGATCATGAGAAGTCGTGGGTTCGAATCTCTGCGGCGTTTGGTGAATTAAGTGTGGGGATTTTTTTTCAATCTCCCGGGTCGACTTAAAGTGCAGATCTGCCAATGTCTTACAATTCTCTTCGTGTGTACACACACACACACACACACACACACACACACCACACACACACACACACACACACACACACACACACAACACACACACACACACAAGGGGACGGGAAAGCTAAGGTTAAGCAGCATCGAGTGTGGTTACCAATTGGATGGGTGACTGTTTGTGTGCCTTGGCTTCAGTACAGTCCCCCAGTTCACCCAGCTGTAAATGTGTGCCTGCCTCTCTAAGGCAAGGGAAGGTAAAGCAACGAGGGAGAGGAGATGGGTGCCGCCCTAAATATGCTGGCTCCCAGAGAAGCTGATGTCTCTGATACCTCGCTCCCTTAGGTCCATAACATAGGTTATGGGACACCTTTGTTTTTACCTTTTATATAAACTGTAGAAGATCAAATATGCGCATTAAAGTTCCTGAAATTCAATTTCAGCGTTCAGTGGGTTATGGAAACACGAACATACCCACCATGCATCCCCGAAATTGGAATGCAGCAACCTTCCTTGGAAGAAAAACGGTCGCATACGCAAAATATCACCATTGGTGAACTTTGAAGCTCTAGCCGAGGAGCTGTTTTGTTTTTCTTTGAGCCTAGAATGTTTGTTCTCCTGTTGGAAAGTCTTTTGGTGTAATCTTTTCTGTGGATGTATGAAAAAGGTCGGATACAAAAGTTCCAATAGGCGTTAAAACACGAAGTAGGATGTTTTATCTACACAAAATAGAACTGCATGTTCCCTTAATTATACAGGAGGGATACCATTTATTAGAACAAGCGTCGTGGGGAAAGTTTAAAGAATCTGATCGATTCAAGGAACGATTTTTAAAGAGTTGTCAGATTTATGGCAATAGGTCTTGTCACATGAATCCTTCTCGAACAAATATAAGTTGTGTAACCACAAGAATAGTTAATACATTATATTTTAGAATGATATTAAATGGATTTATCAAAAAATTGTGCAAAAATGCGAGATGTACTTGTGGAGATCACATTTCCAATTCTCATATCTTTTTTATTATTATTATTCTTTTATATCGAGGATAATGGAATAAGCACTCGTGTGCTTTTTTTTACATCCAGTCCCGTGTGTATGCAGTTTTGTAAATGTCATCTGTTCCCACCGGCACACGATGGCCTACTCTTACGAAAAGCGGAACAGGATTTAACGTGTGCGCAAGATGTTCTGCGTGCGTTCGCACACGGGGCCTCGGTTTAAAGTCTCATCCGAAGATTTAGGTGTCCTGTTGTAAAACCCTTCTTGCCTACATTTTCATAGCAGTCTCTGGAAAATGTATTTGAAAATTCAAAGTTAGTCTTTGCCATTGCTAGATGTATACAGCACAGTCCACTTTAATATTTTTTGTAGTTACAACTTTTGTTTTCGTTGTTTTTCTGTTCAAACTTTGTTGAGTTTAAACTTTGTTCATGTTTAAGGTAACTTCCTTACTTTTTATCATTATTATTGTTTTTTTTATGTTAGGGCACAAAAACCCCAACACAGATGCAGATTTTCTTTGGGTTTTTTTTTGTTTTGCTTTTTCATCCTACCCTGCCCTTTCCTTTCTTGAACTTCCACTGCACTTTACACGTTCTCGACTAATATTACTGAGAGAAAACAGACGTTAAATTGAAGACAAGAACAACAACAACACACACACACACACATATGCACACACGCACACACATCACACACACACACACGTAAGCACGCACGTACGCACATACCACACACACACACACACACACACCACACACACACACACACACACACACACACAGAGGCACGCGTGCGGTAATGAAAATTTGGCCGACTTACCCAGTGTTAAGATTATTTACAAAATGAAAAGAAAAAAACACGCAAAAAACAATAAATTGTTAAAAGTTTTTCATTAGTCCAGAATGTAAAAAAAAAAAAAAGCTGTATGATATCCACACAAAAATTGTTGTACATTATTATACACAATACACAGCATTTTCATATCACAAAATTTATGATCAAAAAAAATATTAGCCGACAAAACAAGAAAACACACCGATCATGATAATATCTTACAAAAAATTGTACCAGGACAGAACATACACCTGCTCAAAGACATTCACTGAATCAGTCAATATTTTTCTTCCCTTCTTCTTCGGTTACAGCTCCAAGGTTCACCAATGGTGAGATTTTGCGTATGCGACCATTACCTGTCCACCATGAAGGTAGCTGCATTCTGACTTCGGGGATGTATGCTGGGTATGTTCGTGACCCATTAAACACTGATTTAAATATTTAGCAAGCATATTTGATCTTCTGCATCTGTATAAACACGAAGGAAATTAATTAAGGGCTGGTAGACCTGTCTGCGGGATAGCTCAGTGGTCAGAGCACTCGCTTTCCCCCAGTCAATGTTAAGCAGCGTCGAGCGTGGTTACCAGTTGGATGGGTGACCGTTTTGCGCGCTTGGCTTCAGTACAGTCTCCCGCCAGTTCACCCAGCTGTAAATGGATACCTGCCCTCTCTTGGGTCAGGGAAGGTAAAGCAGTGAAGGAGAGGAGATGGGCGCCGCCCTCAACATGTTGGCCCCTAGAGAAGCTGAGGTCTCTGAAGCCTCGCTCCCTACGACGACCACACAGGTTACGGGACACCTTTACCTTTTCACCTTTACCTACTTGCCTGTACCTGAAGTTGACCTGGGAGATGGTATAAATCTCCAACCTTAATTCTCCATACACCCATGCCGAGATTCGAACCCACGACTTCATGGACCTGTGGGGATTGAAGAGGAACGACTTTTAACCACTCGGCTCTGGCGTCCATCAGTCAATTAGTAATTGTGTTTACAGCCCTGCTGACCACTGAGAGCATATAAAAGTCATGACTTCACAATGAAGAAAATTAAGGTTAGATACAGGTTCAAAAGTGGCCAAAATCTTTCTCTTTTTTTTTAGAATTAAAAATTGCCGGAAACATTTATGGAGATCTCATGACTTCACAATGAAGAAAATTAAGGTTAGATACAATTTCAAAAGTGGCCAAAATCTTTTTTTTTAGAATTAAAAAATACCGGAAGCATTTATGGAGATCTCCATGTGTGAATTTAAAGAAAACTGTGCAGACTTCCTCGTAGGGATGCTCGGGGGGCCTGTCAGTATAAATAGCATCCTCACCTTCTTGGAAATTCTGTCCTAGAGATTCCCTCTTTTCTATCCCTCTATATGTTTCTGCCTTGCTCCTTTTCTTTCTGTCATCTTCCTTCTTGTCTGTTTTTTTTCTGCCTTCTTGGTCCATTCTTCTCCCCTTTTTTCTCTTTTTGATATAAAACAATAAATAAATAAATAAATAAATAAATAAATAATAAATAAATAATAAATAAATAAAAACAAATTTTCCAAAAAAAAGACTTGAAAAGTAACAATTCTCTCCCACGCTGAAGTCGGATGCGCTGAGCATTGACTTGTCAGGTGCTTAACGGCAGCTTAACGTATTTTTCGCTCATATGACAAGAAAGCAATAGTTGCTGTCTGAGTGTTCATCGACGACAATGTAAAGTGCGCAGATATAATAATATATAAAAAAGAATCCCACACACAGTCATTTCTCATTTCAAGTCTTTAGTTTCACAAAGAAGTAGATCTGTATGTCGTAACCAGAAAGAAAGCCATTGATTACACAAAATTTTAACGAAATGAAGCTAACGAATAATGCCTATCATATCACAGCATTTGCTTTGTAAGACCACAACAAGGGGGCACCCATTTCACACCCAAAACAGTTCATGTCTCTTAAGAGAGACTGTCAATAATATAATCGTTACGCGCATAAGGTGACGACACATATCAGACCCAGAAACAGTTCATCATGTAGGCGACAATGCACTTCAGACCCAAAACAGTTCATCATGTAGGCGACAATGCACTTCAGACCCAAAACAGTTCATCATGTAGGCGACAATGCACTTCAGACCCAAAAACAGTTCATCATGTAGGCAACATCGCATATCAGACCCAAATCAGTCTCGGGAAAGATTGTCCATATAAACGTTATGCGCATAAGTTGACAACACATATCAGACCCAACATAGTTCATCATGTCTTTCAAGAAAGGTTTCCAATATAACTATTAAACGATCCTTCACCCTCACCTTCACCTATCACGTAATCTCGTGGACTGTGGGCCGGGGCACCACTGAGGGATTTGCAACCAGCTTCCTCCACTCCCCGCCGTCCTCTGCTTTCTGTAGCAAATAGTTCCGTTCAAGAAACTATACATGCAGTGGCAATGTGTCCATGCTCATTTTATATTTAAATACACACACATACGCGCGCGCACGCGCACGCGCACACACACACACACACACACACACCACACACACACACACACACACACACACACACACACACACACACACACACACACACACACACACACACACCTTCAGCGCTTGGGCTCTATCACAGTTCTTGATTACAGCTTAGTCTTTAGTGATCGACTATGACTCTCTGACTAGGAGGCTTGACTTGCACAGTCCTTATGTGCTGCAGCCCAGGGGGCTAGTTGGCCTTTGGAGAACATCTCCAACGCTGACTGTCCTTATGCCCTCTTGGCCGAGAGAGTGGGGATGTACTGTGGGCAAGGCATCTCCACTATAATAAAAATTTCTGCCCAGTGTCCAAAACAGCAGCGGCCTCCTCTGCTGTTTTGGAGGTCATCGTCGAACACGACAGACAAACAAACATATATATATATATATATACATGTATATATATACATATACACACATATATATATATATATATATTATTATACATTTCCTGAATAATCAACACTTGAAATTTTTTCTCAGCAAAATAGCAGTGTAGGAAAACAAGTGCAGATGACTACTTCTCTACCAATTTGAAAATGATTTATCAAGATATCTTTTTTAAGAATTCAATAAAGAATCTTACAAAATATCTTTCTGGTACGTTTCACATAGTTGTTGATAACTTCTCTTTTATTCATAGTGTTAAATTCTTGCCAAGTTATGAACTGTTAAAAGGCAAACACAGGGGGGATGGGGGGGGGGGAGTCTCTTCACTATCATGTGCAGTAAGTCTTCTTAAAAGAAACAAAACCCTACATAACTCATTAAATAACAAAAACAAGCAAAAAAAAGATATATCACATCTTAGTTCTGCATTGTATTGTATTGTATTGTATTGTATTGTATTGTATTGTATTGTATTGTAGTGTATTGTATTGTATTGTACACCACTTTTTTTTCCTTATATCGAGGATAATGGTATAAGCACTCGTGTGCATTTTTTTCATCCAGTCCCCGTGTGTATGCAGTTTTATCAATCTTGTCATCTGTTCCCACCGGCACACGATGGCCTACTCTTACGAAAAGCGGAACAGGATTTAACGTATGCGCAAAATGTTTTGTGTGCGTTCGCACACGGGGCATCGGTTTAAAGTCTCATTACAAGAGCAGCGCTGTTTGAAGTGTTTCCATACTATACCATCCTTTTATATCTTACTTTTTTTTTTAAAAAGGAAACAACCCCACCCCCACCCCTAAACCCCCACCCTCCACCCCACCCTCACACCACCACCCACACACACCCCTCTCCAACCAACCAAGGCTGCTACGCCTCTCCAGATTTCCGTTTCGACACTTTCGGAGCCTTACAAAACCACGTGACTAGAGAGAGAAGATCTGGACCAATCAGCAACAGCGCCGTCATGGTCAGAACAAAAATGGCCACCGCACCGGCAGTTTGGGCCGACATTCTTTCGTCCGGCGCTGATCCTTTGGTTCTTCTGGTTTTGGAGGTGCCCGCAGCATCCGTTTTTATCGCGTCTGTTAGCTTTTGGGCTGACTCTTTGGCTTTCTTTAAGTCTGCAGGTTTAGTGATGTTGTTGGCTCGCAGGCATCTGCAACGGTTGCAGGGTGAGGCTGTTGGTGTTGCCGAACTCGGTGGTGGCGAGGGTGGGGATGGTAGAGTCTTCTGTTTCTGGAGAGTAGAGAGAGAGAGAGAGAGGGGGGGGGGGAAGGGAGAGAGAGAGAGAGAGAGAGAGGAGATGGAGAGAGAGAGAGAGAGAGAGAGAGAGAGAGAGAGAGAGAGAGAGAGAGAGAGATTTTTTATTTGGTTTGATTGATTCTTTTATATCGAGGATAATAGAATAAGCCTCTTGTGCTTTTTTTACATCCAGTCCCCGTGTGTATGTAGCTTTGTAAATGTTATCTGTTCCCACCGGCACACAATGGCCTGCTCTTACGAAAAGCGGAACAGGATTTAACGTGTGCGCAAGATGTTATGCGTGCGTTAGAGAGACTTCAAGACTTCAAGACTTCAAATGATTTAATGTTCATAAGTCTTCAGACACCTAACATTTTGCACTCTAACTCGTGCAATTTCCAACGGTATACAGATTCCCTGGATTCTGAAAAGGAAACTACAAAAAGAGTAAACATGATTGTACACATCAGCATACAGAATATGAATAATAATGTATTGTTACAGAGAGGAGAGAGAGAGAGAGAGAGAGAGGAGAGAGAGAGATGAGGAGAGAGAGAGAGAGAGGATGATGAAGAGATGAGAGAGAGAGAGAGAGAGAGAAACAGACAGACAGACAGACAGACAGACAGACAGTACAGAAGATTGGGGGATTGGGGGTTTAATTATTCAGATAATACAGACAAAGACAGAGAGGGAGGTGGAGGGATGGAGGGAGGAGGGAGGGAGTGGAGGAGAGAGAGAGAGAGAGGAGATGAGAGAGAGAGGATGAGAGAGAGAGAGAAGATGATCGGATTAGGTTAGAGTATTAATTTCGTCTACTCTCTTCTCTCTGACTCATCTATACCATCGATCTCTACATCTCTTCCTCTCTCTCTCTCTCTTCTCTTCTTTCCCCCCCTTTTCTCCTTCTCTCTCTTCTCTCTCTCTCCAAGGGCCGGATGAAAAAAAGTATGTAATGCTTACTTACTCTGTTACCCTTGAAAAATAAAGATTATTCATTCATTCTCTGTTCAGTACACACTAAGGTATAATGGCAAAGCTTTATCAAAGTTCACGAGAAGTGTTACTTTATTTTTTTGCATTTTTCCACTTTCGCCCCTTAAAGTGTATTTTGGCCTAAGGCCGATACGTACATTAAACAATTTCAGTGTTCAGTGTTCCCTCTCTGTCTCTGTCTCTCTCTGTATCTGTCTGTCTGTCCGTCTGTCTGTCTGTCTGTCTATCTGTCTGTCTGTCTGTCTGTCTATCTGTCTGTCTGTCTCTCTCTCTCTCTCTCTCTCTCTCTCTCTCTCTCTCTCTCTCTCTCTCTCTCTCTCTCTCTCTCGCTACTTTTTCTTCTTCTAGTCTTTTATTTGCAGTTTCAGTTATGTTTCTGTACCGCTTCTTTTCTCAGCCTTTTTTCTTTTTTTTCTCTTCCCCCCTCACACCCCAACCGCCCCCTCTCCCGCTAGCTCCTCCCCCCCCCCCCTTCTCCCCTTTTTTTCTTCTTCTTTCTGTTGATACGAGTGACTGCGTGTCGTGTGACACCAATAATGAAAGTAATCTCCTCACCATAGGAAATCCACGTTATTGTGTTGTTGAAATCTGGAACAACAGGAAAACAAAACAATAACGCACAATGAACAATAATATGATCAATGCCAACATCCGACACAGAACATGGTTGACAGAAATGGCACAAAAGAAACACCATGAACAACAATAAAATAAATATCAATAATGTCATAGAACATATACAATATTTCAGATGGATCGGTGGTTTAGGCGGTTAGTGCGCCTGCCTAGACAGTGAAAAGTCCGGGTCGGAGTGTGCGGTGGTTCGAATCCCGTTTGGGCCGAAACTTTTTACCCCATCCAATAGACCATGATTGGTGGTCTGTGTGCTAGTCTTTCGGTTGAGACGATAAGCCGAGGTCCCGTGTGTTACACATCATTATTTAGCGCACGTAAAAGAACCCACGACATCAAAAAGAGGATTGTCCCTTGGCAAAATTCTGTAGAAAAAAAGCCACTCTGATAAGGAGACAAAAATACAGTTGCAGACAGGAAAAAAAAGAAAGAAAACAATGAGTAGCGCTGCACTTGTGGCGACGCACTCTTCCTGGGGCAGAGAGAGAGCAGCACTGAATTTCACGCGGAGAAATCTGCTGTGGCATAAAGTGGTATAAAATTAAATAAATAAAATACCAGCAACTACGGGGACGGGAGAGCTCAGCGGTCAGAGCGCTCGCTTTCCCCCAGTCAAAGTTAAGCAGCGTCGAGCGTGGTCACCAAATTAGATGGGTGACCGTTTGCGCGCCTTGGCTACAGTACAGTTCCCCCCAGTTCCCCCAGCTGTAAATGGGTACCTGCTCTCTTTAGGGTCGAGGAAAGGTAAAGCAGCGAGGGAGAGAAGATGGGCGCCGCCCTCAACATGCTGGCCCCCTAGAGAAGCTGAGGTCTCTGACGCCTCGCTCCCTCCCCCTACGACCACACAGATCATGGGACACCTTTACCTTTACCTTTACCTTTACCAGCAACAAAAAAAGAGACTTACACACTTCCACCTCACACAGTTGCAGAGGATTCTTGTCGTCAGGCTGCAGACTGATCTTCACGTACTGTCCACACAGGGTCTTTTGACAGAAGATTTGAACCACGGACCCAGCGGGTCCCTCATGGTAGTAACAGGTCCGGTAGTTCACCGTTCCTCCTCCTCCTCCTCCTCCTCCTCCTCCTGCTCCTCCTCCGGCTGTCGAGTCCTTGCGACCAACTTCGACGGTGAAGTTATTCAATCGTTTTCCTGTTAATTTTAAGATGATGGTGGGTGGGTGGGGGTGGGGGAGGGTCGGGGGTAGGGTGATGGGGGTGGTGGGGGTGGTAGGGGTGGGGTGTGGGGAGGTGTGGAGGTTGGGGGTGGGGGTGAGCGGGAGAAAAAGGGAAGAGGGAAGGGCAGTGGTAGGGGAAGCAATGGAGGTTGGTTTGTAATGATTAGTAGATGTTGGGCTGTTGTGTGTGTGCGTGTGTGTGTGTGCGTGTGTGTGTGTGTGTGTGTGTGTGTGTGTGTGTGTGTGTGTGTGTGTGTGTGTGTGTGTGTTTAGTGTGTGTGTGTGTGTGTGTGTGTGTGTGTTTGTGTGTGTGTTGTGTGTGTGTGTTGTGTGTGTTTGTGTTGTGTGTGTGTGTGTTGTGTGTGTATGTTGTGTGTGTGTGTTTGAGTGTGTGTGTGTGTGTGTGTGTGTGTGTGTGTGTGTGTGTGTGTGTGTGTGTGTGTGTGTGTGTGTTGGAAGTGGTTCTATTCGTTTATGTGTCTGTCTGTCGTGTCAGTTGGATTTTGTTGGGTGGTTCGAGATTCTGTTGTGTCTGTGTGAGTGTATGTACTGGTGTTGTAGTGTGGTGTGTGTGGTGTGGTGTGTGTGTGTGTGTGTGTGTGTGTGTGTGTGTGTGTGTGTGTGTGTGTGTGTGTTGTGTGTGTGTGTGTGTTGTGTGTGTGTGTTGTGTTGTGCGGTTCCTCTTTGGTATGTGTATTTTTAAAAGTTTTTTTTTCATCTGTACGACTTATTTTCTTTAGGTTTTTATTCTCCAATTGCATATATACGATTTTTTTCTTAGATGGATGGCTTGATGAAAAAAGCAACCGCACTGCACACACACATATATATCTATATATATATATAGAGAGAGAGAGAGATAGATAGATAGATAGATAGATAGATAGATAGATAGATAGATAGATGATAGATAGATAGATAGATAGATAGATAGATAGATAGATAGATAGATAGATAGATAGATAGATAAATAAATCCCTCGGATAAGACTATAAACCAAGGTCCCTTGTGCGAACGCACACAGGTAGGCCATTGTGTTCCAGTGGAAACCGATGACAAATTATAAAACTGTATACACATGGGGACTGGATGTAATTAAAATGCACATGAGTATGTAGTCCATTATCCTTGGCAAAGACAGAACAAAATTAAATGTTTAAAAAAAGAATGAAACGCGCGCAGACACACACATGTGCGCACGCGTGCACGCACGCACGCTATACACGCTACACACTCCACTCCACTCCACTCCACGGATAGCGTAGTGGTCAGAACATTGCGCTGGCAATTTGACGACCCGAGTTCGATTCCCGTTCGAGGGGATTTTTCTCCTGGTGTTAACATCAGTGCCGACTTACCACTCTCCCCCAAAGTCCTTCGGATGAGACTTTAAACTGAGGCCCCGTGTGCGAACGCACGCAGAACATCTTGCGCACATGTTAAACCCTGTTCCGCTTTTCGTAAGAGTAGGCCATCGTGTGCCGGTGGGAACAGATGACATTTACAAAACTGCATACACACGGGGACTGGATGTAAAAAAGCACAAGTCTGCTTATCCCATTATCCTCGATATAAAAGAAAAAGAATAAATCCACTCCACTCCACTCCACTACACTCCACTACACTACACTACACGGTACGGATAGCCTAGTGGTCAGAACATTGCGCTGGCAATTTGACGACCCGGGTTCGAGTCCGGTCGAGGAGATTTTTCTCCTGGAGTTAACATCAGTGCTGACTCCACTCTCCCCAAAAGTCCTTCGGATGAGACTTTAAAACCGAGGCCCCGTGTGCGAACGCACGCACAACATCTTGCGCACACGTTAAACCCTGTTCCGCTTTTCGTAAGAGTAGGCCATCGTGTGCCGGTGGGAACAGATGACATTTACAAAACTGCATACACACGGGGACTGGATGAAAGAAAGCACAAGAGTGCTTATTTCATTATCCTCGATATAAAAGAATAAATCAAATCAAATCAAAACACTACACTACACTACACTCCACTCCACTCTCACTCCACTCCACTCCCACTCCACTCCTCACCAACCAATCCACTCCACTGCACTGCACTGCACTGCACTGCACTGCACTGCACTGCACTGCACTGCACTGCACTGCACTCCACTTCACTCCACTTCACCACACTTAATTCTTAACACGAATACTTCAGTCACCTACTGCAACAGTCTGTTCTGTTGTAGATGAACTACACTCCACTCCACTACACTACACTCACTCCACTCCACTCCACTACACTACACTACACTACACTATACTACACTACACTACACTACACTACACTACACTACACTACACTACACTACACTACACTACACTACACTACACTACACGACACTACACTACACTCCACTCCACAGCACTCCCCTACACCACACTTAATTATTAACACGAACACTTAGTCACCTACCGCAACAGTCTATTCTGTTGTAGATGACCAACTCGTTGACCAGAGTCGTGTTCTGCAGGTCCACTTGCCACCAGCGCTGCTCAAAGCTGCCTGAAGGTGCTCCCAGGGTGTGAGAGCAATATCCAGGTATCCTATTGACATGGAATGTTTGTATTTGTTTGCCATCTACAGCCTTGTCTGCTCCCCCTGGGTGTTCATAGGTGGAGCTCTGGCTCGCTGGTTTCTGTAGCGCCACATTGTCTGCACCTGTGCAAGAATGAAATTACCCATTTTTACATTTTCTGCACCTGTACAAGAATGAAATTACCCATTTTTACATTTTCTGCACCTGTGTTAAAAAGGAAATTACCGATTTCACATTTTCTGCACCTGTGGAAAAGGAAACTACCAATTTTACATTTTCTGCACCTGTGGAAAAGGAAACTACCAATTTTACATTTTCTGCACCTGTGGAAAAGGAAACTACCAATTTTACATTTTCAGCACCTGTGGAAAAGGAAACTACCAATTTTACATTTTCAGCACCTGTGGAAAAGGAAACTACCAATTTACATTTTCTGCACCTGTGGAAAAGGAAATTACCAATTTCAAAGTTTTCAGCACCTGTGTTAAAAGGAAGTTACTAAAATCACAATTCTCAGCACCTGTAGAAAGAGAAAGTTACCAATTTCACAGTTTCTGCACTATTGGAAGAAAAAAAATAACTTCTTTCACAGATTTCTAGATCTGCAGAAGCTGGAAATTACTTGTCTCGTAATTTTGTGGAAGACCTGTGGCAAAAGAAAGATGATCAATTTCACAATTTCTGCACAATTGGAAGACGGACATTGTAAATTTTATAGATTTCTATACCTGTGGCCAGAGAAAAAATGACCAATTTCGCAATTTTGGGTTCTGTGGAAGGAAGAAATTACCAATTTCACCATTTGTTTTGCACCTATGGAAGAAGGAAGTAATCAATTTTGCAATTTTCTGCACCTGTGAAAGAAAAGCAATTACCGATTTCACATTTTCTGCACCTGCGAAAGAATGAAATTACCAATTTCACAATTTCTGCACCTGTGGAAAAAAGGAAATTACCTATTTCAAAAATGTCTGTGCCTGTGGCAGAATGAAATAATTTTGCAATTTTCAGCACCTGTGAAAGAAAAGCAATCACCAATTTCACAACTTCTGCACCATTGAAAAAAGAAAGTACTAGTTTCACATATTTCTAGACCTGCGGAAAAAGGAAATGACCAGTTTCATAATTTTGTAGAAGAAGAAAAATCACCAATTTCACCATTTTTTGCACTGTGGAAAAATAGCATTACCAGTTTCACAATTTTTCTGGACCTGTGAAAGAATGAAATTACCAATTTTATAATTTCTGCACCTATAAAAAAGGAAATTACCAAATTCACAAACTTTGCCCCTATAAAAAAGGAAATTACCAAATTCACAAATTTTGCTTCTATAAAAAGGAAACTATCAATTTCACAATTTTCTGAACTACTAGAAGAAAGAAATTAACAAATTCACAATTTTTGCACCTACAAAAAAGGAAACTACCAATTTCACAATGTTCTGCACCCATGGAAGAAGAAACTACCAAACTTACAAGTTAACGCCACAATTTTGGAAGACTTGTGAAAGGAAAGAAATTACCAATCACAGCTCACAAATCTGACAACATTCAGTGAAGACTGCTAGATTTAGCTGGACCCTTCCTTTCGCTCAGTCCAAGTGTGGTCAGTTCCTGCTATGATTAGCACCAGCTGGCCCCAGATGGGCTGGGATGGATAGCAGCTGAGAGCAAGTGGTGGAAACTGACAGTTGTGCAATGTCACAAAGTTTGCTGTACGGTTCCTAGTCCAACTCATCAAATCCAGTCATCCTGTTGACAGACCTGCTGACCACAAAGGCCATCCGAAGGCTGTCATCTTGTTAGACACGACGACGTACTCACTACTACTACTACTACTGCTGCTGCTGCTGCTGCTGCTGCTGCTGCTGCTGCTGCTGCTGCTGCTACTACTCTAATCTGCTGCTGCTGCTGCTACTGCTCTACTACTACTACTACTATACTACTACTACTACTACTACATACTATGCTGCTGCTGCTGCTGCGCTGCTGCTGCTGCTGCTGCTACTACTACTACTACTACTTCTACTACTACTACTGCTGCTGCTGCTGCTGCTGCTGCTGCGCTACTACTACTACTACTACTACTACTACTACTACTGCTGCTGCTGCTACTGCTGTGCTGCTGCTGCTGCTGCTGCTGCTACTACTATACTACTACTACTGCTGCTGCTGCTGCTGCTGCTGCTGCTGCTGCTGCTGCTACTCACTACTACAAACTAATACTAATACTAATACTATACTTCTTCTCAGAATTCTTCTCTTCAGATTCTCTTCTATTATTCTTCCTCCTCCTCCTCTCTCTCTCTCCTCCTTTCTTCTTCTTCTTCTTCTTCTTCTTCTTCTTCTTCTTCTTCTTCTTCTTCTTCTTCTTCTTCTTCTTCTTCTTCTCCTTCTCCTTCTCCCTTGTTGAAAGCTCACACAGGAACTAGTGCTGTCTGTCACATGAGCAAAAATGCTTTGTGCTGCCGTTAAGCGCCTGACAAGTCAGGTCTAGTGCCTCCGACTTCGGCATGGGAGAGAGTTGTTCTTTTTAAAACTCATGCTGGAAAATAGGGCAAGAGAATGGACCAAGAAGCAGAAAAAAAAAAAACAAGAAGGAAGTAGTGACGGGAAGAAAAGGGACAAGGTAGAAACAAAGAGAGGGATAGAAAAAAAAGGGAATTTCTGGCACAGAATTTCCAGACGGATCGTTATGATCACATTATGCTGATAACCTCCTAGCCTCCGGCTCTCCACCAGAGTTCCAGTCCAAACCTCAGATTAAAATAGTGTAAGTTATAGGATACAGATTAGGTAAAAAGGTACAGGTGTCCCATTACTAAGCGGTCGTAGGGCCGGGGGAGAGAGAGGGTCAGAGAACTCAGCTTCTCTAGGGGCCAGCATATTGAGGGCGGCGCCCATCTCCTCTCCTTCGCTGCTTTACCTCCCCTGACCCTAAAGAGGGCAGGTACCCATTGACAGCTGGGTGAACTGGGGGGGACTGTACTGAAGCCAAGGCGCGCAAACGGTCACCCATCCAACTGGTAACACGCTCGACGCGCTTAACTGGTGGGAAAAGCGAGCGCTCTGACCACTGAGCTATCCCGCCACAGTGTCAGATTAAAGAAAGATAAAGTAAATTTCCTTTTCCTGGCAATCAAAAACCAACTAAGCCAACCATAAGGGTCAACCAGGATGTTACGTTCGCTGTTGAGGAACGGTACTAGTGTCGAAATGCGCTCGCAGTTTGACGACCCGGGTTCGATTCCCGTTCGAGGGGATTTTTTCCCTGGAGTTCACATCAGGGCTGACTCCACTCTCCCCAAAAGTCCTTCGGATGAGACTATAAGCCGAGGCCCCGTGTGCGAACACACGCATAACATCTTGCACACACGTTAAAATCATGTACCACTTTTAGAAAGAGTAGGCCATTGTGTGCCGGTGGGAACAGATGACAAAATTTACAAAACTGCATACACACGGAACTAGATGTAAAATATAAAAAAGCACATGAGTACGTATTCCATTATCCTCGATATAAAAGACTAAATAAAATAATTTTTAAAAAAAGAATCAGAAAACTTCATAAACTGAAGCAGGAAATGGATAAAACCAGAACATCAGTTCTCAGAGCAGCTATGTTCATAATGGTCCTTATCTTTTGGCCACGAGTTTTGTTAGAGAAAAATACTTTTATTTAAATGAATATAAAAGCTATAGTTCTAATGAAAAATGTGACGCTCCACCACGAAATGAGTTGCTAGCACATAACCCACTTTTCTGCTAGAAGCCATTTAAGGCAGGTGGGGTCAAGTTGGCAATTTTCAGATTTTGATCTATTTAAAACTAAAGCCCTTATTCTACCTTGTAATGAAATATCAAGTTGTAATTTTGTATCCTTTTGCATCTGAACGTGCTTCAAAAATGTCCAAGCCCTCGTTCTGACCATTTATTATGATGCTAAACGTGTCCGTTTCTCGTTTTGTCATTTCCATGCAGTCTATCATTTCAACTTGTAATAACTTTTCATAGAATTGTCCGATTTTTCAATCTGTTTTTTTCTATTGAATAGCTGTTGCATTGCAGATTATTAAAATGTCAATAACTAAAAATTGACCTCTGGTGCAATGCGACTCCATATGTGGTGGAGTCATCACAAATGTCATTATAACAAATTAACTCATATCAGACAAGAAATGCTCGATTTTCTCCGGGGCTTCAAAAACAATTGTCATGAAACGGGGACAGGATAGCCTAGTGTCAGAACATTTCGCTCGCAATTTGACGACCCGGGTTCGATTCCGTGCGAGGAGATTTTCTCCTGGAGTTACCATTAGTGCTGACTCCACTTCCCCCAAAAGTCCTTCGGATGAAACTATAAACCGAAGCCCCGTGGTGCGTACACGTTAAATCCTGTTCCGCATTTTCGTAAGAGTAAGCCATTGTGTGCCGGTAGGAACAGATGACAATAATAAAACTGCATACAGCACGGGGACTGGACGTAAAAAGCACAAGAGTGCTTATTCCATTATGCTCGACATGAAAGAATAAAATGAAAAAAATTGATAAACGAAAAAATTGGAAAAAAAACATCACGAAACGTGATATTTAAGGATTCTGCGGTAAAGGGGTTTGACATAATAATAATAATTATCTTATCAATAATAAT
>CM060341.1:29440354-29445354 GCA_030674155.1 Stramonita haemastoma | reverse complement strand
GCTCATTGTTGAATTATTGACTAAACTTAGGCCTCCTGCACATATGACACACTACGCTCCGTGTCGGAAAAGTTTAACCACGAGTGTGTTCAAAGACTGACACTAGCAGATCATTTATAACAGGGTAAAAGGTAAAGGTGTCCCATAACTATGTGGTCGTAGGGAAGCGAGGCATCAGAGACCTCAGCTTTTCTAGGGGCCAGCATTTTGAGGGCGGCGCCCATCTCCTCTCCCTCGCTGCTTTACCTTCCCTGACCCTACAGAGAGCAGGTACCCACTTATAACTGGGTGAACTGGCGGGACTGTACTAAAGTCAAGGCACGCAAACGGTCACCCATCCAGCCGGGTAACCACGCTCGACACTGCTTAACTTGACTGGGGGAAAGTGAGCGCTCTGACCACTGAACTACCTGCCCCCTATAGTAGCTTTTACCATACGCAAAAGTGTCACCATTGGCAAACTGCAGAGCTTTAGCCGAGAAACAGGGGGGGGGGGGGGGGATCTCACTATATAGGCATCCCTACTCTGACTTCGGAGTCTTTTTCCCCTTAAATAGAGAGTACAGGTTGTAGTGCTATTAGCTCATCATGGGGAAGACACCTTCAACAGAGCGTTCCCTCGAACGGGAATCGAACCCGGGTCGTCAAATTGCGAGCGCAATGTTTTTTATTTATTATTCTTTATCGAGGAAAATAGGCAATCATGTGCTTTTTCATCGGTCCCGTGTGTATGCGTTTTGTAAATAGTATCTGTTCAATGCAACGATGGCTATTAGAACATCGAACAGGATTAACGTGTGCGCAAGATGTCTGTGCGTCGACACGGGCTGTTTAAAGTTCATCGAAGGACTTTGGGAGATGGGTTCTGACCACTAGGCACCCTTCCCACAAGGCAATGAGCAACAGACAGACAGACAGACAGAGATATACAGACAGACAAAGACAGACAGACAGAGAGACAGCAGACAGAGACAGACAGAGAGACAAAGACGACAGAGAAAAGACAGACAGACTGATAGACAGACAGACAGACAAGACAGACAGAGATAGACAGACAAGAGACAGACAAAAGACAGACAGGACAGACAGAAGAGACAGAAGACAGACAGACAGACAGACAGACAGACTCACCAGAAAGAGGGACAGTACAGCAGAGAAGAAAAAGTGGGATGACAGATGACGTCATATCCGGTAAGATGGCGGTAGTTCCCTGACGTTCCAGACGATTCCTTGGACTATGATTCTCTCTTGGCTGGTTAAAAAAAAAAATGAAAAAGACCACGCGATTTTAATTCATCAGTTGGAAATTCCTCTTTTTGGTTCTCCGTTTATTTTTCAATTTTCTCTGTCGTTCTTTATCTTTTGTTTTTGCTTTAAATATGGCGATTTCAGTTTCTATGTTGGTATTACTCTTTTTAGATCTCCGTTTATCATTAATTTTGTCTGTCGATTCATTTATTCTATTTTGCTTTTGCTTTGAAATAATTTTATGGCGATTAGAGATCATCTGTTGGTATTATTCCATCTTTGTGATTCTCCTTTATTATTAATTTTCTCTGTCGCTTCCTTTTTTCTTTTGTTTTTGCTTGTTAATATGGCGATTTCAGTTTATCTGTTGGTATAACTCTTTTTAGACTCCGTTATCATTAATTTTGTCAGTGGATTCCTTTATTCTATTTCGGGTTTTTTGCTTTAACCTATACAGTTTTGCTCACCTGAGCTTGATGTAAACTGTTTTCAGTCGAATTACTTACGCCAACATAGACATTTACACAACGAGGAATGGTAGCCTGGTGGTCAGAGTGACGCGCTCGTGATCTGCTGATCCAGGTTCGAACTGTTCAAACGATTTTCTCGGAAGTTAATCGTGCGACTCCCCACACACCAAAAAAGTCCTTCGAATGAGACTATAACCGAAGTTCCGTGTGCGAACGCACGCAGAACATTTGCGCACACGTTAACCCGTTCTGCTTTTTTAAAAATAGGCATGTGTGCCGGTGGAACGGTTAACAAATTTTACAAAATGCATAACACGGCACTGGCGTAAAAAGGCACATGATGTTTATTCCATTATCCTCGAAATAAAAGAATGCAGACAGACAGACAGACAGACAGACAGACAGACAGACAGACAGGCAGACAGACAGACAGACAGACAGACAGACAGAGACAGAGATCCGTGAAGGCATACATTATGGTAAACAATCATTCAAGTTTAGAGATATATACGCATGCATGCAATATAAGCCCCACACATGTATACATTATGCAACAAACTACGGACTTCAAACCCCTATTCGCTTTCTGCTTAACTGATAAAATGTTATTGGTTTTTGTAATGGTTGTTGTTGTTGTTGATACTGTTGTTTGATGATTGATTTCATGGCATAGTGCATCAGCTGAAATGTTTCTCTTTTTTTTTTTGACTTTGTCCATTCTGTTCCAACATTAACTTGTTTCATTTGGTTTGCCTGTGTCTTTCCTTCGCGAAACTGATCACTTCTTTCACATCCTGTAACTCATCTAAGGTTGAGTGGGATGGGGGCGTTTTATTTTGTTTGTTCTTTATTGCTTAGTTTTAGCTTTTTCATGAAAAATGCACTGCAAAAAGGAATGGACCTTGAGTTTTTTCTCCCACCCCCCTTTTTTTCTCGCGAAACATTCACACAGACATATACAACCTTTCAGATCGTTAAACAGACTGACATGCAATACTGTTTCACAAAGAACTTATGAGCCTGCAAGAACTCCCGGATGCAAAGTACGTAGAAAATACACAAAGCGTGAAAAGGCCAAAGCTTGTGCAAATGGATCAGTGGTCTAGCGATAACGCACCTTCCATTAACCCAGGGGCCGGGATGCCTAGTGGTCAGAGCATTGCGCTCGCAATTTGACGACCCGGGTTCGATTCCCTCCCGGTCGAGGAGATTTTTTTTCCTGGAGTTAACATCAGTGCTGACTCCACTCTCACCCCAAATGTCCTTCGGATGAGACTAGAAACCGAGGCCCCCGTGTGTGAACGCACGCAGAACATCTTTGCGCACACGTTAAATCCTGCTCCGCTTTTCGGAAGAGTAGGCCATCGTGTGCCGGTGGGAACAGATGACATTTACAAAATTGAATACACACGGGGACTGATTGTAAAAATTAAAAAAAGAGCACAAGAGTGCTTATTCCATTATCCTCGATATAAAAGAATAAAAAAAAAATTTAAAATTTAAAAATAATAAAATAAATTACCCTCGATATAACATAATAGATCAAATAAATAAATGAATGAATAAAAAGTCAGAAAGCGAAAAGTCTGGGTTGGAAGCGTGCGGGAGTTTGATCCCTTTTGAGCCCGAAATCCCACAACCACACCCACCCACCCATTTTAAAAATTATTTTTATTTATCATAATCTTTTATATCGAGGATAATGGAATAAGCACTCGTGTGGTTTTTTTTAATCCAGTCCTCGTGTTTATGCAGTTTTGTAAATCTTATCTGTTCCCACCGGCACACAATGGCATACTCTTTCAAACAGTGGAACAGGATTTTAACGTGTGCGCAAGATGGTCTGCGAGCGTTTACACACGGTTTATAGTCTCATCCGAAAGATTTGTGGGAGTGGAGTCAGCACTGATGTTAAATCCAGGAGAAAAATTCCCTCGAAACGGAATCGAACCCGGGTCGTCAAATTGCGAGCGCAATGTTCTGACCACTAGGCTATCCCGTCCCCCATTAGACCGTGAGTGGTGGTCTAAGTGCTAGTCTTTCGGATGAGGCGATAAACGGAGGTCCCGTATCTTACACATAATTATTTAGCGCATGGAAAAGGACCCATGGCAACAAGAGAGTTGTCCCTGGCAGGATTCTGCAGAAAAAAAGCCACACTTATAGGGAAATAAATACAGTTGCAGAGAAAGAAAAGAAAAATGGGTGGCGCTGCACTTGTGGCGACGCGCTCTTCCCAGGAAGAGCAGCTCGAATTTCACGCAGAGAAATCTGCTGTGACTGAAAAGTTGTATGCAATACAATACAATACAACACAACAGACTACGGTACACTACAGTACAATACAACACCGTACAATATAATACAGTACAATACAATGCAGTACAATACAGTACTATACAGTACAATACACGATAATACAACACAATATGATGCAATACAATACAACGCAGTAGAACGCAATACAACGCAATGCAATACAACACAGTACAACACAATACAACGCAATGCAATACAACACAGTACAACACAATACAACGCAATACAATACAACACAATACAACCAACCCAACACAACCCAAAAACAATACAACGCAACACAACCCAAAAACAATACAACCCAACATAACCCAACAACAAAACAATAACACAATACACTACGCTACACATATGCACCGGTACACTTCTTTCCTTGGCATGGGTGGTAACACAGGCATGAACTGTTTCTCGTGACTGTGTCACTACCACCCACCACCATCACACCACCACCACCACCACACCACCACCACCACCACCACCACCATCACCACCACCACCACCACCACCACCACCACCACTCACCACCACCATCACCACCACACCACCACCACCACACCACCACCACCACCACCACCACCATGCCCACCACCATCACCACCACCACCACCACCACCACTACCACCACAACCACTACCACCATCACCACCATCACCATCCCACCACCACCACCACTACCACCACAAACAACAACAACCACATCACCATCACCCACCACCACACCACCACCACCACAACCACCACCACCATCACCACCACCACCACCACCATCACCACCATCCCCACTACCACCACCACCACCATCACCACCACCACCACCACCACCACCGCCTCAGGCCACTTGGCAGGAAAGCAGCAGAAACAATTTTGCTTTTGACTATTCATGCCTATCTGACCGTGCATCCTAGCTTCGTTGAAAGCAGCATCGATTTTCCCAAATGGACTGCAAAGTTTAAACGGGCAATA
>CM060341.1:29435565-29440254 GCA_030674155.1 Stramonita haemastoma | reverse complement strand
GTCTTCATGGGGGAAGCTTTGGAGATATATAGGAAATATTTGTTATGGCAAAGGGTGTTACTATCTATCTATCTATCTATCTATCTATCTATCTATCTATCTATCTATCTATCCTTTAGTCTGTCGACCGTGGGGGCACCCCTGAAGACTTGGCAACCAGTTCCATCCATTCCTCTCTCTCTGATTTACAGTCAAGGTATAAAAAAAAATGCGACTCAATTCTAGTTCTGCAAGTAAATGATATCGTCATCAGTAAGGGACTTAGTATGCGATGTCTTGTCTGCACTAAATCATACCCTGTACCACTGAACACACATTGAAGCGAATCACCAGTTGTGTTTAGGGCCGGTCTCCTTAGGGTGGTGACCCCACGGCGACTAAAACATAAATAGCCACCTATGAAGAAGGTTTGACAATGAGAGTTATGATGGGAGGAACCTGGGATGAGATCAGAACGAAAGGTGTAAAGGTGTCCCATAACCTATGTGGTCGTAGGGGAGCAAGACACAGACCTCAAGAGTCCACAAAACTTAACATTTATAATTGTGACTAAAGAATATAGACTAGAGCCATATCTGATTAACTGTGAAAACAAAAACCATAGGAAAACATTTTGTAAATTTCGCACAAGTTGCCATGATTTGATAATAGAGAAAGGAAGATATAAGAATATACCAAGAGAGAACAGAACTTGTCAATACTGCAACAAAATAGAAGACGAGTTTCATATCCTGGATGAGTGTATCTTATATATTGAACAAAGAAAAAACTTATTGCTAAATCTGAAATCTGGTGTCAAAGAATGTAGGAAAGATAAAGACAAATTAAGCAATGTTTTTGTAACTGATAATCATCAAGCTGAAATAATTCATTATGTTTGTGCCTGTTTTGAAGAGGACAATTGAAATAAGATAGAATGCAGCATGGTTTTGCTTTGTGGTGGTTTTATGTGGGTTTTGCCTGCACATCATTTCCGTCATGCTGAACAGTAAATAGTATGTTGCATTGATGAATTGTGATGATTTTTTTTGTTGTATCAATAAGTCCATGTGACTTTTATGGCAATAAATAATTTCTGATTCTGATTCTGAATTTCTGATTCTCTAGGGGCCAGCATATTGAGGGCATGGCGCCCATATCCTCTCCCTCGCTGCTTTACCTCCCCAGACCCTAAAGAGGGCAGATACCCATTGACAGCTGGTTGAACTGGGGGGTGGGGGTCAGTACTGAAGCCAATGCGTGCAAACGGTCACCCATCCAACTGGTAACCATGCTCGATGCTGCTTAACCTGACTTGGGGAAACCAAGTGCTCTGACCACTGAGCTATCCTGCCCCCATGAATGGTGTAAGAACAGTATAAAAAAATGATGATAATAATAATGAATACATGTAGGTTAAAGAAAATGAAGCAGCAAAAGCTTTTTTCGTAATTAGAATAAAACAACAACAAAGAGTAATCAGTAAAAGATAAGAATAACAGCAGAGAAAGATGTCTCAGCGCTTTAGAAATTCTAGGTATTATCATCACAGTCATCATCATCAATTTGATTTTGTGTATGACTATCATCATCATCATCATCATCAGTAGTAGTAGTAGTAGTAGTAGTAGTAGTAGTAGTAGTAGTAGTAGTAGAAGTAGTAGTAGTAGTAGTAGTAGTAGTAGTAGTATAATTTTTATTACTGTTGTTGTTGTTCTTTTTATCGTTTTATTGTAATAGTTATCCTAAGTTTGATTATCATATTTATTACTATCATCGTTAATCTTAATAGCACCGCTATTATCATTCTTCTAATTATTCTCATCGTCAGAATCATCATCATTATTTTTATTGTAATCATTATACAAAAATCATTATTATTGTTGTTAATATCATCATCATCATCATTTTTATTGTAATTATTATATAATCATTATTATCATTATCAAAATCATCATCATCATCATCATAACCAAGCAACCATGAAAATATCAATAAAGAAAAAAGACTCTACTTACCACTCAAAGACCTATATTGTTATTATGCCCCACACACACTAAAGCCACACCAGTCAGCCTAGCCAGCCAATCAACCTTATTCAACAACTTGTCACATTCTGCAACTGGAGGAAGCAAAAACCACAACGAGGACAGACCTCCAATGACTGACTGCAGACACGACAAAGAGAACAAAGAGGACAAACAACGCATGGAAAAGGTTAAAGGAGAAGGAGGGGGGAGGGAGGGAGGGAGGGGTGGTTCTGTGTACCAAACAATAACAGGACCTGCAATGGGTGGTAAAGGGTATGTTCCATCCTCCCAATGTCAGTTTGTGTGTGACGTCACGGTGTATGTATAATATATATATATATATATATATATATATATATATATATATATATATATATATATATATATATATATATATATATATATATATATACACATATACAATATATATATATATATATATATATATATATATATATATATATATATATATATATATATATATATACACGGCAGAAAGGTATAAGTGTTCCCATTACCTATGCGCTGTCCTTGGGGAGTAAGATGTCAGAGACCTCAGCTTCTCTAGGTCGAGGGCGGCGCCCATCTCCTCTCCCTCGCTGTTTTTACCTTCCCTGACCCTAAAAGAGGACAGGTACCCATACACAGCTGGGTGAACTGGAAGGGGGGAAGACTGTACTGAAGCCAAGGCAAGCAAACAGTCACCCATCCGAGAGGCAACCACGCTCAATGTTGTTTAAATTTAGCGTGGGGAAAGCGAGTGCTCTGACCACTGAGCTATCCCGTCCCTGGCAATATCTACATTTTTTAGGGGGGAAATGTATCTTTTTGTCCCCTTCTATTGAAAAAAGTAACATACATAAATTAATATTTCGTGTTTTCCTTGAGCGATTGTTGGCCTTTTTGTGGGTGAAATTGAGGGGGGGTAGTAGGACGGTGACAGGATGGTTGAGACGTTCGCCTGCCAATATGTAAACCGTGAGTTTCTGGGTTCGTACCCAGCTCGCCCTTTCTTCCCAGTTTGACGAATAAATCGAACTGAATGCCAAAGTCATTCGGATGAGACTATAAACCGAGGTCCCGTGTGCGAACGCACGCAGAACATCCTGCGCACACGTTAAAATCCCGTTCCGCCTATCGGAAGAGCAGGCCATCGTGTGCCGGTAGGAGCGGATGACAAAATTATATAATTAAAAAAAACAGCATGCACACAGGTGTCGTGTTTAGACACCATCCCTGAGGGGAAAAAATATAATGGGTAGGCGCTGCACTTGTGGCGACGCGTTCTCCCCGGGGAGAGCAGCCCGAATTTCATGCAGAGAAATCTGCTGTGACATAAAGTGGTACAAAATAAAATAAAATAAAATAAAATAAAATAATATAAAATAAAGTATTCCCAGTGACGTCAGACCTAACCCTGACTTCAAGAGGCTGGAACATAATGAATGCTGATGTCCTTAAGTATGCATCCACAAGCAGGCAAGGCGGCTTGCTCCCTCTTTCACTTAGGCTACAGAAAGCATGTACACACGACGCCCACACGTAAGGACAGACACACACACACAAGGGTGTACGCGTATACACACATACACACACAAGATACACACAGAACAAACACACACACACACACACACACTCTCACATATATACACACACAGAACACACACATACGCACACATACACACATACGCACACACACACACACACACACACACACACACACACACACACACGCACACACACACGCGCACACACACACACACACACACACACACACACACACACACACACACACACACACACACACACACACACACACACACACACACAGTCCTTCGGATAATACTATAAAGCGAGGCCCCGTGTGTGAACGCACGCAGAACATCTTACGCACACGTTAAATCCTGTTCCGCTTTTCGACAGAGTAGGCCATCGTGTGCCGATGGGAACAGATGACATTTACAAAAACTGCATACACACGGGGACTGGATGTAAAAATGCTCAAGAGTGCTTATCCCATTATTCACGATATAAAAGAATAAAACAATATAAAAATAAAATAAAATAAACACACACACTCTACAGAAATCACTGGACAGAAACGACAGAAATGACATTCTCTCTCTTTTATATCAACATTTTATTCCAGGACTAACAATCGAAGTTGTAGCATTACATGAAGTTCTAAGTGCAAATAACAACCCTTTTTCCATGTTGACACACGCAGAATTAAATGAAAAAAACACAAATCGAAGACAGTTTCCCAACTTGGAATAATCAGTAACTTTTTTTTTTAAATAATAATAATAAAAAATAATTAAAAAACTTTCCATTTCTGAAAACTCTTCCCTTACGCATACATTCTATCTCTACAGGGGACGGGATAGCTTGGTTGGATAGATAGAGCGTTGCTCATTGCACTAGCGATATGCTGACCCGGGTTCGAATCCCGTTTATGGGGCTATTTTCCCTTTGTTGTTTTTTTTAAATTTATATCGAGGATAATAGAATAAGCACTCATGTGCTTTTTTTCATCCAGTCTCCGTGTGTATGCAGTTTTGTAAATCTTGTCATCTGTTCCCACCGGCACACTATGGCCTACTCTTACGAAAAGTGCAACAGGATTTTAACGTGTGCGCGACGAGATGTTCTGCGTGCGTTCGCACACGGGGCCTCGGTT
>CM060341.1:29423065-29430565 GCA_030674155.1 Stramonita haemastoma | reverse complement strand
ACTTCTTTGATGTTGTTGGCTAGTGTGTTCACATCATTGTCCATGGCTGTGAGTGCGGCGAACTTTCCTCCAATGTTGGCTTGGAAGATCTCAACCACTGTTGGGTCTTTGAGTTTTTTCCAGGTCGAATCTTATGCGTGGGCTTTTTGGCTGTTGTTTTGCTTTCAGTTTCAGCCTGATGGTGGTAAGTACTTTACACATCATTAAATCTTCTAAAGCAAATTATGAGCCGATAATGAACTCACCCTGGGAGGAACCGGCCGTAGTCCAACAACAACAAAAAACCCTCCACGTCGTAAGAGATTCGAACCTCCTACTTTCCAGTCACAAACTCAACACACTAACCACTCTGCCATGTCAACTCAGGAAATGAAAGAGGACCTAGTATCGATCCCTGGGGAAAGCTGCTGAGAGTACCTTTTTTTCTAAATCAGACCTTTCCATTTTTCTTTAAAAATAGAAAGAAAAAAACAGCATGAGATCGATTGCACAGTTAATATTGCAACCAGTCTGACAGTTTTCTATTTATGCCATTTGGATTTTTTTATGTGCAGGAAGTCCTTTTTGGTCGGACGTGGCAATCAAATGCTTTCGAGACGTCAATCAATATACTTTGTGAAGTAGTTGTAAGAGGGGAACAAACAGTGTTTTAGATGCAGAGAAATAAGCCTAGCAGACTTGCTGGAGAGTTATGCAGAGTTAAAATCTGCTACAGGAGGAAACAAGCATTGGTGTTAAAAAATGTGTGTGTGTGTTGTGTGTTTGTGTGTGTGTGTTATGTTTTTGTGTGTGTGTGTGTGTGTGTGTGTGTGTGTGTGTGTGTGTGTGTGTGTGTGTGTGTGTGTGTGTGTGTGTATGTGTGTGTGTGTGTGTTGTGTGTGTGTGTGTGTGTGTTGTGTGTGTGTGTGTGTGCGTGTGTGTGTGTGTGGGGGGGGGGTTTATTTATTTATTTATTTATTTATTTATTTATTTATTCTTTTATATCGAGGATAACAGAATAAGCAATCATGTGCTTTTTTTCATCCGGTCCCCGTGTGTATGCAGTTTTGTAAATATTGTCATCTGTTCCCACCGGCACACGATGGCCTACTCTTACGAAAAGTGGAACAGGATTTAACGTGTGCGCAAGATGTTCTGCGTGCGTTCGCACACGGGGCCTCGGTTTAAAGTCTCATCCGAAGGACTTTTGGGGAGAGTGGAGTCAGCACTGATGTTAACTCCAGGACGAAAATTTCCTCGACCGGACTCGAACCCGGGTCTTCAAATTGCCAGCGCAATGTTCTGACCACTAGGCTATCCGCCCCCCCTGTGTGTGTGTGTGTGTGTGTGTGTGTGTGTGTGTGTGTGTGTGTGTGTGTGTGTGTGTGTGTGTGTGTGTGTGTGTGTGTGTGTTCAAATTGATTAAACGTGAATTTGAACACACAATGCGTGTGTGTGTGTGTGTGTGTGTGTGTGTGTGTGTGTGTGTGTGTGTGTGTGTGTGTGTGTGTGTGTGTGTGTGTGTGTGTGTGTGTGTGTGTGTGTATGTGTGTGTGTGTGTATGGTGTGTGTGTGTTGTGTGTGTGTGAGTGTGTGTGTGTGTGTGTTTGTGTGTGTATGTATGTGTGTGTGCCTTTGTGAGCATGTGTGTGTGTTCTTTGACAGAAGAATCTTTCAGGACCCTTTCCTTCTACACAGATCAGGAAAGAGGCTGGTCCATTGTTGTTACAAATTTTCCTGTGATTTTTTTTTTAAGTAAGCTAGTCCCTTTATACTTACCCTAACTGAAAGAGGAATCCAGAGCTAGCTATTCAAAGCAGTGCAATACAATTCTGCACAATATAATACAGTACGATAGATTACAATACAGATAACACAATGATATGATAACTGTAAGATACGACATGGTAGTATATGATATCGCATGCCATATCGTATCATGCTGAATTATATTCTAATTAGAATTATCATATTGTACCATGCCATACTATAGCATACCATTCAGTATAGCATAATATAGTTATCATCATGATATGACATGATATGACGAAATAGAAGGATATGATATTATATATATGATATGATACGATACGATACGATACGATACGATACGATACGATACGATACGATATGTTATGGTACGCTATGCTGTGCTATGCTGTGCTGTGCTATGCTGTGCTATGCTATGCTATGCTATGCTATGATATGATATGATATCATATGACAAATTGCATGCACACGGGGACTTGATGTAACAAAGCCATGAGTGCTTCTTCCATTATCTTTGATATCAAAGAAAAATAAATAAATAAAAAATAAAGAAACAAATGAATAATAAACAAATAAATAAATAAATAAATAAATAAATAAATAAATAAAATATACGCAAAATGAGAAGCTTATATGTGCAACTATTTCTGAGTGCCTTTCCATGTAGGCAGCCATACTACGATTTCAGAGGAATATTTTTTTGGTATTTGGTCTCCTTTGACAAAAAGTCCGGGCTCGGTTGCTATGGGGTGTTTATAGATACAATCCCAACGTCACATTTTATGGTGTGACATCATGTTCATGCGATGCTTTTGTACTTTTGATGCTTGTACCGATATTTGACAAAGATTTGAGCTAGAGTCTGGACAAAAAAAACGGAAGTTTTAAGATGTGTGCACTTTCATACAGGTCTATTGTTTGCGTTGCTAACGCTCGTTTTTGTTGTTGTTGTTGTTCTTGTTCTCCTTGGTAATTTTCTTGTGTTGGTTCGTTAGTTCGTTGGTTTCTTTTTTTTTTCTTTTTTTTCAAACTTTTTTATTCATTTTTTTTTTATACATAGTTATGCAAAATGAAAAACATATAAATGGTTTTGTTGACAGTGAAAGAGCAAAGAAAGAAAAGACAGAAAGAAACTTAGAAAGAAAGAGAGAAACAAAGAAAGGAAGAGAGAGAGAGAGAGATAGAGAAGGGGAGAGAGAGAGAGAGAGAGAGAGAGAGAGAGAGAGAGAGAGAGAGAGAGAGAGAGAGAGAGAGAGAGAGAGAGAGAGAGAGAGAGAGAGAGAGAGAGAGAGAGAGAGAGAGAGAGAGAGAGAGAGAGAGAGAGAGAGAAGGGGATAGAGAGAGGTCTCATAGGGTATTGAGTTCAGCAGAGTCAGAACATAATTATGTGGGTTGATATATATACACACATATACATACATATATGCACACCCATATATACACACATATATACATATATACATATATGCATTCTGTATATCAAAAAAAAATCAGAGATCAAAGATTTGAGCCAGAGTCTGGACAAAAAAACGGAAGTTTTAAAATGTGTGCACTTTCAGAACAAGTTTATTGTTTGCGTTGCTACAACCTCGTTTTATTGTTGTTGTTGTTGTTCTTGTTGGTAATTTTCTTGGTTGGTTGGTTTTCTTTTTTTTCCTTTCCTTTCTACTATCTTTTATTTTTCTTTCTTTCCTTTTTTCATTTTTGGGGTGTTTTTTTTTCTTTCTTTCTTTCTTCCTTTTTTACTTTCTGTCTTTATGTCTTTTCGTTTTTCTTTTTCTCTTTCTTTCTTTCTTTCTTTCTTTCTTTCTTTCTTTCTTTCTGTCTTTCTTTCTTCTTTGTTTTTTTTCTTTCTGTCTTTCTTTCTTTCTGTCTGTCTTTCTTTCTTTTCTTTCTTTTTTTTTCTTTCATTCTTTCTTACCTTTTCCGTTTTTCTTTCTTTCTTTTTTCATTTTTTCTTTCTGACTTTTTTCTTTTTTCTTTCTTTATTTTTTTTCTTTCTTTCTTCTTTCTTTCATTTTTTTCTTGCATCTTTTACTTTTTTTCTGTCTTTTTTCCTTTCTTTCTTTCAGTCATTCATTCATTCATTCATTCATTCATTCTTTCTTTCACTCTTCTTTCTGTCTTTCTTTCTGCCGCTCTTTCTTTTCTTCTTTCTTTCTTTCCGTTCTTTCTTTCTTTCTTTAGTGTTTTTTTTTCATGTGGAAGGCACTCTAGGCAAAGCAGGAAAACATAGTTTGCAATTTCGAGCTTAAAGATTTTCTTCATGTCTTTGTTTCTATCTCTAATGGATTTTCATATTGTCTAAATTATAAGGCAAAGAGTGACAGACGCTCTAGCTAAGTGGTTAAAACAGTTCGGTTTCCATCCCATGGATCCATGAAGTCCTGGGTACGAATCTAGGTAACAGCGTCTGGTGAATTAAGGGCGAGGATTTTTACCACTTCCAGGTCAACATTGAATGCAGACCTGACAGTGCCTTGATTCCATCCCGTCATTCATGCCAGCATTCGATAGGTTATGGAAACACGAACATACCCAGAATACATCCCCGACATCGAAATGCGGCTACCTTCGTGGTGGGTAAAACAATAGCTGCATACACAAAATCCAACTATTGGTAAACCAATTTTTTAAAAAACAAATTCCTAGCATACAGCTTACAGAAGGAGGGGGCTTCATATTATGCTGACAGAGTCACTTAGGGGAACTGTACTGAAGCCAAGGCGCGCAAACGGTCACCCATCCAACTGGTAACCACGCTCGACGCTGACATTAATTAATTAATTAATTTAACTTGACTTGGGAAAGCGAGCGCTCTGACCACTGAGCTATTCCACATCACCATTGACCATGATGTAAAGCATTTTAAAAAAGTGTCTAATTCCTGGGTCCCTGGTTGCTCTGATCTCATTGTGAACTCAGTTTTGGTTTCCCCATACACTGCTGTGCCTGTGGTGAGCATGTGTCCCCAACCTTTAGGGTTGTAGAATAAAAATTTAAAAAATAGATTGACATATTTTTTTAGAATAGAAAAACCTAGAACCTAAAAAGTCTCAATATTGCACCGTGATGTTTTTAGACCTCGGAAGTACATGAATAATGTACAGTGCTTGCGTTTTGCAATACATCTTCGTCAAGGCTTTGTGAGAGAAAACAATAAGATTGAATTTTAAAAAAAAACAGTGTGAGAAAGTGGGACTCTGCTGGGCATTGAAAACAAATGAAATTTTATAAAATCATAATGAGTATATTGTTCGTAGCTTCATCTGTGATAATTCTAATCAAACTTCTCCAAACAGTTTTTGTGACCTGCCACCACGAAATGAGTCGTAACTGCACCTGACTCAGTTCACTTTTTCTGCTAGGAACCATTTTAGGCTGGTGGGGGTCATGTTGTCGATTTTGTGATTTTGATTATTTGTGAACCAGAATAGTTCAGTGGTCAGAACACTCGCTTTCCCCCCAACAAAAGTTAAGCAGCATTGAGCATGGTTACCAGGCGGATGGGTGACCGTTTGCGCGCCTTGGCTTCGGTACAGTCCCCCAGCTCACCCAGCTGCCAATGGGTAAATGCCTCTTTAGGGTCAGGGAAGGTAAAAGCAGCGAGGGAGAGGAGATGGGCGCCGCCCTCATCAATATGCTGGCCCTTAGAGAAGCTGAGGTCTCTGATGCCTTGTTCCCCTACGACCACATAAGTTATGGGACACCTTTACCTTTACCTTTAAAACGATAAGCTTTCCTCTACCTTGCAACGAAGAATCAAGGCGTAATTCTGTTTTCTTTTTGCTTTTAAAAAGAAGACGCGTATAAAAACACACAACCCCTCATCCTCACCATGTATTACGATGCGGAGTTTGCTCCATTTCTCAGTCTCCTTCTCTCCCTGGAGCCTAGAATTTCAATCTTGTAATAACTTTTCTCAGAATTGTCTGATTTTGAATCTGGTTTTTTTTTTATCAAATAGCTTTTTATGTTGCAGATTTATCAAGATATAAACAACTTTTTTTTCCTGCTTTAACTTCTGCCAGCCGCAGAATCAGAGGCAAATTTTTGTTTTATTGCATCATGACTAGTGACGATGAGGATGACGTATGTAACAATGCTATCATGGAAGTACATCTGCTTTGAGACTAAATGACAGGAATACTTTACGCTTCCTATCATCATATATCCCGGCGTTAACCGGGACCGAAAAATACAGACACCTGCAGTGTTGGTCAGATAATTGAAGCAACACTCTTAAAATCACATCCCTAAAGTGGATGAAGCTCGACTGTGTGGTCCCAGTCTTCCCAATTGAGCCCGCAGCACACTCACTCTGGGTAGGAGCCGGCCGGAGTCTGAACAAAAAATCCCATTGATTCGTATGGGATTCGAACCCGCGACTTTCCAGTCCGTAACCCAAAGCGCTAACCACTGCGCTAAGGCGGCTGGTTGACAATTAAAAATGTGACGCTCCACCACATAAGGAGTCGCATTGCACCAGAGGTCAATTTTAAGTTATTAAAAGTTATTAATCTGGAATAAAAAGGCTAATAAATACCAAAAACAGATTGGAAATCGGACAATTCTATACAGAGTTATTAAAGATTGAAATGATAGTCCGCAAGATGTGACAAAATGAGAAACAGGCAGGTTTATTTTCGTAAAAGGTTGTCAGAATGAAGGCTTGGGTATTTTCAAAACACATTTAACAGCAGAAGGAATAAATATTATGCCTTGTTACTTGATTACAAGGTAGAATAACGGTTATAGTTTAATAATCAATCAAAATCTCAAAATTGACAACTTGACCCCCACCTGCCTTTAATGGCTCCTAGCGCAAAATTGGGTAATGTGCTAAGCGACTCATTTCGTGGTGGAGCGTCACAAATACACTTTCTATGCAGTGCCACTTGTTATGTGGTGGAGCATCACATTTAAGAAGACAAACCTAGGTCTGTTTGTGTTTTTTTTTTAAAGAGTATTTAAAACCGGGTCGTTGACACTGCTGGATAGAGGAATCTCATGAATAAAACAACCATGAAAAATACTGTGCTTGCATTCTGCCATATTTTTTTTCACACCAGTGGTCTCCAATAGTAATGTAGTAATGGGCAGCAGGATAAACCGATTGGACTGAGGGATATGTTCAGTCCTCCTGATGTCCAGTCGTGCTGACGTCACCTGCAATACCCACAGTGTTTTCCTGGTAAAAAAAAATCCCAAAAAAATCAAAACAAAACTAACGACGACTAGTCATATGATAATGAAGTGTTTATATCTGCAAGGTTTTTTTCAATAAAAGTAGAACACTTTTCCATCCCCTCTCACCACCACCACTCCCTCCTTGAAATGATTATGGGTGACGTCAGTGCTACCTGACTTACAAGGAGGATCGAACATAATGTCAGTGACTGAACGAAGTATGCTAACTGGTGAGAGAGTGCAGAAAGTGTGTTGCATTTCTTACATACCCACTGGAAAGTGAAGGGATGGGGGGTGGGGGAGGAGGGGGCTGCAGAGAGAAGCCAGGAAAAGAAAGAAACTTCCTTCGAGTTTTTTTCTGATCGGAAATTCTCTTTGTAGCTCTTCCATCTCCACTCCAAAGAGATGCAGAGACTCCGGTAGTGCGTGTAATCCATTGTGCTGAAAGCAGAGATCTTTGAAGGGACTGGTCTTTGCTTTAACCCCCCCCCCCCCCTGCCCCCCCCCATGAATGAAATATCTGGAGCATTAACTTCAACTGTTAGGATAATTATACAGTAT
>CM060341.1:29413065-29418065 GCA_030674155.1 Stramonita haemastoma | reverse complement strand
CTGGAATGATCCATTGGAAAGGCAATGACCGATACGAATGGTTCCAGTACCATCGCAGGAGCCACCGGAACGTTGCCATAAACCTACAGCCCCGAGCCGCTCTGGGACTCCAACTCCCCGAGTTTTCCTCAGGGATGGTGTTTAAACACGACACCTGTGTGCATGCTGGTTTGTTATCATTTTGTCATCCGCTCCTACCGGCACACGATGGCCTACTCTTCCGAAAGGTGGAACGGGGTTTTAACGTGAGCGCAAGATGTTCTGCGTGCATTCACACACGGGGCCTCGGTTTCGAGTCTCATCCGAATGACTTTGACATTCAGTTCGATTTTTTCGTCAAACTAGGAAGAAAGGGCGAGGCTGGGTACGAACCCAGAAACTCACGGTTTACATATTGGCAGGCGAACGTCTTAACCATCCTGCCACCGTCCTTCCCCTCCCGTCTGGTATCAGTTTACGTAAAAGGAAGTAGCAAATGAACTACAGCCCGTGGGTGATGCTTTATTCATAATGTTACATCCAATATCTCTAAGCTAGGCGAACGATAGCACCACAAGCCAGTTACTTATCAACAATTGATCAGATAATTGTTTTTTCTCTATTACTTGTGCGTGCAGAATTTCCTGCGTACAAAATTTATGAAGCTCGTTCATGCATGTATGTAAGTGTCGTGCATGCACGCGCACAACCACATGCGCGCGCGCTCACGCACACTTACACGCAAGCGAAGCTATACACACACATGCACGCAGGCACATAAGAAACACACATACACACACACACACACACACACACACACACACACACACACACACACACACACACACACACACACACACACACACACACACACACACACACAGCATGTGCACACGCTCCCACACACACTCAATGAGTGCACACGCGCTCACATACACACATGCATACATGTATGCTTGCACACAAGCACGCATGCATACACACATACACACAAACACACTCGCATGTGCACACACACATATGTACTCTCTCTCTCTCTCTCTCTCTCTCTCTCTCTCTCTCTCTCTCTCTCTCTCTCTCTCTCTCTCTCTCTCTCTCTCTTCCTCTCTCTCTCTCTCTCTCTCTCTCTCTCTCCCCTCTCTCTCTCTCTCTCTCTCTCTCTCTCTCTCTCTCTCTCTCTCACACACACACACACACACACAGAGGCAAACACACACATACATACATACATACATACATACATACATACATACATACATACATACATACATACATACATACATACATACATACATACATACATACATACATACATACATAATACATACATAATACATACATACATACATACATACATACATACATACATACATACATACATACATACATACATACATACATACATACATACACATACACACATACAGACAGACAGACAGACAGACAGACAGACAGACAGACAGACAGACAGACACATGTACTCTCTCTCTCTCTGTCTCTGTCTCTCTCTCTCTCTCTCTCTCTCTCTCTCTCTCTCTCTCTCTCTCTCTCTCTCTCTCTCTCTCTCTCTCTCTCTCTCTTCTCTCTCTCTCTCTCTCTCTCTCTCTCACACACACACACACACACACATACACACACACACACACACACACACACACACACACACACACACACACACACACACACACACACACACACACACACACACACACACACACACACACACACACACACACACAGGGGGACGGATAACCTAGTGGTCAGAACATTGCGCTGGCAATTTGACGACCCGGGTTCGAGTCCGGTCGAGGAAATTTTTCTCCTGGAGTTAACATCAGTGCCGACTCCACTCTCCCCAAATGTCCTTCGGATGAGACTTTAAACCGAGACCCCGTGTGCGAACGCACGCAGAACATCTTGCGCACACGTTAATCCTGTTCCGCTTTTCGTAAGAGTAGGCCATCGTGTGCCGGTGGGAACAGATGACAATATTTACAAAAACTGCATACACACGGGGACCGGATGAAAAAAAAGCACATGATTGCTTATTCTGTTATCCTCGATATAAAAGAGTAAATAAATCAATCAACACCAAGGTCAAGGTCAAGGTCAAGGCCAAGGTCCAGTAATCGGTCAGTCGAGTTATAAAACCACGACTGATAAGATAAAAGAAGACCTAGATCCCCTTGACTTCACGATAAAGGAGGGACTGGGGGAGGGGGGAGGAGAGGGTATGGTGGTAGGTAGGTTGATCAAGGCACGGGATGGGGGGGGATGGGGGGGCAGAGGAAAGGGGAAGGAGGTCTATGACAGATTTGGCAATATTTTCTTTTCTTTTATTCTTATTTATTTTTATTCTTTTATATCGACGATCATGGGATAAGCACTCATGTGCTTTTTTTACATCCAGTCCCCGTGTGTATGCAGTTTTTTTGTAAATCGTGTCATCTATTCCCACCGACTCACGATGGCCTTCTCTTACGAAAAGCGGAACAGGATTTAACGTGTGCGCAAGGTGTTCTTTCTGTGTTCGCACACGGGGCCTCGGTTTATAGTCTCATCCGAAAGACTTTTGGGGAGAGTGAAGTCAGCACTTATGTTGACAATGTGGGAGGGGGAGGGGGGAATACGGAGAATAAATTTCTTTTATTTTATTTATTTTATACCAGTTCATGTCACAGTAGATTTCTCTGTGTGTGAAATTCGGGCTGCTCTTCCCGGGGAGAGCGCGTCGCAACAAGTGCAGCGCCTACTCATTATTTTTCTTATATATACAGCCCCGAGCCGCCCTGGGGACTCCAACTCCCCGGTTTTTCCTCAAGGATGGTGTCTAAACACGACACCTGTGTGCATGCTGGTTTTTTTTTTTATAATTTTGTCATCCGCTCCTACCAGCACACAATGGCCTGCTCTTCCGAAATGCGGGGACTGGGATTTAACGTGTGCGCAAGATGTTATTGCGCGCGTTCGCACACGGGGCCTCGGTTTATAGTCTCATCCAAATGACTATGACATTCAGTTCGATTTTTTTTCGTCAAACTGAGAAGAAAGGGTGAGGCTGGGAATCGAACCCAGAACCTCACGGTTTACTTGCTGGCAGGCGAACGTCTTAACCATCCTGCCACCTTCCTTCCATATTTCAAGCTGAAGAAAGAGAAACATAGGTCATGAATCAGGGTAGATCCCCAGGTTTCAAGGATAATTATTTTTTTCTGTCCAGAAAACACACTGTTCTGTGGCAGTTCCTTCTGGATGTGTCTATTGCTGGGGGCATGGGATAGTCTAGACCATTGCGCTCGCAATCTGACGATCCGGGTTCGATTCCCGGTCGAGGGTGTTTTTTTTTTCTCCTGGAGTTAGC
Organism: Stramonita haemastoma; assembly: GCA_030674155.1. Classification (NCBI taxonomy): domain Eukaryota; kingdom Metazoa; phylum Mollusca; class Gastropoda; order Neogastropoda; family Muricidae; genus Stramonita; species Stramonita haemastoma. The sequence continues at coordinate 29,414,725 of CM060341.1, read as the reverse complement.
ATCAGTGCTGACTCCACTCTCCCGCAAGGACCTTCGGGTGAGACTATAAACCGAGGAACCCGTGTGTGCAAAAGCACGCGGAACATCTTTCGCACACGTTAAATCCTGCTCCGCTTTTCGTAAGAGTAGGCCATTGTGTGTCGGTGGGGACGAATGACAAGATTGACAAGACTGCATACACACGGGGACTGGATGTTTAAAAAAATAGCCCCTTATCCCATTATCCTCGATATAAAAGAATAAAAAAGGTAAGGTAAAGGTGTCCTGTAACCTGTGTGGTCTTAGGGGAGGGAGGCGTCAGACATCTCAGCTTCTCTAGGGGGCCAGCATGTTGAGGGCGGCGCCCATCTCCTCTCCCTCGTCTGCTTTACCTTCCCTGTCCCTAAAGAGGGCAGGTACCCATCTACAGCTGGGTGAACTGGTACAGTCCGTACTGAAGCCAAAGGCATGCGCAAACGGTCACCCATCCAACTGGTAACCACGCTCGACGCTGCTTAACCTTAGCTGGGTGAAAGCGAGCGCTCTGACCACTGAGCTATTCCGTCTCCATAAAAGAATAGATAGGTATATAAATAAATAGATAAATAAATAAATGCATAAATCAATCAATAGATAAATAAATAAATAATATGTGTCCGTGGTGACTGTGTTGTTGCACTGTTTGCGCTGTTACACATGGTGTTCTACTGTGTACAACATGGAATGAAGCTGAACACTGTCGCTCGCAAAAAAAAAAAAAGTCATAGTGATGTGATAATTATGTTGTGTTGTGTTGTGTTGTGATGTGTTGTGTTGTGTTGTGATGTGATGTGTTGTGTTATGTTGTGATGTGATGTGAAGTGTTGTGTTGTGGTGTGCTGTGTTGTGGTGTGCTGTGTTGTGTTGTGGTGTGGTGTGATGTGATGTGATGTGTTGTGTTGTGTTGTGGTGTGGTGTGTTGTGATGTGATGTGTTGTGTTGTGTTGTGGTGTGGTGTGTTGTGATGTGTTGTGTTGTGTTATAGTGGGTTTTTTTAATTCTTTTTTATCGAGGATAATGGAATAAGCATTTATATGCTTTTTTACATCCAGTCCCCATGTGTATGCAGTCTTGTCAATCTTGTCATCTGTTTCCACCGGCACACAATGGCCTGCTCTTCCGAAAGGCGGAACTGGGTTTTAACGTGTGCACAAGATGTTCTGCGTGCGTTCACACACGGGACCTCGGTCTAAAGTCTCATCCGAAAGACCTTGGGGGAGGGTGGAGTCAGCACTGATGATAACTCCAGGAGAAAAATCCCCTCCAACGGGAATCGAACCCAGGTCGTCAAATTGCGAGCGCAATGTTCTGACCACTAGGCTATCCTGTCCCCCACACGTGATGTGTTGTGTTGTGTTGTGTTGTGTTGTGTTGTGTTGTGTTGTGTTGTGTTGTGTTGTGTTGTTTGTGTTGTGTTGTGTTGTGTTGTGTTGACTGAAACGGATGCCTATCAATATCCTACACAGCTTTTGATCCTTGGCCGTTTGAAGATTGAAAAATAATATATTATACCAGTCCTTGAATAGCTGAGACAAGGGCGTTCACTCTTGTCAGCCATAGCGTTTGCTCCCTTTGGAAGAAGAACAGTCTCCGTGGAATAGACTTATGAATTTGTAATATCATTTTCATTTTTTTTAATATT
>CM060341.1:29400565-29403065 GCA_030674155.1 Stramonita haemastoma | reverse complement strand
TATTATTATTATTATTATTATTATTATTATTACTATTATTAATACAGTGATTCTTCTTCTCCATTGAAGGCTCAGACAGCAACTATAATAATAGTGATGTCTGTCTTCGCTGTCATCATCACTATTGTCATCGTCGGCGTTGTCATAATCTCTGTTGTCGTTATTGTCATGACAGACAGACAGACAGACAGACAGACAGACAGACATAGGCAGACAAACAGATGACATACAAACAGACAGACAGACAGACAGACAGACAGACAGACAGACAGACAGACAGACAGATAGATAGATAGATAGATAGATAGATAGATAGATAGATAGATAGATAGATAGATAGATAGATAGAGAGACAGACAGACAGACAGACAGACAGACAGACAGACAGACAGACAGACAGACAGACAGACAGACAGACCGACCGACAGACAGACAGATAGACAGACGGAAAGACAGAGAGACCGACCTACCGGCAGATAAACAGACAGACAGACACAAACAGATTGATAGAACATGATATGACAATAGCGTTGTTTGTAGCTGTGTGAGGTGTGGCAGGAGAGACAGTCATGACATGACAGCATTACTCTACATAAAAAGCACACGAGTGCTTATTCCATCATCCACGATATAAAAGAAGAAAGAAAGAAAGAAAGAAAGAAAGAAAGAAAGAAAGAAAGAAAGAAAGAAAGAAAGAAAGAAAGAAAGCAAGAAAGAAAGAAAGAAAGAAAGAAAGTACATCCGTAAATAAACACATAAGTAAATAAATAAATGCTTCAGTAAATAAATAAATAAATAAATAAATGCATAATTCAATAAATGAATAAAAAACATAAATAAATAATTCAATAAATAAATAAATAAATAAATAATTCAATAAATAAATAAATACATAAATAAATAAATAAACCAACAAACCAATACCCTTTGAGAGGACTCCAGGCCATAACCCCCACACCAGACAGTTTGCACACCTGGAAGGGCTCCAGCTCTGAAGCCCGGCACACCAGACTGTACTGTTGCTGCAAGTACATGCACACACATTACATGCATGTACACACGCACGTACGCACGCTCGAGCTCAGAAGAACGCATGCTGGTACGCATATTGGCATGCAAACTAACACACACTTAAACAATACATGCCTGTACGCACACGCACACACACGCACACACACACACACACGCGGGTGTGCGAATGCACATACCTACGCATGCGTGCGTGCGTGCATATACACACACATATATATACACATGCACGCACACGCGCGTGCCTTAAATATGATATACACACTTCAACGTGACAGAAAATGATACTATAGACTATCTTTTTCATATCAAAGATTTACTTTATTGTATTGTACTGTATTGTGTTGCACTGTATTGGATTTTACTGTGTTGTCTCGCACTGTATTGTATTAATTTGCATTGTACTGTACTTACAGTACCATAATTGCACAGTGTCGTGTTGTATTGCATTGCATTGTATTGCATTGCATTGTATTGTATTGCATTGCATTGTCTTGTATTGTGTTACATTGTATTTCGTTGTATTGTATCAAATTGCATTGTATTTCGTTCTATTGCATCAAATTGCATTGTATTTCGTTCTATTGTATCAAATTCTATTGTATTGCGTTCTATTGTATCAAATTATCTTGTATTGCATTGCATTCTATTATACTGTATTGCATTGCATTCTGTTGTATTTTGTTGTATTGCATTGTATTTTATCGTATTGTGTTGTATTGCATTGTATTGTGTTGTATTGTATTGTGTTGTGTTGTGTTGTATTGTATTAAATTGCATTGTCTTGTAATGTATCATATTGTATTGAATTGCATTATATTGTATTGTATTGCATTGTATTGTATTGTATACCCCTTTTGGTCGAGTCAGACCTCTCAGATTGAAATTTAAGCTGCACTTATCGTGGAGGGCACTTTATTAATGACCTTTTTAAAAAAGCATAATCGTTCAAGGGAACAAACTTTTTCAGTTTCTCGTCTGTTTGCATTTGTCTCCATTCGTTTAAGAGGAGGCGAAAAAACAGTTGTCTATTAAGAATGACTCCATTTAAGATCGTCACCACAAAAAAGACAACTCTGGAGTTCACTTGTTTGATTTTATATTATATATAGATATAGATATAGATAGATAGATAGATAGATAGATAGATAGATAGATAATAGATAGATAGATAGATAGATATAGATATAGATATAGATAGATAGATAGATAGATAGATAGATAGATAATAGATAGATAGATAGATAGATAGAGATAGAGATTAGATAGATAATAGAAGATAGATAGATAGATAGATAGATAGATAGATAGATAAAGATAGATGATAGATAGATAGATAATAATAGATAGATAGTATAGATGTAAAAAATTGTTTATTAAAAAAAAAATATAAGAATATTTAGAGATATAAAAAGATATAAGAAAATATAGAGTATAAAAATATATAAATAAAAATTTTTGAAAAATATAG
>CM060341.1:29396763-29399263 GCA_030674155.1 Stramonita haemastoma | reverse complement strand
TTTCTTTTTTTATAGGGGTTATTCAACCACTCCTTATGTATCTTACAATTATCATTGCGTTTACTGGGTTTGTTCTTTCAAACAGTATTTTGGAGAATTATTTCGAGTTTGAATTCAAATTAGTAAAGAATCATTCTCGTGTATTTGTTTGTTTGGTTTTTCTTTTAAAAATCCAGTCTCCTCGTGCATGCGGTTTCGTAAATTTTGTTGTCTGTTTCCATAAGCAAAATATCACAACAGGTGACTCTCAAAACTCTACCCGAGGAACACCCTCTCCCCCTGAAAAATATATACCAGGACTTCTTTTTAAACTAGTAGTAGAGGAAAGCAAGTAGAAGCAACCACTTACAACTTCTCTATCTTTTTGAAAATGATTTATCAAAGTTTTAATTGATAAAACAACTCTACAAATTAAAATTTTTCAGTGACAGTTTTTTAGGCATTGAGTAAGAGCCATGCCTCTCGCCTGACCTCACTCGAATTCGGCTCCTGGATGAGCCCTCGTCAGAGGTCCTGGCAGTAATTGAAGCTTCATCTGCCGTGGTACCTTACAGCAAGACACTTTTCAGAATTTAAAAGTATCGATTGCATTCACAAGAATATTTGATACTCCTATGGCCTTTTTAAAACTGCCATCGAAAGACGATGATAAGAAGAGAAAGAAAATATTCTTGAAATATATGTTGCATACTCCCCACTCCTAAACAGATCATTCTTTTATGTAGGCCTTGGCACTTCACTTACATCAATAACAAACCAAACTTTTAGCCTGGGTAAAACAAACAACAAAAACAGGACGAAATATAGCCCTCTAACTAGATTCGAACGCAACTTTCTACACACACATGGACCCTCCACATCTCTGACCGCTAAACACCCACATCACTTAGCTACGAAGAATTGAGTGGCCAGCTATATAAACGGAATTTCGGACAGGTCAGCAAAGGTCAGAAGCTAGGTGACCTGTCAGTGTCCTATCATTCAACGGGTCAGTTCTGCAGAAGCAAGATGTCTATTCTCTTACTGGCGTTTCTCTTTGGTAAGTTTAAAAAAAAAAATTAATTCTGTTTGGAAATTATGATATCTACGAAAAATGGATGATATGAAAAAAAACTTTGCTGAATAATATTGAACTTTTGAAGATTAGGAGTAAATAAATGGCCTTTGAACTGTTTTTGGCTTACGTGCAAAATAGACCCCACTGCTTTATCACTTTAATTAACAGAAAAATGCATGTGTATTTCAAGCTATATATACAAACAATAAACATAAAAAACATCAATTACAGAAAGTAATGGATTAAATTCAATCTTTAAAATTATACTTACGCAGCCAAGCACACGCCACCCCCATCACACATGTGTACACGCAAAAGGCAAGCATGCAAGCACACAGGGTGCATACACACAAGCCACGAGCACAAACAAACAAACAACTGAAATGAACAATGATGTTAGACAAAAGTTTTATTTTGAAAGATACGGAGACTGTCAGAAAAGATTTGTTTTATTTGTTTTTGTTTTGTTGTTTTTGGCTTTTTTGTTGTTGTTTTTTCTGGATGGGTGTTTGTTTTTCTTGTGTGGTTTTTGTTGTTTTTCTTATTGCTATTTTTCGCTTACGTACAACATAGAAATAAACAATTGGCAGAAGAAAAAGAACTACTTAAAAAAGAAAGAAAGAAAGAAAGAAAGAAAGAAAGAAAGAAAGAAGAGAGAGAGAGAGAGAGAGAGAGAGAGAGAGAGAGAGAGAGAGAGAGAGAGAGAGAGAGAGAGAGAGAGAGAGAGAGAGAGAGAGAAAGTCAGAACTCAACTCGAATGTTTTAGGGAGGGTATTTGGATAAGCAAGTGGCTTCTTTACAGCAGGCTCATATGGAAGGAAGAAAAAGTAATAAAACCGATTAACAAAAAAAGCAGGTTATATGAAGTCAAGCCCCCCTGTGTGTCCCTATAAGTCCATGTGTCCCTATAAGTCACATGAAAGTCAAGTCCACCGGTGTCCCTATAAACCACATGAAGTGAAGTCCCCTTGTGTTCCCATAGGTTACATTATGCGAAGTCGTCCTATGTCCCTACAAGTAACATGAAGTCAAGTCCCCTGGGGGACGGGATAGCCTAGTGGTCAGAACATTGCGCTGGCAATTTGACCACCTGGGTTCCATTCCCCTTCGAGGAGATTTTACCCCTGGAGTTAACATCAGTGCTGACTCCACTCTCCCCAAAAGTTCTTCGGATGAGACTGTAAACTGAGGCCCCGTGTGCGAACGCACGCAGCCCATCTTGCGCACACGTTAAATCCTGTTCTGTTTTTCGTAAGAGTAGGCCATCGTGTGCCATTGGGAACAAATGACAAAATTTACAAAACTGCATAGACACGGGGACTGGATGTAGAAAAAAAAGTACACGAGTGCTTACTCCATTATCCTCGACATAAAAGAATAAAAAAATAAAATAAAAAGTCCTCCTGTGTCCCTTTAAGTCCCCCTGTGTCCCTACAAGTCACA
>CM060341.1:29326763-29391763 GCA_030674155.1 Stramonita haemastoma | reverse complement strand
ACAAGGCGCGCAAACGGTCACCCATCGACTTGGTAACCACGCTTGATGCTGCTTAACATTGGCCGGGAGAAAGCGAGCGTTCTGACCACCGAGCTATCCCGTCCCGTGCTTTTATTTGCCTATTTTTTAACTATCCACCTCAAAATGAGTCGCTTTGCACCTTACCCACTTTTCCGCTAGGAGCCATTTTAGGCAGGTTGGGGTCAGGTTGTCGATTTTGAGATTTTGATTCATTATTAAACTACAGCCATATTTCTACCTTGTACTGAAGTATCAAGATGGAATTTTGTTTCCTTTTGCTTTAAAAATGTATTTAAAAAACACCAAGCCCTCATTCGGATCACCTGTCACGAAAGAAAACTTGTCAATTTATCATTTCGCCACTTTCTGCAGTCTACCGTTTTAATTTGTAATAACTTTTCATAGAAGTGTTTGATTTAGAATCTGTTTTGCTTATTGAATAGCTTATCTATTGCAAATGAATAACATTGTAATGGCTAAAAATTGACCTTTGGTGCAGTGCAACTCATTATATGGTGGTGCGTCATAAGTTATGATGAATTCTTTTACTTCGAGGATAATGGAATAAGCAGTTCTTTGCTTTTTTGTTTACCCACTGAACAATATCAGATTGTGTCTGTCACATTGATTGATTGATCGATTGATTGATGGGTTGGTTCATTATTAGATTGATTAGATTGATGAATAGATAGATTGGTAAATTGTTTCATTGGTTGATCGTATTATCATAAATTTTGATTGACGCAATGATTGATTGACTGACTGGACAGTGAATTGACTGACGAATTGATTGATTGATTGCATAACTGATCTCTACATCTATTCTTTGATTAATATTGTCTGCTCACAATATTCGGCGCTAAAAGAACTTCACATATTTCATTATTACCATTATCAATACAGTAATCGATTGATTGATCATTGTATACGTAACTGATTGATTGATTGATACCTTATTGTCATTATTAATACAGTGATATATTGTAAAAGTGACTTATTGGCTAATTGATGGATACACTATTGTCATTTTTTATACAACGATTGATTAATTGACCGATCATTGCATAAGTAATTGATTTTTCTCTAAATGATTGATTGATACATTGTTATCACGATTAATACAGTGATTGGTTGATTGATGGATTAATCGTTTGATAAGTGATTGGATGGCTAACTGAATGATTGACGGATTGACTGATACATTATTTTGATGAATTGATCGCTGTGTGGACAGCTGGGGGAATCCACTGTCCCGGCGAGTGTCCAATGGACAACATCAACCTGTGTCTGTCTCACGGACATACCTGCCATGATGATGAGGTGAGACAGACAGACACACAGACAGACAGAGACAGACATACAGAAAGACGGACAGACTGAGACATACACACAGACACACAGGGAAAAAGACAGACAGACAGAGACAGGCAAAAAAAACAACAACAAAAAACAAAACGCAACGGCAGAAGTAGTAATTGATGGAGCAGTAGCAACACCTGTAGCAGCTACGGAAGTGGCAGTAGTAGCAGAAGGAGTGGTAATAGTAGTAGTATAGAAGTAACTTTCGTCGTACCAGTAGCACCAGCACCAGTAGAAGTGGTAGTGGTAGCAGTGGTAGCAGCAGCAGCAGCAGCAGCAGCAGCAGCAGCAGCAGTAGTAGTAGTAGTAGTAGTAGTAGTAGTAGTAGTAGTAGTAGTAGTAGTAGTAGTAGTAGTAGACTAGTTGTAGAAGTGGTTGTAGTATTAGCAGCAGCAGCAGCAGAAGCAGCAGAAGCAGCAGCAGCAGCAGTAGTAGTAGTAGTAGTAGTAGCAGCAGCAGCAGCAGTAGTAGTAGTAGTAGTAGTAGTAGTAGTAGTAGTAGTAGTAGTAGTAGTAGTAGTAGCAGCAGCAGCAGCAGCAGTAGTAGTAGTAGTAGTAGTAGCAGCGGCAGTAGTAGTAGTAGTAGTAGTAGCAGCAGCAGCAGCAGTAGTAGTAGCAGCAGCAGCAGCAGTAGCAGCAGTAGCAGCAATAGCCCTAAAAGTTGCCTGACTGCATATTACATATGGCTGTGTGTGTGTGTATATGCGTGCGCGCGCGCGCGTGTGTGTGTGTGTGCGTGCGTGTGTGTGTGCGTGTGTGCGTGTGTGTGCGCGTGTGTGTGCATGTGTGTGTGTGTGTGTGTGTGCGTACACGCACGCGTACGCGCGCATGTGTGTGTGTGTGTACTTTGTGACAGTTCTGTCGAGTGAGCAAGGATGAGAACAACGGGAAAATCCACGCCAACTGTGCGCCACGACATGATATCTTCGTATGTATGCATAATTATGTCCGTCTGTCTGTCTGTGTAGCTGTGTGTGTGTGTGTGTGTGTGTGTGTGTGTGTGTGTGTGTGTGTGTGTGTGTGTGTGTGTGTGTGTGTGTGTGTGTGTGTGTCTGTCTGTCTGTCTGTCTGTCTGTCTGTCTGTCTGTCTGTCTGTCTGTCTGTCTGTCTGCACTATCATTATCCCTGTATGCATGCATATGTCCGTGTGTCTGTCTGTCTGTGTACCTGTCTGTCTGTCTGTCTGTCTGTCTGTCTGTGTACCTGTCTGTCTGTCTGTCTGTCTGTCTGTGTAACTGTCTGCCTGTGTAACTGTCTGTCTGTCTGTGTAATTGTCTGTCTGTCTGTCTGTCTGCACTCTCATTATCCCTGTATGTATGCATATGTCCGTCTGTCTGTCTGTCTGTCTGTCTGTGTACCTGTCTGTCTGTGTACCTGTCTGTGTACCTGTCTGTCTGTTTGTCTGTGTACCTGTCTGTCTGTCTGTCTGTCTGTCTGTGTACCTGTCTGTCTGTCTGTGTACCTGTCTGTCTGTCTGTCTGTCTGTCTGCACTGTTATTATCCCTGTATGTATGTATGTGTCCGTCTGTCTGTCTGTGTGTACTAGTGTCATTATCTTTGTATGTATGCCTCTGTCAGTCTGTCTGTTTGTGTGTACTAATGCTTTCACCTTTCTATGCATATGTCAGTTTGTTGGTTTGTCTGTTTGAATGTCATTTTTACCTCTGTGTGTATATGCCTCTGCCAGTCTGTCAGTTTGTGTGTACTAATGTTTTTGGTTCTTTTCTCTTTTTATGCTTATGTCAGTTTGTTAGTTTGTCTGTGCTACTGTCGTCATGTTTGCATGTATGCCTCTTCAGTCTGTTTATTTGTCTGTATGAATGTCATTTTTACCTTTGTGTGTGTATGCCTCTGTCAGTCTGTCGGTTTGTCTGTATGAATGCCATTTTTACCTTTGTGTGTATGCATATGTCAATCTGTCGGATTGTCTGGTTAAATGTCATTATCTTTGTATGTATGCTCTCTGTTTGTCTGTCTCTCTGTCTGAGTGTCCGTCTCCCTGAATGTCTGTATCTGTCTGTGTGTGTGTCTGTATGTTTTTCTCTCTCTGTCTCTGTTTCTCTGTCTCTGTCTCTGTCTGTCTGTCTGTCTGTCTGTCTGTCTGTCTGTCTCTCTCTGTCACTTCCCATTTCCTCTCTCTGTCACCATGTTTGTCTCTCTGTCTCTGTGTCCGTCTGTCTGTCAGAGTGTCTTTCTGTCTGTCTATCTATCCTTTTCTCTCTCTCATATTTTTTCCCTGTTCTTCTTTCAATTTCTTCACCCTGACAAAGAAAGAGAAATAAAGAAAGAAGAAAGAAAGATAGAAATAAAGAAGTAGGACAGAAAGAAAGACAGACAGACAGACAGACAGAAAGAAAGAAAGAAAGAAAGAAAGAAAGAAAGACAGACAGAAAGAAAGAAAGAAAAAAAGGAGTTAATAATTACAATGATCAGAACAGTGACAGAAAAAGATGACTGCACTGAAAACAACAAATGACGATAGAGAACCTATCACAAACAACGAACACAACCACTACAATATCAACAGTGACGACGATGACGAAACAAAGACAACAACAACGTCAACAAACAACAACAACAACAGCAACAAAAGTAACGACATTGACGATACGAGGACAACACCAACGTCAACAAACCACAACAGCAACAGTGACGACATTGACGAAAGGAGAACAACAACAACGTCAACAAACAACAACAACAACAACAGCAACACCAGTGACGACGATGACGAAACGAAGACACACCAACGTCAACAAACCACAACAACAGCAACAACAACAGTGACGACATTGACAAAACGAGAACAACAACAGAAACAACAACAACCATAAAAACAACAAACTATCTGTCTGTCTGTCTGTCTGTCTGTCTGTCTGTCTGTCTGTCTGCCTCTGTGTGTGTGTGTGTGTGTGTGTGTGTTGTGTGTGTGTGTGTGTGTGTGTGTGTGTGTGTGTGTGTGTGTGTGTGTCTGTGTCTGTGTCTGTGTCTGTGTCTGTGTCTGTGTTTGTCTGTGTCTATCTCTGTGTGTCTGTCTGTATGTGTGTGTGTGTGTGTGTGTGTGTGTGTGTGTGTGTGTGTTTGTGTGTGTGTGTGTGTGTGTGTGTTTTGTGTGTGTGTGTGTGTGTGTGTGTGTGTGTGTGTGTGTGTGTGTGGTGTGTTGCCGATGACCAGCACTGCCAAGACGAGGCACAGGACCACCACTGTGATCCTCACCACCATCACTGTGTGGTCGGCTGCTGTGAAGATGACCAGTGCGTCGGCACTTACTTCGGCGGTGAGTGTCAGTGTGTGTATGTGTGTGTGTCGGGGTGGGGTGTGTGTGGGGGGGGTGGGGTGGGGGTGGGGTGTGTGTGTGGGGGGGACGGGGGTGGGGTGTGTGTGGGGGTGTTGGGTGTGTGTGTGTGTGTGTGTGTGTGTGTGTGTGTGTGTGTGTGTGTGTGGTGTGTGGGGGTGTATGTGTGTGTATGTGTGTGTTGGGGGGGGGGAGGTTGGGCGTGTAGGGGGTGGTGTGTGTGTTTTTTTTTGGGGGGGGGGGGGGCAGAGGAGTGTGTGTGTAATGGGGGGAGGGTGTATGGGGTGGTGAAGGTGTGTGTGTGTGGGGGGGGTGTAGTGTTTAGTGTGTGTGGGGGGATGGGTGGGGGGGGGGTGACGGTAGGGAGGGAGGCGGACGGGGTGTGTGTGTGTCGGGGGTGGGGTGGGTGAGAGGGTGGGGGGATAGGGGTGGAGGAGGGTGTCAGGTGTGCGTGTGTGTGTGGGTGTGGGTGTGTGTGTGTGTTGGGGGGAGGGTGAGAGGGTGGGGAGATGGGGATAGAGGGATGGTGAGGGGGGGATGGTGGAAGTGGAGAAGGGTGTAAGGGGTGTGTGTGTACGGTGAGTGTGTGTGGGGTGCGGTGTAGTGTGTGTGTGTGTGTGTGTGTGGTAGTGTGTGGTAGTGTGTATATATGTGTATGTGTGTGTGTGCGTGTGTGTGTCGGGTGGTGTGGGGGGTGTATGGGGTGGTGAGGGTGTGTGTGTATGCGTGTGGGTGAGTGGGTAGTTGGCAGCTGTGGTAATGTGTGTGTGTGTGTATGTGTGGGTGCCAGCATATTAAGGGCGGCGCCTATCTCCTCTCCCTCGCTGCTTCACCTTCCCTAACCCTAAAGAGGGCAGGTACCCATTTACAGCTGAGGTGAACTGGGGGAACTGTACTGTAACGAAGGCGCGCAAACGGTCACCCATCCAATTGGCAACCACGCTCGACACTTGCTTAACCTTAGCTTGGGGGAAAGCGAGCGCTTTGACCACTGAGATATCTCGTCCCCACTGGACACACATTTTACTTATACTTATTTGTTTGTTTTTGTCGTTATTTCAGTCAACTCCACCGATTCGCAGACGACAGTAGGCGTTGCCCAAACGACGGCAGCCCCAGGGGGAGGGGGTTTGAACACTCTGACCTGTGGGGACATTGCTGGCCTTGACTGTGCTGTGCTGTCTGACCTATGTCCCAAGATCAACTGTCCTTCTGTCTGTGACCCCTGCAGTGAGTCGTAGTGGTCACTTGGCTTTGTTTGTTTGTTTGTTTGTTGTTTGTGTGTGTGTGTGTGTGTGTGTGTGTGTGTGTGTGTGTGTGTGTGTGGGGTGCGTGTGTCTGTGTGTGTGTGTGTTTGTGTGTGTGTGTGTGCGTATGTTGTTAAAGTGTGCGTGCGTGCGCGCGTGTGTGTGTTTATTCATTTTTTCTTTTATTTTTTTATATCGAGAATAATGGAATAAGCATTCATGTGCTTTTTTTTTTACATCCAGTCCCTGTGTGAATGCAGTTTTTGTAAATCGTGTCATCTGTTCCCACCTGCACACGATGGTCTACTCTTATGAGTGTGTGTGTGTGTGTGCGTGTGTGCGTGTGTGCATGCGTGTGTGTGTGTGTGTGTGTGTGGGGTGTGCGTGTGTGCGTGCGGGCGTGGTATGTGTGCGTGTGTGTGATGTGTATGTATATATGTGTGTTTGTTCACGTGCGTGTGTGCCTGCATGCATGCCTGCGTGTGTGCGTGCGTGCTTGAGCGCCTACGCGTTAGTTTATGTGCATTTCTGTGTGTGTTTTTTTGGCCTCTCTGCCAGCTTCTCTACCTCCCTACTAAAACACAATCTGTCTCTTGTCCTCCAGTGAACCCAGGGGCTGCCTCCACCATGGCTCCTGCTCAAGGTAAGTCCCACCCAAATCTCACACTCCAGAAAAAATCCCTTGGTCTCCTATTCAAGGCAAAGTTTCACTCAAATCTCACACTCCAGAAAAAATCCCTTGGTCTCCTATTCAAGGCAAAGTTTCACTCAAATCTCACACTCCAGAAAAAATCCCTTGGTCTCCTATTCAAGGCAAAGTTTCACTCAAGTCTCACACTCCAGAAAAAATCCCTTGGTCTCCTATTCAAGGCAAAGTTTCACTCAAATCTCACACTCCAGAAAAAATCCCTTGGTCTTCTATTCAAGGCAAAGTTTCACTCAAATCTCACACTCCAGAAAAAATCCCTTGGTCTCCTATTCAAGGCAAAGTTTATCTCAAATCTCACACTCTAAAAGTCCCTTGGGTCCTATTCAAGGCAAAGTTTCACTTAAATTTCACACTCTAAAAGTCCCTTGGGTCCTATTCAAGGCAAAGTTAAACTCAAAGCTTACACTCTATTCAAGGCAAAGTTTCACTCAAAACTTACACTCAAAATCCCTTGGCTCCTATTCAAGGCAAAGTCTTACTCAAAACTCACACTCTAAATGGATACAGGATAGCTCAGTGGTCAGCGCACTCGCTTTCCCCAAAGTAAAGAGTTAAACAGCATCGAGCGTGGTAACCAATTGGATGGGTGACCGTTGGCACGCCTTGGCTTCAGTACAGTCCCCCCAGTTCACCCAGCTGTAAATGGGTACCTGTCCTCTTTAGGGGTCAGGGAAGGTAAAGCAGCGAGGGAGAGGAGATGGATGCCGCCCTCAATATTCTGGCCCCTGGAGAAGCTGAGGTCTCTGATGCCTCGCTCCCGTACGATGCTGCTTAACCGTAGCTTGGGGAGAAAGCGAGTGATCTGACCACCGGAGCGGACTGTACTGAAGCCAAGGTGCGCAAAAGGTGCACCTTCGGAAGAGACTATAAACCGAGGTCCCGTGTACAAACGCACGCTGAACATCTTACACACACGTTAAAACCTGTTCCGCTTTACGGAAGAGTAGGTCATTGTGTGCCGGTGGGAACAGATGAGAAAATTGACAAAACTGCATTCACAAGGGGACTTGATGTAACCCCCCCCCCCCCCCCCACATAAGTGCTTATTCCATTATCATCGAAATAAAAGAATAAATAAATAATAAATAACTGTCACCCATCCAGTTGGTAACTACACTCGATGCTGCTTAACTGTAGCTTGGGAAAAAAGCGAGTGCTCTGAGCACGGAGCTATCCCGTCCCCCCCAAAAAAAAAAAAAAGAAAAAAGAAAAAAAAAAAAAAAAAAAAGAAAACCCAACCCCCCCAAAACCCCCCAACAAAAACACCCGTAACTTCGTTCATTTGTTCCTCCTCCTCTTCCTCCCCCTCCTCCCCCACCACCCCTCCCCACCCACCCCTCCCCCTCCACCACCCCCTCCTTCTCCCACCTCCTCCCAACCCCCGTCCTCCCTCCACCCCCACCTCCTAATCCTCCTCCTCCTCCTTCTTCATTCCTCAAGGTACCCAAGGGCCCGCCATGGGCACGGACATGCCCGACAGCTCTAGCTCGGCCCCTGCAGGAACCGATGCCCCCGCGGACACCACCTCTGGTGGCGCTGTGTGTGAGGACACCATCCAGAACATGCAGTGCTCTGACGTGGCCGACGTCTGCTCCTCTCCGCTCCTCGTGGGCTTCTGCCAGAAACACTGCGGAATGTGCTGGTGAGTTTGTTTGTTTTGGGTGTGGTTAGTGTGTGGGTGTTAGGGTGTGTGTGTGTGTGTGTGTGTGTGTGTGTGTGTGTGTGTGTGTGTGTGTGTGTGTGTGTGTGTGTGTGTTGTGTGTGTGTGTGTGTGTGTGTGTGTGTTTTAGGGAGTATGGGGGGTTGGGTGGTGGGGGTGTGAGGGTGTGGGGGTAGGGTGGGTGTGTGGGGTGGGGTGAGGTGGGTGGGTTGGGGGGGGTGAAGGGGTGGTGTGGTGGGTGGTGGGGGGGTAGGGTTGGGTGGGCGGTGGGGGGGGGGTGGCAGTGGGTGGGGGTGGGTTGTGGTGGTGGTGTGGGGGTGGTGGGGGTGTGTGTGTGGTAGGGGGTGGTGGTGGTGGGGGTGGTGGGGGTGGTGGTGAGGGGGTGGGGGTGAGGGTGGTGAGGGGGTGGGGGTGGTGGTGGGTGAGGGTGATTGGGGGAGTGAGAGTGGTGGTGGGCGGTGAGGGTTGGAGTGAAGGGTGGGGGTGGGGTGGGGTGGGGTGGTTAGGGGGTGGGGGAGGGTGGGTGATGGTGGTGGGGGTAGGTGAGTGGGTGGGTTGGGTTAGGTAGGTTGGGTTGGGTGTATGGGTGGGTGGGTGGGTGGGTTGGTGGTTTCGTTTGGGTGGGCTAGTTGGGTTGGTTGGGTTGGGAGGGCTTGGTTGGCTAGGTAGGTGAGTTGGAATGGGTTGGTTAAGTGGGGAGACGGGTTTGGTTGAGTGGGTGGGTGGGTTTTGTTGATTTTATTTATGTTATTTAATACCATTTTATGTCACGGAAGATTTCTTTGCGTGAAATTCGGGCTGCTCCCCCCCTCCCCCTTCCCCCACCGGGGAGAGCGTGTCGTCACAAGTGCAGCGCCACCCATTTTTTTTTTCTTTTTCCTGTTTGCAACTGTATTTGTTTCCCCATCAGAGTGGGTTTTTTTTTCTATACAAAATTTTGTCAAGGACAACCCTTTTGTGCGTGCGCTAAATTATAATGGATTACACACGGGACCTCGGTTTATAGTCATTCGGATGAGACTAGAAACCGAGGCCCCGTGTGCGAACGCACGCAGAACATCTTGCGCACACGTTAAAACCCCGTTCCGCCTTTCGGAACAGCGGGCCATCGTGTGCCGGTAGGAGCGGATGACAAAATTATATATAAAAAAACGAGCATGCACACAGGTGTCGTGTTTAGACACCATCCCTGAGGGGAAAAAAAATAATGGGTAGGCGCTGCACATGTGGCGACGCACTCGCTCTCCCCGGGGAGAGCAGCCCGAATTTCACGCAGAGAAATCTGCTGTGACATAAAGTGGTATAAAAAAATAAAATCAAATAAATAGTCTCATCCGAACAACTAGCACCCAGACCACCCACCACTCATGGTCTATTGGATGGAGAGGGAAAATTTCTGGTCCAGAGGGGTTAATTTTGTGGATGGGTTTGGTGGGTAGTTGGTTGGCTGGTTGGTTGGTTGGTTGGTTGGTTAGTTTGGTTGGGTAGTTGTTGGGTGGGTGGAAGGGGGATTGACTGGTTGGCTGGTTAGGGTGGCTGGTTGGTTGGGTGGGTGGGTAGGTGGTGGATTGGTTCGTTGATCAGTTGGTTGGTTGATTGGGTGATGTATTGGCTGGCTGGCTGGTTAGTTGGTTGATTGGTTGGTTGGGTGGGTAGGTGGGTAGGTGTTGGTTGGGTGGTTTGCCTTGTTCCTTTTTTACTCACTGTTCTCTTCTGCTTTTGTTTGTTTTCTCTCCGTGTGTTTCTCTTGGTTTCTTCTCTGTAAAAAAAAGAGTTTGTTTCGTTGCTACGTTTATATCTTTGTTTTACTATTTTATTCATGTCTTTGTTAGTTTCCCTGCTTTGGTTATTTCTTTGAAAGTGTTTAAAAGTTTTTGTCTTTCTGTTTTATCTGTTAATTTTTTTTTGGCTATCTTTTTTTCTTGTTTCTGTCTTCCTTTCTTTATGATTATCATTTTCTTTCTTTTTATCTTGATCACATCTTTGACTTTTGTTTACGAGATATAGCATATTATATTAAATTCTATGCATTATTATTATTACTATTATTATTATTATTATTATTATGTCTACGCTACTAGGTTTGTTACATAACTTATCTACGCTAGGCTATCTACGCTTTCACTAAATCATTTCGTAATCATTTTTTTCCAGAAACGCAAGCAACCTCTCTGATTGCTTTGAGGACCAAAGAATGAAGGAACGCCAATCAGCTTTTCGACAATGTCAACATGATGGATTATCTATGAGGCTTAGCTATCCTCTCTCTCTCTCTGTGTCTCTTGTACTTACTCCGTGTTTCTGTATCAACTAAGAAGTTTGTGTTAATTGTATATTATTTCTGTTCATTTTTTGAAAAATCTGGTTTACAGCTGTATCAATAAAATGGATGAAAACTTAACGTCTTTTTCACGTGTTTTTTGTGTGCTTTATTTATTTATTCATTTATTTTTTTGGTGGTGGGGGGGAGGGGGGGGGGGGGGCGCTGAATGTTCTACCATCCTATTCAATTCTATAGCGCGTTTGGGAGGATGGGAGAATACTCCGTAAGCAGGGGACTGTAGCCATTTACTTCCCTTGCAAAAGTTTTGTGAACTGCTTTGATCTCTTGTCTCAAATCATCCTCTTTTTTTATATCTGTGTGTGTGCAAGTGCGAGTGTGCGTAGGTGCGTGCGCGCGCGCGCACGAGGGGAGGGGGAGGAGGAGAGAGGGGAGAGAGGGGAGAGAGGGGGGAAGAGAGAGAGAGAGAGAGAGAGAGAGAGGAGAGAGAGAGAGAGAGAGAGAGAGAGAGAGAGAGAGAGAGAGAGAGAGAGAGAGAGAGGAGAGAGAGAGAGAGAGAGAGAGAGAGAGAGAGAGAGAGACAAGGCAAGGCAAGGCAAGGCAAGGCAAAGTATTTTATTCGAGGATAATAGATAAGCACTTGTGTGCTTTTTTACATCCAGTCCCCGCCCTTTTCAGGGATACATCAAGTTGAAAAGATACTAAACAATAAAGCTTTACGCAAACCAAACAACACACAAGAATAAGGACACTATATATGATAAGGTAATAAAAATGCACTCGATCAGAAGACAAGAATCAGAAGTCACAATAAAAGATTTTGATAATGAAGGAATAGAAAAGTGTTAATAGGTAAAGAGCAAACAAGAGAAGGGAATAAACAACTGAAAACATCAATCCGCCACCATCTATCAAAAATTATACATGTGATATAAATCATACATTTGGATAAAAGGGGAAAATTAAAAAAAAAAAAAAAAAAAAAAAAAAAAAAAAAAGTAAAATCCTTATTGGAGGGGGGGGGGGGGGGAGATCTGCCAATAAAAATATAAATAAAATCAATAATTATAATGATCCAAATACCAAAAGTAAGGAACCACACCAAGTATCAAACAACAGGCAAGAATTAACACAGAGATACAATATTAAGGTAATGTTATAAGGTCACTGATTCAGAAACGAAAATGAGAAGTAGAATCAATGATGATTTTTAGTTGAATAAAGAAAGCAAGAAAAGCAAAGAACAAACAAAATAAAACAAAACAAAGAAAAGGCGCAATAATTAAGAGTAAACATGAAAATATGATGAGGGTAGATGACTGAAAACATCAATCTACCACCATCTAACATCAAATAAGTCCCATAGAACAAGATTTTGATAAAGGGGAGAAAGAACAACAACAACAGGTAAGGAATACGACAGAGATACAATATTAAGGTAATGTTATAAAAAGGCACTCATTCAGAAACAAAACATGGAGTAAGAATCAATGATTATTTTGATTTGGATAATAGAGAGAGAGAGAGAGAGAGAG
Source organism: Stramonita haemastoma (assembly GCA_030674155.1). Taxonomy (NCBI): domain Eukaryota; kingdom Metazoa; phylum Mollusca; class Gastropoda; order Neogastropoda; family Muricidae; genus Stramonita; species Stramonita haemastoma. Next base: position 29,379,657 of record CM060341.1, on the reverse strand, counting down.
AGAGAGAGAGAGAGAGAGAGAGAGAGAGAGAGAGAGAGAGAGAGAGAGAGAGAGAGAGAGAGAGAGAGAGAGAGAGAGAGAGAGAGAGAGGAGAGAGAGAGAGAGGAGAGAGAGAGAGAGGAGAGAGAGAGAGAGAGAATGTACTGGAACTCGTGCTCATACACCACATTTGTAAACAATCATTTATGAACACAATCATTAATTTTATAAACACAATCATTTATGAACACAATCATTAACTGAACACAATCATTTATGAACAAAACCCTTGGTCAAGTTTCAGTTTTTCTATTTCAGTCATATACATTTCGCATCACTTTTCATCAAGTTTTGACACTGTGTTTAAAATAAATGGGTTTCCTGTTCATGGTGGTTCATTTCAGCTGCAAGCCGGCTACCCAACCCCAAGTCCAGCTTTTCTTTGGGGGCTGAAGGGGGAGGTAGGCTTTTCCCAATGCTCTGACCAGCAGTGACGTGACAATGACCCACCAACCGACTTTTTCTCTGATTTTGAATTCTCATACCAGCATTTGCAAAATTAATGTCTCATAGCCCTACTACAATGACGTATTAATTCCAACATGCTTTAAAAAAAAACTGACGTGACAAAAAGCTTTGTAATTCCAACACGGTTATCTTTACAGACAAAAGGTACAGACACCTTGAATAAAATAATAAGTGCAAAACATCAGCTTTAAAAAAAACAACATTTTTCAGTCAGGGCAGATTTGTTTGCGTGAAATTCGGGCTGCTCTCCCCGAGGAGAGGATGTTGCCACAAGAGCAGCGCCACCCTTTTTTGGGGGGGTGGGGGGGGGGTCTTTTTCTGTTTGCAGCTGCTTTTATTTCCCTCTTCGACTGGCTTTTTTCTTACAAAACTTTGCCAGGGATAACTCTTTTTGCCTTGAGTTCTTTTACGTGCGCTAAATAATTTTGTGTAACACACGGGACCTCGGTTTATCTCAACCGAAAGACTAACACCCATGGTCTAATGGATGGGAGGAGAAGTTTTGGGCCCAAATGGGGATTAAACTATTATACGCTTCCCAAAAGCGAACTTTTCGCTTTCTAGGCAGGTGTGTTACCTCTATACTACTGGTCCACTGTAAGTTTTTTTTAAAAATGGAGTTGTACAAAGCTTGTATTTTTAAATCAGGAAAAAGTCAGCTGGGTAGTCATGTGCCACTAGTGTGTGCTCACCACTAGTTTAAAGATGAAATTAATTTTGTAATTGTACAAGTAAGTTTGTACAATACAGCTAAAAATAAAAAAAGCAGTAACTCATGAAATACAGGAAAAAATTGAAGCAACAGGCTAGTGGGTACAGGAAACATCTTTTGTTGGTCCTCTTAAAACTTCCTCATTCTGATGGACAAACTTGAAATTTTCCACACAGGGTAATAATATTCGGTTGAAAATTTATCCACACTTTTTACGTTCTGGATTAAAAAAAAAAGTTTAACTGGGGTCCGAGCAAAAACTATAATTTGCAACTCTAAAACAAAGACACTTTTCTAAAGCGAAAAAACCTTAACATGCTAGTGGCAAAGTGTGTTTCCAATGCACCTTTCATGGCAGTAAAAGTTTGAAGGCAGCTTCATAAGCAATATAATATTTTAGAATTACACACACAACTTTGATTCTGGAATAATAGGAAAGGGGGGGGGGGGGGCGAGGGAGTATCTAGCACACAAAGTGAAGGGCATTAACTGTGTAGCTCAAGTCTACCAGATACCACAAAACCATTGTATGATAATTACACATAAAGTGGATAGGTCATGGACATGATTTCAGCAATATCCTTAAGACTGTTATGATTTTTAAAAAAATGATAAGGTAACAAGTTACACATAATATACACTATCCTTCATTTGAAGGTGAAAAATTGAGGGCATTGTTTGGAATGGTTACATGCAACTAAACCAATCATACAATTTCACAGACAAAGCGGAGACATTTCAAGCATCTAAAATGAATATTGAAACATGAGATGCCAAGCACAAAATCGTTTCATTTTACAGCATTGTCATTCATTCACGGGCAATGTTATGTTTTAAAAAATTATAAAAAGAAAAAAGACATCAGCAGTAAACTGCTTCACTCTGGGCTAAGAACTTCAAATTGACTCAATAAAAAAGCACAAATAAAGTGAACATCGCCTTTTGGCTTTAAAAAACTATACTATACTAAAAACAGTTTTGATAAAAAAAATTCAAAGATGTAAAGGACAAGAAAGTGGTATAAGCAAGCGTTTTTAGATTCAAGACTTAGCTGTTCACCAGCATGCCTTGCTAAAACATACAGGTTTTTCTTCTACTTGACAAAAATATTTACAGCACAGGAAACTCCCCCCAAAACCAAACCAATACAGTCAGTCAAATAGTTCAACTTATCGTAAAAAGTTCAACACACAAACACGCACGCGCGCACACACACACACACACACACACACACACACACACACACACACACACACACACACACACACACACACACACACACACACACACACACACACACACACACACACAAACGCTCTCTCTCTCTCTCTCCACACACACACATACACAAACGTGCTAAGTCATTTCCTAGTTTTATACAAGCCATGTTTCGTGACAGAGCTAAAGCAAAAGCAAGAAGAAAGGCTGAATAAAAAAAACACCTCCATACCACACTGTATTATTGCAGTGATCTGCTAGAATACATTATTTCACATCAATTGCTACACTGAAATTTTGGAATACGCACATTTGAAGTAAAGTCCATATTTTCTGCAAAAAAGTGAGCGCAAATGGACATTACAGATACAATACAAAAGTTGGACTAATGATAAACAAAGAGCAGGCAATAAATCGAGCTGCAATCAGCACCGCTTGGTAATTCTTTCTCTTTAGTTTTGCCAACACAAAAAACAAATTTTTGAAGGGCCTCTAACCTCTTTTTCCTCTTATATAGTCCCTCATTCCTTTTATTCCATCTTTTACCGTTCTTAATTTTTTTTTGGGATTGGTTTATTAAAATCCACTGTGGAGCGTTCATCCTTTTTTTTCTTTCGAGATGAATAAAAAACAAAACAAAAAAGGATATATCTTAAGAGTGCACTTGTGCTTACATTGTAAATCAAAGCCTGCTGGTCTATCGATAGGCTGGGAGTGCCATGACCTGGGTAATGGGCATATTTCTGACCTAGAGCAGAGCAAAAGACAAGGGCGAAATCAGTTAACCGGATACACTAATTTAAGATGCCTCCAATCTTATGCTCACAGAATGAAGGGTAACGTGGTTTTCTTAAACAAGAATTTGTAAAAAACAACAACGCAAACAACCCCCCCCCCAAAAAAAAACAAAAACAAAAAAAAACAAAAGGGGAAAATGTCTTTTCTAATGGAGGGTTGTTATATTAGATGAACACATTTTTTGTGTGTAATGAAACACTCCATTTTTTTGTTTCTGACACTTCAGTGCTTCCTTTGCCTCGATGTTTTCCAAAATCATGACAGTTTTGTTTTTAAAGTCAATATTAGCTACGCTGCAAAACCAGCAATGTAAGAGGTTTCTTTAATCCACACACACAGAAAACTGACATTCATAGCTACTATTTTTAATTACCTATAACCCCCACAAAGAGACACTCATACCCAGAGGTTGACAGATATACTATTCCATAGCACTTTGCTTACAACATCTACTCCCCAAACTCTCTCTCTGTGTGCTGAAGATGCTGGTGATGTAAATGCTGAAGATGGTGATGTAAATGCTGAAGATGGTGATGTAAATGCTGAAGATGATAATAATGTAAATGTTGAATATGATGGTAATGTAAATGTCGATGATGGTGATGTAAATGTTGAAGATGATGGTAATGTAAATGTCGATGATGGTGGTGTAAATGTTGAAAATGATGGTGATGTAAATGTTGAAGATGGTGATGTAAATGCTGAAGATGATGATTATGATGGTGTAAATGTTGAAGATGATGGTGATGTAAATGTGGAAGATGATGGCGATGTAAATGTTGAAGATGACGGTGATGTAAATGCTGAAGATGATGGTGATGGTGATGTAAATGTTGAAGATGATAGTGATAGTGATGAAAATGCTGAAGATGATGGTGATGTAAATGCTAAAGATGATGGTGATGGTGATGTAAATGCTGAAGATGATGGTGATGTAAATGTTGAAGATGATGGTGATGTAAATGCTGAAGATGATGATGATGTAAATGCTGATGATGATGGTGATGTAAATGTTGAAGATAATGGTGATGGTGATGTGATTGTTGAAAATTATGGTAATGTAAATGTTGAAGATGGTATTGTAAATGTTGAAGATGATAGTGATGTAAATGTTGAAGATGAGGGTGAAGATGATGGTGATGGTGATGTACATGTTAAAAGATGATGGTGATGGTGATGTAAATGTTGAAGATGATGGTGATGTGAATTTTGAAGAAAGTGATGTTAATCCTGAAGATGATGGTGATGTAAATCTTGAAAATCATGGTAATGTAAATGTTGAAGATGATGGTGATGTAAATGCTGAAGATAATGGTGATGTAAATATTGAAGATGGTGATGTAAATGTTGAGGATGATGGTGATGTAAATGCTGAAGATGATGGTGATGGTGATGTAAATGTTGAAGATGATGGTGATGTAAATGTGGAAGATGGTGATGGCAATGTAAATGTTGACGATGGTGATGTAAATGCTGAAGATGATGGTGATGTCAATGTTGAAGATGATGGTGATGTAAATGTTAAAGATGATGATGTAAATGTTGAAGATGATGGTGATGTAAATGCTGAAGATGATGGTGATGTAAATGCTGAAGATGATGGCGACGGTGATGTAAATGTTGAAGATGATGGTGATGTAAATGCTGAAAATGATAGTGATGTAAATGTGAAAGATGATGGTGATGTAAATGTGGAAGATGGTGATGTAAATGCTGAAGATGATGATGTAAATGTTGAAGATGATGATGTAAATGTTGAAGATGATGGTGATGTTAATGTTGAAGATGGTGATGTAAATGTTGAAGATGATGGTGATGGTGATGTAAATGCTGAAGATGATGGTGATGTAAATGTTGAAGATGATGGTGATGGTGATGTAAATGTTGAAGATGATGGTGATGTAAATGTGGAAGATGATGGTGATGTAAATGCTGAAGATGATGATGTAAATGCCGAAGGTGATGGTGATGTACATGTTAAAAGATGATAGTGATGTAAAGGTTGAAGATAATGGTGATGTAAATGTTGAAGATGATGGTGATGGTGATGTAAATGCTGAAGATGATGGTGATGTAAATGCTAAAGATGATGGTGATGGTGATGTAAATGTTGAAGATGATGGCGATGTAAATGCTGAAGATGATGGTGATGCAAATGCTGAAGATGATGGTGATGTAAATGCTGAAGATGATGGTGATGGTGATGTACATGTTAAAAGATGATGGTGACGTAAATGCTGAAGATGATGGTGATGGTGATGTAAATGTTGAAGATGATGGTGATGTAAATGATGAGGACAAAGGTGATGGTGATGAAAATGTTGAAGATGATGGTGATGGTGATGTAAATGCTAAAGATGATAGTGATTAAAATGCTGAAGATGATGGTGATGTAAATGTTGAAGATGATAGTGATGGTAATGTAAATGTTGAAGATGATTGTGATGTAAATGCTAAAGATGATGGTGATGGTGATGTAAATGTTGAAGATGATGGTGATGTAAAAGTTGAAGATGATGGTGATGAAAATGCTGAAGATGATGGTGATAGTGATGTAAATGTTGAAAATGATGGTGATGTAAATGTTGAAGATGATGGTGACGGTGATGAAAATGCTGAAGATGATGGTGATGTAAATGTTGAAGATGATGGTGCTGTAAATGTTGAAGATGATGATGATGAAAATGCTGAAGATGATGGTGATGTAAATGTTGAAGGTGATGATTATGGAGGAGGATGTAGATGGTAGAACCGCTGAAGGAGGTGCTGATGGTTATTATGATGTGAATACTAATGATGATGATGGTAACGATGATGTGAAGAGGGTGATGATAGTGCAGATGAAGAAGAGAATGATTTTGATGATGATGACATAGATGATGAAAGTAATGATGGTGATGTTGATATACTTGCTGCAGCTGCAGATATAGATAATGAAGATGCTAATGGCAGTGATTATGTACATGATAAAAATGATGATGGGGTTGATGATAACTAGAGGGCATTGAGCGTGACTTTATGTACTTGCAGAATTGGAAATGTAGAATGGATAGAAATGTTTTCCGCTATGATGTTTACCTTCCCCTGCCTAAAACGTTTTGTATAGTGGCTTAGGCCGACGTACAATAAAACTTTTCAGTGTTCAGTGTTCAGTGTTTCTTTCTCTCTCTCTCTCTCTCTCTCTCTCTCTCTCTCTCTCTCTCTCTCTCTCTCTCTCTCTCTCTCTCTCTCTCTCTCTCTCTCTCTCTCTCTCTCTCTCTCTCTCTCTCTTTCACACGCTCGCGCACACGTAGATATAAATAAAAAGCACACGAGTACTTATTCCAATACTCTAGATATAAAAGAAAAAATAAGATAAAATAATGACTGAAGAAATAAACACACACAAATGCTAAGCCATTTCCTATTTTTAACAAGCCATGTTTCATGACAGCACTAAAGTAAAAGCAAGAAGAAAGGCTGAACAACAACAAAAAACCCCCACAAAAACCGATACCACACTGTATTATTGCAGTTATCAATTGCTACACTGGAATAATTTTTAATACACACCTTTGAAGTAAAGTCTATATTTTCCTAATTTTTATTTATAGCGCAAATGGACATTACAGATACCGTACAAAAGGTTTGACTAATGGAAAAAAAGCAGGCAATAAATCGAGCTGCAATCTGCACCGATTGTTGTCAATTCTTTCACTTTAGTATTGCCAGCACAACAAACCATTTTTGGGGCTTCTAACCTCTTTTTCCTCTTATATAGTCCTTCATTCCTTTTATTCCATCTTTTTCCGTTCTTCAATATTTTGGTTGGTTTGTTAAAATTTATTTTGGGGCGTTCAACCTCTTGCCCCAACCTTTTTCTTTCCAGATGAAACAAACAAAACAAAAAAACAACCAAAAAAAAAGAGAATACATCTCAGAGTGCACTTGTACTGACAATGGAAATCAAAGCCTGCTAGGAAAGATGCAGATGGAGCAGTCTATTAATGGGATTGCCAGGACCTGGGTAATGGGCATGTCTCTGACCTACTGCAAAGCACAGAGCAAGAAGGAAATAAGTTAACAGGATACACCAAGTCAAGATGCCTGCAATCTTATGCTCACAGAATGACTCGAAACGTGGTTTTCTTATACAAGATTTTGTTAACCCCCCCCCCCCCCCCACACACACACACAAAAGGGGAGAAATTTCATTTCTAACAAAAAAGTCTTTTCTAATGGGGGACTGTTAAATAAGATTAACACGAAACTTTTTTGTATTACAACACTGCATTTTTTTGTTTTTGACACTTAAATGCTTCCTTCGCCTCCGTCCTTTTCAAAATCATGACAATTTGTTTTATAAGTCACTGTTGGCTACAGCTGCAAAGCCAGCAATTAAAAAAAATCTTTAAATCATATACACAGAAAACTTAAGTCCTTCGGATGAGACTTTAAACCGAGGCCCCGTGTGCGAACGCACGCAGAACATCTTGCGCACACGTTAAATCCTGTTCCGCTTTTCGTAAGAGTAGGCCATCGTGTGCCGGTGGGAACAGATGACAATATTTACAAAACTGCATACACACGGGGACCGGATGAAAAAAAGCACATGATTGCTTATTCTGTTATCCTCGATATAAAGAATAAATAAATAAATAAGTACTGTTTTCAATTACTCATAACACCCACACAAAAAAACACTCTCACACCCACCCATACACACAGGTTGACAAAAATTATACCGTACACTATACCGTAGTGTATTGCTTACAGCAAACACTCCCCAAACTCTCTCCTCTCTTCTCCTCTCTCTCTCTCTCTCTCTCTCTCTCTCTCTCTCTCTCTCTCTCTCCTCTCTCTCTCTCTCTCTCTCCTCTCTCTCCCGAACATTTTACCCCTCTTTTATCAACAATAAAATTATTACATTTTCAATGACTTATAACACCCACAAAAATACACACACGCGCACACACACACACAACAAACCCAACCCAACCCAACCCAACCCAACCCCTCCCCCCCCCACACACACATTCACTCTAAAAACAGCAGCCCCATACTTCTGATTTTAAACATTTTTTTTCTAAAATGCTCTCCCCTTAACTTTACTTCATCTTACTTTCTAAAATCAGCCATCTCTACTTCTGGTTTTTTTCTTCTTTCTAAAATGCTCCCCCGCCCCCACACTCCCCTGAACTGACTACCTGCCCCTATTCCCATACAACAATGTATGACTATGAATACTTTATTATCTAGAAAAAAAAAATCACCAAAAAGCCCCTAAACAACCGAACACGAACATTTAAAAAAATCAAATTTGAATATCTTATCTAAAAAATGCGAATACTTTATTATCTCAAAACACAAAAAATTCATCCCCACCCTCAGTCATTACACCTCTTCCCCACCCCTGTGTTATGTACATTCTACACCCCCCCCACCCCCATTCCCTAGCACACTTTTCCCTAAATCTCTAGCATCCCTTTCCCTTCTTATCCTATGAGCGGTATTTGATAATATCCCCCAATATTGGGATACGGTTACCTTAATAATGGGCAGAAACGCTCGCATATGCAAAAATCTAATTGATAAACCCTGGAGCTTCAGCTGAGGAAAAAAAAGAAAGAAAATTACTGGTATTTGATTATGATAATCATTAAAAAAAATTGGTGCCTTTACAAGTTGATCCGTAAGCTTTCTTTTTGTTTTTTTCCTTTTTGAAGTCATGGTGTAGTCTCCCTTATCCATTTAGTCTTATTCAATAAAATTATTTTTAACCTAAAAGAAAATGTTTAGCCACTGTGTCAGCATATACCATTATCCATCTGCCTTTTGTGTCCACATGTGAGGCCAGGGTTAGGGTTGAGGTTAGTGTTAGTGTTAGACTTAAAAAGTTAGTAGCGGGTAAGGGTTGTCTGTCAGCTGGTCGGTCTGAATGTTAGAATGTATGTGGACACAATAGCACATGGAAAAATGGTATGTAGCTGTAGACAATGGTATTTCATTTTTTTCACGTTTATAGCCCTATCAAAAACAACGGTAATAAATATCTGGCAATAGTATGAAGCTTTAAACCAAAATCGCCTATTCTATCAAAAAGTTGAGGCCATGCGTAAGACTTCGGTGTCCGCGAAAATTCCAGTTCTGCTATCATTAAAAGTGTTTTAGCCTGAAATTTTTTGAACCCATCGCATCAATTTGTTTTTGAAAAGCCCAAAATTAAACCATGCAGATTCTCGAAGTCGGAATGCAGCTACCTTAATGGTTGGCACTAACGGTTGCGTGAGCACCACTCTTACTATTGGTTAACCTCGGAGCTGTGGCGTAGGAACTAAAAAAAAAAGAAGAAAAAAATCCCCTAAGCCATCCCCTTTTCTATCTCCGCTGCTCTAAATGTATTTCCACACCCCTCCTAAACACAGTTTCCCCTCTAACTCCCACCTGATGTCTCCTCCCCACAACGTCGAACTATCACCTTTACACACACAGACACAGAGACAGACACAGACAGACACAGACACAGACACAGACAGGCAGACAGACACACACACAGACACACAGAGACACACAGACAGACAGACAGACAGACACACACACACACACAACTAAAAAACCCCAAAACATTTTTAGAGGGTAGACGTTAAAACGAACACACACTCACACACACACACACACACACACACACACACACACACACACACACACACACACACACACACACACACGCACACACACACACACACACACACACACACACACACACACACACACACATACACTCGAATATCACACAACCTAACACCACACAACACCATTTCCCTGAAATTTCTCTAACTCTAATATGCTGTGAAATAAACTCATACAATTTAGACATCATCCCTGAACACAGATTGCAGCTACCTTAACGTTGGGCAAAAACCAGTCACATAGGCAAACATCTACTAGTGAACCTCGGAGCTCTCGCTGAGAAACTGGGAGAGGATGGGGGAGGATGGGGGAGGAAGGGGGAGGAAGGGGGAGGAGGGGGGAGGGAGGATTCTGACTGATTTCAACTAAGGCAACAACAGCAATTCATCATACAAATCCAATCCAATCCAATGTTTTATAGCCACTATCGGTATAGAGGCCATATCTGGACTGTCACCTTGTCAATTTAAAAGTTTAGAACTAGGATCAAAACTGTACAACTCTATACAGATTTAAACCAAACCAACTCTACTGATGTACCTTGTATCAACGCCCGGGCCAACAACCATAAGGGTCAACCCAGGACAGTCATAACAATGTTCTTCCTTGGAGAGGCGCTTGGCGTTACCAGTCCGGTGACAGTTTTTGTTGGTTACTGGAAAGTCCTTTTCCTTCACTGTGGTGCTGTCCTTGATACAGATGTCCTCAGAATGTCGTAAGATCTGAAAAAGAAAACAGAAGGATAAAGTTGCCAGACTTTCTTGGGGTCAAAAAGAATGGACTGGGAAGGTAGAACACGAAGAAGAAAAAAAGGGAGAGTGGACAGTTTAAGGAAAAAGACAGGAAAGGAGAGATAGAAAAAGGGGAAATTGGTCATTTTGGCAAGGCAATGAAGATTTGAGAGAGAGAGAGAGAGAGATGAGAGAGAGAGAGAGAGAGAGAGAGAGAGAGAGAGAGAGAGAGAGAGAGAGGGAGAGAGAGAGAGAGATTGTGTGTGTATGTGTGTGTGTGTGCGCACGCGCGCGCGTGCGCACGTGTGGAGTTATGATTCCTATCAATTACATGTCTGTCGTGTGTTGTAATTGCCATTCAGGGGATGACTATAGTTACCTTTAATCTGACTGGACAATGTCAAGACAGACAGAAAAATAAACAATGGGAAGACAACATCAGAGAGTGGACTGCCTTGTGTGAAACACCACACTGAGAAATGCCAAGATCCTCAAGGAATGGAGGAAGCTGGCTGCAATCTCTTCAGTGGTGCCCCAGTGGTCGACCAAACTATGGGATGGGTGAAGGTGAATAGTCAATGTCAAAGTTAGCCTATTTACGTTCCCATGTCGGGAACTCTTGGGCTATTATGATCTCGAATGAATTTTGCCATAGATGCAGTACCGTTCTAGAGCTATGAATGGGGCTGTAAATTATAGCTTTTGCTTTGAATTTATCGTAAGAAAAGCTGCTGCTGTTTATGGTAATAATTGTGAATTTAAGCTCCATAAAATTTACATATTTTCCGATATTACCTCTTTGCAGCAATATCAAAGTATTAAATAATCAATTAGCACCTATGGTCTGAATAATAACTCAAGATTTTTTGAAAAATTCTTTGAAAATGTATGAACAATATTTTTCAAAATCGTGTCGGTGGCAGCTGGAATATTCTACCAGGTCAGAATAATAGAAACACAACTACAGGACACACAGACAAATGTTATCAAACAGAAAGTAGTCACTAATCTTTTGTATTTGTGTGTAAGCCTATTTACCACTTTAGCTCACAGCACACCTCTCTGCATGAAATTCGGTCTGCTCTCCTTGGGTAGAGCACATTCTCACAAGAGCAGTGTCGCATTTCCCCCCTGTCTGCATATGAATTTGCTTCCCTGTCAGAGTGGCTTTTTTCTACAGAATTTCGCCAGGTACAACTCTTGTTGCTGAGGGTTATTTTTTATGTGGGCTAAATGCGTGTTGTATAAGGAGCCTCGATTTATTGCCTCGTCCAAAAGACTAGAACTCAGACCACAACTTATGGTCTAGTGGATGGGGGAAAAGCTTCGGATACAAACCTATTACCTGGTCATGTTCTGGTAACCAACATGTGGCGCTGGATGGCGTGTCTGTTCTTCGGCACTTGGTTCCTGTCCAGTTGTTCCTGTAAGCAGTTAAGCAGTCATCAGTGACAGGGAGGAGGATGATAGCTATGTTTGCGCAGATATTTTAATGATTTGATTTTACCACTTTCAAACAGAATTAATTCCTAATATTCGTTTTCAAAGACATTTACATTTCATCTCTTGTTTTGCTTTGTTGCCGCAAATATTTTAAAAAAGTATCACAAGATTTCGAAACAGATTGACTCCACAAATATTCTTTCATCAGCTCAATGTTAAATTGATTTAATTCTTATTTCAACTCAAAACACTTCATAATTATTCTTTTAAAGACATTATCACGTTTCACCTTTTATCTAATAGGAAAAACTATTAAGATGATTCGATGCCATTTTGTAACAAAATTTCACAGAAATATTTATTGAAAACATTATCAAATTTTAACTTTTGCTTTGGTTAGCAAAATCAAGGAATAAAATGATTTCATGCCATGTAGCAAGAATATAAAATTCCAACATTTTTTTCTAAAGACACATTTAAACTTTTGCTCAATTACCTAAAATTTCAAAAGCATTTGCTTATAACTTTTAGTCACAATTTAAATTCATTAACACCTTTGGGTTTTTTTTTTAAGATATACAAGTTGTGCCTATTATATAGATATCAAAAAAAATTGAATCATATAACTTTGCATAAAAAAAACATTCACATTACACTTTCATCTTTTTCAGCTGAGGGAAAATTCCATTCTTGTCTTCAACCATACCACTCTTCCAAAGCAAGGCCCCCCCCACCCCCCGCACTGCACCCGTTCATGGTACCTGAAAGAACACCTGAGGCACCTGGCCGTTCCAATCCACAGGCCCTAACAGCAAGGGAGTCCTAATCACCAGTATTTAAAACTTCAGAGGGTTTTCTTGGTCATACATCACAGTTACCTCATTACATTACATCGAAAATATTCAAATCAGATTTATTATTCGCAAAATGTATCCCAATTCAGCTGTATTTTATAAGCTCAAAGATTGAAATGAATTGATATATCATTTTATAAGATTTAATTCATAAGTACTTCATAAACTGTTCAAACTTTCTTCAAACCCTTTTTTCAACATTTTCACAGGCGACAGTCTGCAAAAGTTAATGTACACTAAGATTATCGTAAAACACAGAAAAATTATGTTTTCCGACCAAAACACTTGACAAACTATTTCCGCTGGCAAAATACGGACAATGCATTTAAAGGAACAATGCTTTGGTTACTAATTATAATTTATTCTCTAACCTGGATTTTGCCGAAATATGAGGCATCTTGATACCATTTCATGCAGGTACATACATGGATGTTTGTAGTACAGTAGTAGTGATGCTTGTCCCCATTCAGTCAGGCTCCTCCTGTCTCGGAAGACAATGGCTGTGTCTTCTTTCCGCTTCAGTCGTGCTGGGGGCTATGTCTGGAGCTGCTCACAAGTCCAACCCGAGCATGGCAGCCTCTGGTGCAGTTGTAGCAGACAACACTGGAGGGCGAGTTGATGGCCTGGCTTAGCAGTCCCTTCTACTTTGGATTTCACTGGAACTGTTGTAGCCCATATGGTACCTGGTTGAATAAATAAAAATCACAAATTTTGAAATAGGAGAAAAAATCTAACATTAGCAGTACATGATTTGTCTATTGATAAAGAAAAAATGGACCAGCTGCAAATGGTGCAGTAGCTAACACACTGATCCTGGTAGTTTACAGTTCAAATTTTATGAAAAGCATGCCTATTTCAATCGCTTTAAAAAAAAAATTCCATCCTGCTCCTACCCAGAGAAAAACCTACAGATGCAACACTGAGAAATATTTAAAGTACAACACTCGACCAAGACCTGAATTGTGGCCAAAAATTGGTCGCATACACAAAATTTTCACCTTTGGATAACCTCAGAGCTCTAGTTGAGGAATGAGAAAAAACCCAGACAGAAACAACAGAAGATAGCAACAACAACAAAGTTCACAGATGAAAGTATCAAGATCAGAAAGTTCAGAAAAATAAAGAAGCAAAACTATAAATACCTTATCTAGCTTTCAGAAAAGGCAGGTCAGGATGGCTGCCCTCACACATGTCAGATCCCCGGCACTCGATTCCAGACCCAGAGCCCCTGAAAGCAGAAAGTCATCATCAGTGGATTGAAAACCCTAGTTTATTGGCTCCGGTTTCAAGGATTTGATTTCATTTGAAAGAATTCACTATGCTTCTTCGCCAATTAATCATCAAATTCGAATCCAGATAACTCGTGGAGTTTTATTTTCAAACATTACAATGGAACAAGCTATTCTCATCAAATAAATTATGTTATTAATTTTTTCAAATAATTTCCAAACATGGAGGCTTTTCTGTCAACTCAATATCGATACTCTCCCTTCCAGAGTTAGAAGCTGCCATGTCTGCAGCAACCCAAACCCTGCAAGATCTTTATGCCTAAAAACCTGACTGGACTCCTTAAAATAATGTGAACTGGATTCTCCTAAACATACGACTCAGAACAAAATAAATAATAATACTGTAAAAAGATACAAAAATTAAAGTAAAATAAAATGTATGTTTTTTAAAACCAAAAAGTAAATCGGAGAAAAAAATGATACCCGAATCCTGTATAACATCACTTAAGTCTCATCTGCAGCTGCACAGTACTTACAGATGTCAGGATCTCATGCAGCAGATGACTCCAAGGTGATGATCAGCAGAACCTGGCCCCACTCTTGAAGAGTCTTCAGGATGATCCACATAATGACTCACCGCCAGGTTAGGACCCATGTTTGATAAAGGTTGGTAAGGACAAGGAAATGCCTTAGGAATGGAAGGAATGACCAATTCACATGAATACCGTCTAAAAGCCATTGTAGGGGGTGACATTATCAAAAAAAAATACTATCAGAAACGGAAGGGGATAACTAAACTACAATACCTCATGAAAACTCTCACAGCCACTGGTATTTTCAGACCTAAGGATATGTATCAGAAATGGAAGTAAATGACCGAGTTACAATACCTCATGAAAGCTGATTCAAAACTGTTGTAGGTGGTGACATCTTCAGACATAGGAAATCTATCAGAAATAGAAATGGACTGACAAGTTGTGATGCCCCGAAAACTGTCTCAAAGCCATTGTAGATGGTATTAAAAAACACATAGATAATATAAAAAAGTAAAGAAATAACCAAGTCACAATGCACATAGTCTCCAAGTCATTGTAGGTGGTAGTGTTTTTGGGTGAGAAGATAGATCACTGTCACCTAGATTGCTCTCAGATTTCTTGCACAATTTTTTCCCCTATTTTATTTTAATTTATATTTAGTTTTTATTTTATTTTGTTTTATTTCACCTCATTTCATTTTTATTCTATTTTGTTTTATTTTTTATTTTAGTCTAGTCTTTGCATTACTTTAAGTTCATTTTATTTTGTCTTATTCCATTTTATTTTAAGTTTAGACCAAACCCTACTTTTTGTTTTATCTCTGAATGTTTATCTCATTTTATTATATATATATATATTTTTTATTAGATTTTAGTTTAGGTTTATGATTATGTTTCATCTCATCTTATTTTATTTAAACTAATTTCAGTCGACGGTAATTTTTTTTTTTTTTTTAGCAAGGAATACTGATTGCAATCGGAAGGTGCTCAATGATCATTTGAAGACAGCTGACAGGGAAGCTCTAACAAAGACTGAACCAAAACTGGACATAACGACAAACATGGACACAAAGACTGAAACATGGACACAAAGACTGAAACTACACAAAGACACAAAGACAAACTACACAAAGACACAAAGACTGAAACCTGGACACAAGACTGGAAGCTGGACACAAAGACTGAAACATGGACACACAAGACTGGAAACTGGACACAGAGGCTGAAACCTGGACACAAAAAAATGTACACACAAAGAAATCAAAGCCGGACATAAAGACTGGAAGCAGGACACACAGACTAACCCAAAACCAGTCAAGGCACAAAATCTGACCAGAGTAAAGAAAAAATATACATGCAAAATCTGCAAATCAGCTGAGCAAAGCAACAGCTAACTGCCTGACAACTGGCAAGTTTTGCATTCAGGAAAACCTCAATGATGAACGCCTAGCTAAACTGCTGCAAACTGGAGTCAAAATGAAAAAAAAAAACCAACAACAAAAAAAACCCCTGAAGGTGAACGATTAACTTATGTTCCAGACCCCAGGAAAGCAAAATTCTTGAAAAGGGTTTGTTGAAATTTTCTCTTTGTCATCCATTCCCAACCATCTACTACCAAACATGGGCCTAACAAGGCAAGATCACCGTGAATCAAGTAAGTGTTGCATCGTGGTGTATGTAGGTTGACGAAGGTTGCTGCCAAGTTTCTGAAAATACAAATGTGTGTGACAGACAGAGAGACAGACAGACAGAGAGACAGACAGACACAGAGAGAGAGAGAGAGAGAGAGAGAGAGAGAGAGAGAGAGAGAGAGGAGAGAGAGAGGGGAGAGAGAGAGAGAGAGAGAGGAGGAGAGAGAGAGAGAGAGAGATTTTAATTTTCTTTTCTTTTATATCGAGGATAATGGAATAAGCATTCATGTGCTTTTTTTCATCAAGTCCCCGTGGGTATGCAGTTTTGTAAATCTTATCTGTTCCCACCGGCACACAATGGCCTACTCTTACGAAAAGCGGAACAGGATTTAACATGTGCACAAGATGTTCTGCGTGTTGTCGTACACGGGGCCTCGGTGTACAGTCTCATCCGAAAGACTTTTGGGGAGAGTGGAGTCAGCACTGATGTTAACTCCAGGGGGAAAATCCCCTCCAACGGAATCGAACTCGGGTCGTCAAATTGCCGGCGCAATGTTCTGACCACTATGCTATCCCGTCTCCCAGAGAGAGAGAGAGAGAGAGAGAGAGAGGAGAGGAGAGAAGAGAGAGAGAGAGAGAGAGAGAGAGAGAGAGAGAGAGAGAGAGAGAGAGAGAGAGAGAGAGAGAGAGAGATGCAAGTATGTTGAGAGAGAGAGAGACAGAGACAGACAGACACACAGAGAGACAAAGACAGACAGAAAGAGACTATACAATTTTGTTGAGAGAGAGAGAAATAGAGAAAGAAAGAAATGCAATTTTGTTTCAAGAGAGAGAGAGGAGGGTGAGAGGGAGAGAGAGAGAGAGAGAGAGAGAGGAGAGAGAGAGAGAGAGAGAGAGAGAGGAGAGGAGAGGAGAGAGAGAGAGAGAGAGAGAGAGAGAGAGAGAGAGAGAGAGAGAGAGAGAATGAGATGAAGAGAGAAAGAGGGACAAAGAAGACAAAGAAAAACGAAGTAAAACTCACAAAGTGAAGAAAATTAAAAGGAAAGCAAGGAAAAGGGGCAGAATGGTTTTACATAAAAACAGAAAAACCGGAAAAGAAAAACTAAAGACAAAAGGCAGAGAGATAAAAACAAAAACCAAAAACAAAGTCTTGAAAAGGGAATAAAAGCAGCCAGACAGACCGAAAAAATTTTTTCAAGCGAACTCATGTACGGGATAGCCTAGTGGTCAGAACAATGCGCTGGCAATTTGACGACGTGGGTTTGATTCCCGGTCGAGGGGATTTTTCTCCTGGAGTTAACATCAGTGCTGACTCCACTCTCCCCAAAAGTCCTTCGAATGAGACTATATAAACCAAGGCCCGGGCAAACACACGCAGACCATCTTGCCCACAGGTAAATCCTGTTCTGCTTTTCGTGAGTAGGCTATTGTTTGCCAGTGGGAATAGATGACAAAATTTACACAACTGCATACACACGGGGACTGGACTTAAAAAAGCACACGAGTGCTTATTCCATTATCCTCGAAATAAAAGAATTTTTTTAAATAATAAAAATGCACACTGATGTGATTAAACATCCTCAAAGTCGAAATGGGGCTATCTTGAAGAGGCAAAAGAGGGTCACATACAAAAATGTCACGGTTGGCCAAACAACTAAACAAAAAAAGTGGTAAGGTAACTTCACATCCTATATAAACTAATAACAGCTGTAGGGGGAACAAATGGAAGCACTACCCCCATGGGGATAACCAGGGACCTGTCAGTATAAAAATAGCATCCCACCCTTCTGGAAACTGTGCTAGCAATTCCTTTTCTATCCCTCTCTACGTTTTTTGCCTTGTTCCTTTCCTTCATGTCACCTTCTTGTTTGGATTTTGCTGTTTTTTGGGTCCATTCTCCTGACTTTGTTTTTACCCAGAAAATAAATACTCAAAACATAGCGACTCTTTTCCATGCTAAAGTTGAGTGTGCTGGGCCTGACTTGTGAGGTGCTTAATGGCAGCGCAACTTATTTTCACTCGTATGACAAACAACAATACTCGCTGTCTGAGTGTTGGATGAAGAAACGGGAAAAACTGCCCCACAATGACCATTATCTGTACCACTTTATAGCTGGCACTCACAATACAATATCCTGCTAATCTGCCTGTCTTGGGCTTCAATACTTTCTCATCCTTTACATGAAATAATAACCATAGAAAATTAAAGCCAGCATCAAAAACAGCCAAGAAAAAATCTTACCTGTAGGTTCAGGTTAAAATGGCGGAGCAGCCACAATGCACACAAAGATTCTTGTGCTGTGGTCACCCTCAATTAGTCAAATGTTCCAAGTGAGAGGGCCTAGGCTACAGGACAACTCAATTTCTACCAACCCCCCACTCTAGAGGTGAACGTTGTCATTTTGCACGTGCTTCACGAATCAGCAGCAGCATTGACAGCAATATAATGTTCCCATAGGAGAGTTCAAGTCTCTCTCTCTCTCTGTGTTTGTTATGTCTATTTTGTTATAGTTTTTTTTTTCTTAATCTTATCACCGATAAGGGCGGGGACTGGGTGTAAAAAAAAGCATACGAATGCTTATTCATTATCCTCGAAATAAAACAATTTGTCTTGACTTGATCCTCAAATCTGTATTGGCTGGAAGAAAAAAAAGTATGATAATACTTATTTCTCACCCTTGAAAAATGGTTATCAATCAATCTCTCAACAAAACAACCAATCAGCCAATCAATAAAGCAATAAATCAATTGATCAATCAATCAGCCAATCACTCTATCAATCAGTCAATCAATCACTCTCTCAGTCAGTCTTTCTGTGGGGTACATAATGCAAATGCCCTCATTTATTCTCGAAATAATACTCCCCCCCATCCATTAGACCATGAGGGGTGGTCTGGGTGCTAGTATTTCGGATGAGACGATAAACACGTGGTTCCATGTGTTGCATATTATTATTCAGTGCAGGCAAAAGAACCCACAGCAACAAGAGGGTTATCCCTGGCAAAATTCTGTAGAAAAAAGCCACTCTGATAGGGAAAACAAATACAGTTGCAGACAGGAAAAAGAAAAAAAATTGGATAGGTGCTGCACTTGTGGCGATGCGCTCTCCCCGGGGAGAGCAGCCCCAATTTTACACAGAGAAATCTGCTGTGACATAAAGTGGTATAAACAACAAAACAAAAACAATACTTGGCCTAGGCCAAAACTTTGTCAGTTATTGATATAGGCAAAGTGTCGAGGCCCACATTAAAATGTGGTTGTGTTGCTAAATTCTTATGTTGAGTTTGTCTTCAGCCATGACAAGCTCTTAGCATAGCATCTCTAACTTTCCTATAAACCAGGAAAACCCTCTGTTGGCATAAAGAAAGGTAGGAGAATAGGCTGGGAAGGCAGAAAGTAAGCATGAAAGGAAGAGGATAGAGAGGTGAGGAGAAAGACAGAAAGAAAGAAAGTGATAGAAAAGGAGAAACTGCTAGCACAGAATTTCCAGAAGGTGGGGATGCTATTTCTACCAAAAGGGCCCCTGGTATTCGTACAGGAGAAAATGGTTGTTTAGAACTGAAAGAAGTTGCTATGAAACTGGCTGCTGCTGATTATCAATTCTGCTATGAGGGACTATGTTTGCTTCATTCTAAAGATCAAACACATGTACACAAAATGATAAAATATACATGCAAATTGGATGTAATTAAAAAGTTTGCTATGTCTATTTTGATTAAATATCATTTATGCATGTTTTTGATATTTTTAGAGAGTTTCCTTTCTTAAAGCTAAGAATAGGCATACAGAAAAAAGAAAACACAGGTATTTTTACCATACAAGGCAAGATATACCCGAGTTGATTTCACAGCAAGATCATGTTCCGCAGTTTTTGTTTTGTATATCACTTTAAGTCACGGAAGATTTCTCTGCATGATATTCAGGCTGCTCTCCCTAGTGAGTGCCCGTCGCCACAAGAGCAGCGCCACCCATTTTTTCCTTTTCCTGTCTGCACGCTTATTTGTTTCCCTGTCACAGCAGCTCTTTTCTACAGGCTTTTACTAGGAGGAACTCCCTTGTTGCCGTGGGTTCTTTTACGTGCACTAAATATGTATAGCATACGGGACCTCAGTTTATTGTCTCATCTGAAAGACTAGCACCCAGACCACGACTAAAAGCCTAGTGGATGGAGGGGGGGGGGAGTTTCGGAACAAACGGTGATCAAACCACCGCATGCTTCAAACCTGGACTTTTCGCTTTCTAGGCTGGTCCATTACCTCTAGACCACTGATCCACAGAACACTTTGAAACCAAAATGTTTGTCTACACATCAAGTACAGAAACAAATAAAACATATCACGGAACACTTTAAAACGAAATGTTTGTCTACACATCAAGTACAGGAACAAATAAAACATGTCACAGAACACTTTGAAATCAAATGTTTGCCTACACATCAAGTAAAGGAACAAATAAAACATGTCACAGAACACTTTGAAACCAAATGTTTGTCTACACACCAAGTACAGGAACAAATAAAACATATCACGGAACACTTTGAAACCAAATGTTTGTCTACACATCAAGTACAGGAACAAATAAAACATGTCACAGAACACTTTGAAACCTTGTCTACACATCAAGTACAGGAACAAATAAAACATGTCACAGAACACTTTGAAACCTTGTCTACACATCAAGTACAGGAACAAATGAAACATGTCACAGAACACTTTGAAACCTTGTCTACACACCAAGTACAGGAACAACTAAAACATGTCACAGAAACACTTTGAAACCTTGTCTACACACCAAGTACAGGAACAAATGAAACATGTCACAGAACACTTTGAAACCTTGTCTACACACCAAGTACAGGAACAACTAAAACATGTCACAGAAACACTTTGAAACCTTGTCTACACACCAAGTACAGGAACAACTAAAACATGTCACAGAACACTTTGAAACCTTGTCTACACACCAAGTACAGGAACAACTAAAACATGTCACAGAACACTTTGAAACCTTGTCTACACACCAAGTACAGGAACAACTAAAACATGTCACAGAACACTTTGAAACCTTGTCTACACACCAAGTACAGGACCAACTCAAACATGTCACAGAACACAGAGCGCTTTAGGCTACTACAGAGTAGGCCACAACACACAAAAAAGCCGAAAAGAAAACATTCAAGACGATTTTCAGTTAAAAGGAGGTAACAACTTTCACAGAAATACTACATCTAAGATTCCGAGTAGTTTCCCCTGGATGAAACCAAAAATTGATGGTTGACCTTGGTCCATGAAAACCTGGGTTCGAATTCAATTCGTGTATATACGCATGCAGAAAATCACAATTATGCAGAAGATCACAATTATGCAGAAGATCACAATATTGCACGCTAAAGATCCAGCAGTTCATGTCAGCGCTTGGTGGGTTACAGAGACACGAACATACCCAGCATGCATCCGAAGGCGGAATGTGGCTTCCTTCAAAGAAGGGAAAAAAACGATCACACAAAAAATCTGACCATTGGTGAACCTCGGAGCTCTGAGGACCCCCCCCCCCCCCCCTCAGCCAGCCAGGTGTGTCATCACTGGTGGTGGAAGTGTGGAAGACACAGCCAGGTGTGTCATCACTGGTGGCTGGAAGTGTGGAAGACACATCCAGGTGTGTCATCACTGGTGGCTGGAAGAGTGGAAGACACAGCCAGGTGTGTCATCACTGGTGGCTGGAAGAATGGAAGACACAGCCAGGTGTGTCATCACTGGTGGCTGGAAGTGTGGAAGAAACATCCAGATGTGTCATCACTGGTGGCTGGAAGTGTGGAAGACACAGCCAGGTGTATCACCACTGGTGGCTGGAAGTGTGGAAGACACACCCAGGTGTGTCATCACTGGTGGTGGAAGTGTGGAAGACACACCCAGGTGTGTCATTACTGGTAGCTGGAAGTGTGGATGACACAGATCTTAATGTGATTTCCTTCCCAAGAAAATTATTTGTTGTTGATGCTGCTCTTATTACGAATTTTGAAGCTGCTAGTTCTCGATAGTCACCTACAGGCAGAATTCCAGCTGTGTTATATGCTTCTTCATTTGATG
Source organism: Stramonita haemastoma (assembly GCA_030674155.1). Classification (NCBI taxonomy): domain Eukaryota; kingdom Metazoa; phylum Mollusca; class Gastropoda; order Neogastropoda; family Muricidae; genus Stramonita; species Stramonita haemastoma. The sequence continues at coordinate 29,357,244 of CM060341.1, read as the reverse complement.
CATGACTAGGCACACCCAATGCAATTTTAATTCCTTTACAATCTAAACTTTCGATCTTTTTCAATAAAATAATACTTTGGTGCACTAAAAAACACTTCTTGAGCATATGATAAGTTTAGATCGTACAGGTGCAAGTGAAAGGTGGATTAATGTTTTGTGTCTATACCCTCCAAAAATCTGCCAATTACCTTTAGGAAATTTATGCTTTTTCTTGCTTTTGTCAGAATCTAGTCAAAGTGAGTATTCCAAGTTAATTTTGATGTCAATAACCCCGCCCCCCCCAAAAAAAAACAAAAAACCCCAACTATTTGTTTGCATTCTATTATTTCACCATGATTATAATCTAAAAACAGGCAAGTTATTCGAATTACTACCCGCATTAAAAAGCATCATGTTGATTTTCTCTGTTAACTGTGATAAACCACCTTCCAGCATGTACTCGCCAAGTTTATCAAGATCAGATTGAAACAGTCTTCGTACATAATTTTGTGTTCTTTGAGGGGTTGTCTTTGTTAAAGTGCCATCCACCCACATACAGATATCATCAGCATATTGCGCTAGAATAACACGGTTGGTGTGTGTGTATGTCGTGTGTGCGTGAGTGCGTGTGTGTATGTGTGTGTGTGTCTGTGTGCGTGCTTGCGTTCGTGCGTGCGCGTGTGTGTGTGCATGCGTGCGTGTGTGTGTGTGTGCGTGCGTGCGTGCGTGCGTGTGCGTGCGTGTGTGTGTGTGTGTGTGGATAATGCTGCTGCTGCTGCTGCTGTCCATACACTGTGTTCTCCTTATTCTGCACCAGGCCTTCACTGTCTGTTCCTCCTAGTGTTGTCAGCAAGCACGTGACTGAAGGTGGTTGTTGTTGTTGTTGTTGTTGTTGTTGTTTCAAAGGCGCCATGGTTGCTGCTTTCTTTACTGCTCCTCTCTTGTCAGTGTCAAGCCATGATGGAATTCAAGGGAGCAAACTGGGGAAGGCAACAAGTAGGTTACTGACCTGTGAAGGCTCACGTGTGATGGGGAGGAGGGATGCAGACACAGGGTTTGTTGGGGACAGGTTCAAACAGGCAGGAAATGAAGGGGTCTTTTCTCTAGTCATTCCTTCGGAATGGGTTGAAAGCATCACTGAAAATGGAGGTCAGGGTATACGTGCAACTGAACCTGGGAGTAAATAAAGAAATTGTCTATTTTGCTTGTTGCTGACAACATTAAACTGGGAGTAATTAAAGATACTGTCTGTGATGCTTGTTGCTGACGACATTAAACTGGGAGTAAATAAATATAAAGAAACTGTCCATTGCTGACGACATTCAACAGTCCTTCGGATGGGACCATAAACCGAGACCCGTTGTACAAACGTACGAAGAACATTTTGCGTACACGTTAAATCCTGTTCCGCTTTAAGTAAGGGTAGGCCAATGTGTGCCGGTGGGAACAGATGACAAGATCTACAAAACTGCAAACACACGGGGACTAGATGTAAAAAAAGCACATGAGTGCTTGTTCCATTATCCTCGATAAAAAGAATAAATAAATAAATAAATGAATAAACAAAGAAAGAAAGAAAGAAAGAAAGACAGAAAGAAATAGCTGGGAGCTAAATAAAGAAACTGTCTGTTTTGCTTGTTGCTGACGACACTGTCGTCTGTCAGATGAAGTTTCTGACCTACAGAGGTACACACAGAGATTTCAGAAGAACATCAGATAGGGTTCTTTAAAACGGGGGTGAGATAAATGGTGGCTGTTTTCATTGCATGAGACATGGAAACAGTCAATAGGGTAAGACAGAAATGTTTTACACACAGTGCACTTACACAGACAACCACATACCTGCATTACCAATCTCACAAACATAGGAAACATGAAAACTGAGAATTCACTTTTTTAATACTTTTAAAATACTTTAAACAAAGACAGTGAAGAATTTTATACAATTTTTTGAAGATGAAATATTTCACTAACAAGCTGAGATGGAAGAGCAAAGCAAAGGGGTTTTCTGTTTGCCAAAACATTGGAGTTTGGGTAGAGGACTCCTCCTGTCAGACTTCAGCCTCCCCACTGCAGACATCAGAAAGGTTTCTATACACAGGACAACATTGTGTTCAGTACACAGCGTCCACAGCCCAGTGGGATGCTCCCTTTGTCAGTAGCAGTGACAGACATGTCGGCAGAAACAGGTGGACATGCTGGATGAATGTCTGCTACACACATGTCACAATGATCACTGACCTACCTCCGCTTCTCTGCCTGCTAGTGCTGTTTCTTTGACCAGCACTGCGAGAGAAACAACAGAGCAACACGCTCTGCAGTGGAAGCTGATGTGCAGAGAGATCTCAGAGGACCCCTTGACTGTGGACCAGTCAACACCTAAAAGATGCACACCAGTATTGATTTTCCCTACTTTTCCTTCCTTTTTTCATATATCACTCTTGCATTTGCAATGCTTGTACTAGGGCATTCAAAGAATTTTTTTTAACTGTTTTTTTTTCAGTAAGACTTGCTCTTGACTCAAAACTTATGTGCTTTTGCATAAATGTAGTCAGTTTGAACTTTCAATTCTTTTTTTTTACAAACACCGTACCCCCTCAGTCTTTTGCCGTCTGCTAGCTTCCTAACCGCAATATGCCTGTGGGGGGGTGGGGGGGGGGGGTGGGGGGGGGGGGGGGGGCGGGGGGTCAACTCTGTAGGAACACAAGCAATCCTCATTGGATGATTATTTCTAACTTTCTCTTGACCACCTGGTATTGTTCTATGTCCTCAATCCCCCAAAAAGAGAGCACAGTTAATTTTGTTTATACTTTAAAAAAAAAGTGAGAATCGAAAAAAAAATTCCAACCTGTACTCTAAAGAAAATACTACATAACCCACAAGCTAAGACTGATGTGTAGCCACAATGGAGATACGAAGACAGGAAGCGGAAGTCATGGACCGGACATGCGTGTACCAGGCTTCAGTCTACAATTAAGGCATTTTTCATTTCATTTTTTAAGATAAAAAAAGCAAACTCTAAAACTTTCACTGAGGAATCCTCTACCTAGGATGGGAATTCCAGTCTGACAAAACGGTGATAAAATACAAAGTGAAAAACTCAGTTTTTTTTCCCAAAGAAACTCTGTGCTTTAAACACAAAAAGAATACCATGTTCATGGCAAGTGGTGCATTAATTGCATACTGAGCAAAATGAATTCATACAAGCCAACCGCAAAGATCACTTCAGAAAAAGCCATAAAACCTTTATGTCAATCATAAAAAGCTATAAAATTGAATGTTAACCATAAAAAACATAAAACTGTTATGTCAATCATAAACAGCTATAAAATTGAATGCTACTAATAAAAAGCATAAAACTTAAATTAATGTCGATCATAAAAGCCATAAAACTGAAACTTTAATGTTAATCATAAAAAGCCATAAAACTGAAAATTAATGTCTATCATCAAACAAGGGTCATTCATAAAACAGAAAGATTGTTCATTAATCATAGCAGATGTTCATAGGGCCTCATACATGCAGACCATAATAATGGTCCATGTAGTTGCTAAGATATTTGGTGGAATAAATCATTAACTTGTGGTAGATTTTAGCAGAGAAGTGCATATGGCAAAAAGGCCAAGTACAAAGCCATTGATACATTACCTAGGCCTACCTGTTTTTCTGTTTGTTTTAACCACTTGATACATAACCTATCAGCTCAATAGGCTTCTGTATTATCCTAGTGTGTATACAATACATACAACACATTAATCAGCTAATACAGAACAAACAACTTGTAATGTCATCTCTGAGTTGGTTAAGGTTGTGTACAAACTGAACAATAGCTTTTCATCAGCTGATATCCTGCAAGGATATCATCATCTTCAAACTCAGTCTTCTAAATTAATATTTTAAAAAAAGTTTACGGATGGTTCTGTCCTACATTCAGGTAACAGGGAAGCGGTGTGTGTGGTTCCTGTTTTAAAAGTCCATAAAAACATTTCACATTATGAAGGACTTTTTCTGTCTTTGGATCCAAATTATTTGTAATCTGTGGCTATGATTGTTGTCTAGTTCCTGTTCTTGGAATGTCTAGTCTGGTTTGTGCTGACTCAAAAACAGTATAATAACAGTACAACAGTTATCAACACATTCCATAAAAGAAGAAATCATTTGGCTTTGATTGTTGTCTGGTTACTGCAATATTTACAGTCTGCTTTGCGTTGACTCAAAAACAGGCACTATTTACATTACAGCGGTGTGAAGTCATATGTCAATCAACTGACTTTATCAAAGAAGAAATAATTTTGTCATCGTATCACTTTTTTCTTTATTCTATCTATTAATTTGCGTTAGGATATAATTATCTTTAGTCTAATACAGGCCGAGTTTGCAGTCAAGGGGAAACCATCTTGTGGGGAAAATAATTATCTAAGGCTAGAGTAATTTCCCTTAAATTGAACCTTGCTCTAAGTAAAGAATTCCAACTTTTGCCAAAACTGACAGTGTGCCATAACTACAGCTTGAGCACATGACACTGAGCTGATAGTGTGCCATAACTACAGCTTGAGAACATAGCTGACAGTGTTCCATAACTACAGCTTGAGCACATGACACTGAGCTGACAGTGTTCCATAACTACAGCTTGAGTACATGACACTGAGCTGACAGTGTTCCATAACTACAGCTTGAGTACATGACACTGAGCTGACAGTGTGCCATAACTACAGCTTGAGTACATGACACTGAGCTGACAGTGTTCCATAACTACAGCTTGAGCACATGACACTGAGCTGACAGTGTTCCATAACTACAGCTTGAGTACATGACACTGAGCTGACAGTGTTCCATAACTACAGCTTGAGTACATGACACTGAGCTGACAGTGTGCCTGTTCCGCTTTTCGTAAGAGTAGGCCATCGTGTGCCGGTGGGAACAGATGACAATATTTACAGGACTGCATACACACGGGGACCGGATGAAAAAAAGCACATGAGTGCTTATTCTGTTATCCTCGATATAAAAGAATAAATAAATAACTAAATAACTAAATAACTACAGCTTTAGTACACGACATTGAGCTGACAGTGTGCCATAACTACAGCTTGAGCACATGACACTGAGCTGATAGTGTGACATAACTACAGCTTGAGCACACGACATTGAGCTGACAATGTGCCATAACTACAATTAAAAAAAAAAACATCAAAAAGAGTGCTTCATGCAAGCATATAATTATTATATCCAAACATGTACGCACAGACAGATATCATGAATGTTGTTATATAATTGTTACAGAGTTAGAACGGTTTTATATATCGCTGTATTGCTACAGATATAAGCTGGTCCCAGCAATGACCTTTTCAAATGGCTGTTAATGACCTGAACATGACATGAACTATGTCACAATCCGTACTGAGCACCACCCACACGCCTTTTTAAGGTTTTTTTTTCCTCCAAAGTTAACACCAGTGGCTACTCAACTCCACCTAAAGTCCTTCGGGTGAGGCTATAAACCCTAGCACCTTGTAGGAACGCCCGCAAAGCATCTTGAGCTTGCGTACATGGTAGAACCTGTTCCACCTTTCAGATGAGTAGGCCATTTTGTGTCAGTAGGAACAAATACCGAAATGTGAAACACAAATACACGCCAATTGGTGTTGTGTTTAGACATCAACCCCCATGTCGGAATGTGGCTACCTTAATGGAGGATTACTGTCACATCCTAAAGTCAGCAGTGGTCAGCTTGGGAGCCCTAGCTGAGGAAGGGTAAACCCCTGATAACAATTGATAACACAATCACATAATATACTAGACTGAAAATTTTTTACTAGACAGAAAATTTACAAGACAAAAAAATTTACTTGACAGAAAATTTACTAGACTGAAAATTTGATAGACTGAAACTTTACTGGACAGAAAATGTACTGGACAGGAAAGTTACTGGACAGAAAATTTACTGGGAAGAAAACTTACTAGATTGAAAAATTACTCGACAGAAAGTTTACTAGACAGAACAAAATTTTACTCGGCAGAAAATCTACTAGATTGAAAAATTACTAGAGTGAAAACTTACAAGAGAGAAACAAAATAGAAAACACCATGATAAGACAAACACAATGGCATACTCTACCGGACAGAAACACAATATTCTTATAAACTTCTACTAAAAAGAAAAAAAATCGTAAGGATAAATTACAGGACACAAACATAATTATACTCGTAACAAAATGAAAGCACAATGGGATAATTTACTAGACAGAAACTCAAATATAAACTCCTAAGAAGACAGAAACACAATTGCAAACTCCCAATAACAAGAAAATACAATGAGATAGTTTACAAGACAGAGAGAAAATTATGAAATAATAAAAAGAAAACGCAAAAAAATGGTTAAAAAAGAAGAAACAAAGTAATAAACTAATAAAAAGAAACCACAATGAGATATATCTTAAAAAAAAACACAGAAATACAATGGGACGAGTGAGTAAAGATAACACACACTGGCATAAACCCATAACAGAAATAAGAAATACTCATAGAGCTACAACACTAACAAACAAAAACACAAAAAGAAATAATGAATGAAAGCTACATACCGACAAAAAAGCAATACCAAACCACATCAAGGGCATGTCACAATCATAACAAAGAAATATGAATAAGTGAGCAAAGGCAAAAACAAATCAACCAACAAAACCAAGCAACCCCCCCCCCCCCCCACACCACACAGCATAAGCTACTAAAATCTTCACCTCGATGAAACATATAAAATATGTCAGCAATACAGCAAACACACAAATAACATACCGGCACCAACACAAACACACACAAAGCACAAACTACTAAGACCAACAAATCATAACAAATCAGCATAACAGAGTATATCAGAAACATATCAACACACACAAAGCACAAATTGCTAAGAACAACAAATCATAAGAAAACAGCATAACACAGTATATCAGAAACATAGCAACACACAAACAAAGCACAGACTGCTAAGAACAACAAATCATAACAAATCAGCATAACACAGTATATCAGAAACATAGCAACACACAAACAAAGCACAAACTACTAAGAACAATAAATCATAACAAAACAGCATTAGCAGAGTGTTCCAAAACATAGCAACACACACACAAAGCACAAACTGCTAAGAACAACAAATCATAACAAAACAGCATAACAGAGTATATCAGAAACATAGCAACATACAAACAAAGCACAAACTGCTAAGAACAACAAATCATAACAAAACAGCATAACACAGTATATCAGAAACATAGCAACACACAAAGCACAAACTGCTAAGAATAATAAATCATAACAAAACAGCATAACACAGTATATCACAAACATAGCAACACACACACAAAGCACAAACTACTAAAAACAACAAATCATAACAAAACAGCATAACACAGTATATCACAAACATAGCAAAACACACACAAAGCACAAACTGCTAAGAACAACAAATTATAACTGTCACCCCCTAATGGGACAACACTTTGAAACCCCCCCCCCCCCCCCTTCCCACCTATCACACCTCTAATTTAAACGACACAAAACAGACACCAATGAATATTTCAAAGAATTTATTTACAAAACATCCAACCATTTACTAAACCAAAACAAACTCAACTCGCTCAACCTTTCCACCAGTTCAACACCACAACATCACAACACTACAACATCACCAGCTTCACGACCAGAGCCAAACCCAACCTCACCTCTTCAATCTCCTCACGACAATACTAAGTCAATATAAAAATCAAAGTCAACACCTATCAAAACAAGGTATCCAAACCATGTCAGTATCACAAAAAACCACCTCTCACTCTCTCCTTATAACACAGCTGTCCCTACCAGCTGTATGGCACTAACAGAAAACTAGCTCCCCCCCCCTTTCGAAGTCCAGAAACACCACATATTTACAAGTCCTTTGAATAATTCAACGCACGGGGATCCACGGGAATAACCTTTCCACAAGGGAGAAAAAAAACACATAACAGTCACAGGTAAAGAATATTTCCAAGACTTCTGGCACAGCAGGCTCTGGTAAAGAAAGTTCTTAAGTCCTCTTGCACATAAACACAGGTGGGGAGGAAAAGTGTCTTCAAGTCCTCTGGTACATAAAACAGGTGGAAAATTCTCAAAGTCAAAAAAAAAAAAAAAATCACAACCAGAAATTCATGATTACTGCGACCCAATCCTCACCGGTCACTTCACCCACGCACAACCAGCATCTTGCCACACACCGGCAAAATAACAACCGTCAATACTTCAATTCCAATAACAGAAAACGCACACACAAAACCAACCCCCCCAAAAAAAACAAAAACAAAAAAAACAACGCTGTCAACTCCTCCTCCGAGGAGTGGCACCAAGCCCACAGCTCAAATTAACATCGATAAAAAAACCCTCAACACCCAAGACAACTAAAGCCATCAAACGAGACAGCTACCCCACTCCTCCTCCGAGGAGCTTGTACCCATCTGACTCTTCGCTGGACCAACTCTCTCCTCCTTTGATGAAAATTCTATCTTAAGATATATCACTCACATCAAGAACTTACACTACAAACACAGGATCCACGTACACAACAAACATCACTGACAAAACATTTACAAAAAAAAAAGAAACCGGCCTCAAAACGACCCAACCGTTACAAACATCGTGGACATGCACCCCCTTCACCAAACAACAAAAACACGGGCTACAACCTGAGCCTGGTCAATTCTAATAGCAAAACACTTTCACTTCTCAAAGATAAAAAAACCCCAATTCCAAACGTCAAAATAAATTGTGACAATAACAAAACAGCATAACAGAGTGTTCAAAAACATAACAACACACACAAAACACAAACTGCTAAGAACAACAAATCATAACAAATCAGCATAATTGTGTTCAAAACGTCGCAACACACAAAGCACAAACTGCTAAGAACAACAAATCATAACAAAACAGCATAACAGAGTATATCAGAAACATAGCAACACACACACAAAGCACAAACTACTAAGAACAACAAATCATAGCAAAACAGCATAACACAGTATATCAGAAACATAGTAACACACACACAAAGCACAAACTGCTATGAACAACAAATCATAACAAAACAGCATAACAGAGTGTTCAAAAACATAACAACACACACAAAGCACAAACTGCTAAGAACAACAAATCATAACAAAACAGCATAACAGAGTATATCAGAAACATAGCAACACACACACAAAGCACAAACTGCTAAGAACAACAAATCATAACAAAACAGCATAACACAGTATATCAGAAACATAGTAACACACAACAGAATAAACCACAGGAAGGAAGGAAGGAAGGAAGGAAGGAAGGAAGGAAGGAAGGAAGGAAGGCAGAACAAATCCACACAGGCAGGAAGACTACCAACACTTCACCTGTAACTGTTTACACAGCTTGCAGGGGATGTTACCGTTGTAAACTATACAGTAGATAACATGGGGTGTTACGACTGTAAAGTGATATACAGTAGAGCAGGTTTCACAGAACACTACAACTGTAAAATAATATACAACAGAACACTTATCATGGAACACCACAACAGCAAAATGATATAGCCTACAGCAGAACACTTAGCATGGAACACTACCACTGTAAAATGATATACAGTAGAACAGTTATCATGGAACACTACAACCGTGATGATGCAAGGTATAACAGACAACAAGAAAACTGCAGATACACGTGTTACACAGGACCACACGCTACAACACTGCTGTATGTGTGGCATTATGGAAGCCATATGAAGCTACAGCTGTACATCATGTGTAAGACAATACATGATGATATAACTACACTATACACAGAATGACGGATGGCATGTCTTACTTAAATCATACATAGTAAGATAAACAACAAGTTGAATTATAAATTATAGACACCATGGTAAAAAAGACATATTCTGTATATTGCTGTAAATTGTGCATGATATGATGGACAAGGAACACGTGTAAAAAAAAATCCTTAAAATCTAGATAAACAACATCTATAACTGTAAATCATACACATTAGGATAAATAGCATTTATAACTGTAATCATACATATCAGAATAAACAGCATTTATAATTGTAAATCATACTTATCAGAATAAACAACATGTATAACTGTGAGGACAGGGTAGCCTAGTGGTCAAAACATTGCGCTCGCAATTTGACCACCCAGGTTCGATTCCCGTTTGAGAGGATTTTTCCTCTGGAGTTGACATCAGTGCTGACTCCACTTCCCCCTAAAGTCCTTCGGATGAGACTATAAGCCGAGGCCCGTGTGTGAACACACGCAGAACATCTTGCGCACACGTTAAATCCTGTTCCGCTTTTCGTAAGAGTAGGCCATCATGTGCCGGTGGGAACAGATGAGAAGATTGACAAAAGTGCATACACACGGGGACTGGATGTAAAAAAGTATACGAGAGCTTATTCCATTATCCACGATATAAAGAAATAAACAAACAAATAAATAAGTTATACATAGAATAAACAACATGTATAACTGTAAATCATACATATCAGAATAAACAACATGAATTACTGTAAATTATACATATCAGAATAAACAACATGGATTACTGTAAACCTACCTTGCATGATAAATTCAGGTTGAAAAAAACTTTGCCAGGTTGAATTCTGAAGTATAACCTGTAATAATAGCAATCTGGGACCTTGATAATCAGTAACAATCACAACCTGGGACCTTAATCATCAGTAATGATAGCAATATTGGACATTGATCACCAGTAACAATAACAATCTGGGACACCAGTCACCTTGCATCCCATAAGAGTCATAAGGATTTCTTCGGACTCTGGCTGGCTCCTACCCAGAGTGAGTGTGCTGTGGGCTCATTGGAAAGACTGGAACGATACAGTCAAGCTTCATCCACTTTACAGATGCGGTTTTGAGAGCTTCTTAAATTACCTGACCAACCCTGCAGGTGTCTGTATCTCTAAGGCCCAATTGACGCCGGGTTATACTATAGTAGTAGACGTAGCCTACAACCCTGTCAAGTTGTCTCAAAGCACATGCACTTCCACAGCAGCATCATTATATCAAACTCATGACCATTGATAATCATGCTATTACAAAAAGTACCTCTGATTCAGTGGCCCCAGTAACTCTGGTCTCATAGTGACCTCAGTTTTGGTTTTCCCATGCACCTCTGTGCCTGTGGAGAGTTTGTGTCAAAGACTTAGGGGTTGGAAGTTCACGTGAGACGAATCATTGAAAGGACGTTGTGGCGGTCGCCACCTCGAGTGGAAGCTCGTTCAGTTTATCTCCGCGACTGAGCCAAAACTGTAGTTTGTAGGGGAATACATATGTTAGCTCAGAACAGGCACCACAGAGCACCAGCAAAGTGACCCAGCAACAGTGCATGGCCTATCTGGCTGGTGGCCTCACGCCAGTTTGGCATTAACGGACTCCCTATGGACGGCCGACCCTGGGGACGCGACGTAACGAATCTGGGTATGCGTTGGAAGGAAAGAGTGAAATGAGCGGCGTGGGAACAGCAGAATAGGAACGTCACAGATGAGCAGCAACTGCCCATTCCTAACAAATAAAATTGGGAAAAAAGACCCCCCAAAAAACAACAACAACAACAAAAGCAACCCCAATGTGGAATGTTGATCATCAGCAACAATAGCAATCTGGAACCTTAATAATCAGCAACAACAACAATGAGGGACACCATTATCAGTAATAACAGTCTGGGACCTTAACAGTGTAAAGGCAGTTTGGAAATGTAAATTGTTGTGCCAATTAAATTTTGTGATGCCAATTTGGGATCAGAAAGTGTACATCCATTTGAGTATCTTTAAATGTGATAACAATTTAGGACCTTGATGTATAAATCTGGGATCTAAAGGTGTAACGAAATTTGCCAGATCTTCAGTATGTAATAAACAGGGAGTATGGTATGTAATATATAAACCTCTGGATCCTTAAAACATTATTGCTGATAACAATCTAGGATCTGGAAGCATAATACGTATCGAGGTCTTCCTTCAGTTCCTTATGAAATAATGTCTAAGGAATTTTGTTGGTATCTTTTGACTTCAAAAGTCATCTTCAGTGATTGGTTTCACGCAAAGGGCATTAGTCCAGTATGAAAAAAACACCCCCCCCAAACCTTAATAACAACAACAAACCAATACAAACTTAACAACATCAAACAAACCAATAAAGCCCTTATAACAACAATAATCCAGTAAAACCTTACTAACAACAAACAAGCGAATGAAACCTCAATAACACCAAACAAACCAATAAAACCCTTGAAAATTTGACAAACAGTTCCCTCCATTCCTCTCTCTGTTCTGCCTTTCTCAAAATTCCGTTGAGTTCTAGGCCTGACCATTCGCTGATGTTGTCCTTCCATCTCTTCCTTGGTGTGCCTCTTTTTCTTCCTCCTTGGACAGTGCCTTGCAGTATTGTTTTTGCAAGTCCTTTCGATCTTGTGACATGCCCGTACCATTTTAAGTTTACGCCTCTGTACGATTGATAGAAGATTTTCGTAGGGACCAATGGTTTGCTTGATTCTGTTATGCACCTCTTCATTGCTTATGAGTGGAGGACATGGGGGAGTTAGTGGATGAAAGTAAGGAGGGTCTGTCTGTGTTGTTGTGACTGTAGTGCAGTGTTCTGACCTGGGGTCACGTGTCATGTGTAGTGTTCTGACTGGGGTCACGTGTGATGTGTAGTGTTCTGACCTGGGGTCACATGTGATGTGTAGTGTTCTGACCTGGGGTCTCGTGTCATGTGTTGTGTTCTGACCTGGGGTCACGTGTCTTGTGTCGTGTTCTGACCTGGGGTCACGTGTCATGTGTAGTGTTCTGACCTGGGGTCACGTGACATAGCCAGTGTGCTGACATCTGATGACATATCAAAAAGGGAGAGTTGTCTTTCTTCCTGTGGGGTTACTCTTTGGCACCATGCCTTTCCAGCAGTTCTGCAAGTGTCGTGTTCCAATAAATATTAGCCACCCAGAGGGGTGTGTTACCATGTTTATTTCTGATGTTGACGTCAGCACCATGAGGTATCAGCAGCTCAGCTGTGTCTGAGTGACCATTCCTGGCAGCACACAGAAGTGGTGTGTCACCATCTTTATTCTGCGTGTTGACGTCAGCACCATGACGTATCAGCAGCTCAGCTGTGCCTGAGTGACCATTCCTGGCAGCACACAGAAGTGGTGTGGTCACCATCTTTATTCTGTGTGTTGACGTCAGCACCATGACGTATCAGCAGCTCAGCTGTGTCTGAGTGACCTTGCATGGCAGCATACAGAAGTGGTGTGTTACCATTATCATTCTGTGTGTTGACGTCAGCACCATGACGTATCAGCAGTTCAGCTGTGTCTGAGTGACTGTTCTTGGTAGCATACAGAAGTGGTGTGTCACCATCTTCATCCTGTGTGTGTTGACGTCAGCCCCAGCCTGAAGAAGGAGAAGGGTGATTTCAGCTGAGTCAGTGTGTGATTCACACAGACAAGCAAAGTGAAGGGCTGTGAATCCATTCTGAGAAGTGGTGTTGACATTTGCCTCATGCTGAATCAGCAGTTTTACTGTCTGCTCCATGCCATTCTGACATGCCCAGTGCAGTGCACTGCAGGGATTAGTCAGGCTTGCCCAAGAGACAGAAATGGTCTCCTCAAATTGTGCAAAGTTATGGAAGTTCACGTCAGCACCATGACGTATCAGCAGTTCAGCTGTGACTGAGTGACTATTTCTGACAGCATACAGAAGTGGTGTGTCACTATCTTTATTCTGTTGTGTTGACGTAGCACCATGACGTATCAGCAGCTCAGCTGTGTCTGAGTAACCATTCCTGACAGCACACAGAAGTGGTGTGTCACTATCTTTATTCTGTGTGTTGACGTCAGCACCATGACGTATCAGCAGCTCAGCTGTGTCTGAGTGACCATTCCTGGCAGCACACAGAAGTGGTGTGTCACTACTTTATTCTGTGTGTTGACGTCAGCACCAGCCTGAAGAAGGAGACGGGTGGTGTCAGCTGAGTCAGTGTGTGATGTACACTGACAAGCAAAGTGCAGGGCTGTGAGTCCTGTCTTTGCAGTGGTATTAACATCTGCCTGATGCTGAATCAGCAGTTTTACTGTCTGTACCATGCCATTCTGACATGCCAGTGCAGAGCTGTGCAAGGACAACCAAGAAAAAGAAAGGATTCTGAGAAGGCAACTGATAGTTGATATTAGCATTGGCACCATGACGTATCAGCAGCTCAGCTGTGTCTGGTGACGATACATGATAGCACACAGAAGTGGTGTGTAACCATCTTTATCATGTGTGTTGACGTCAGCACCATGACGTATCAGCAGTTCAGCTGTGTCTGAGTGACCACTCATGGCAGCATACATAAGCGGTGTTTCACCATGTTTATTCTGTGTGTTGACGTCAGCCCAGCCTGAAGAAGGAGACGGGTGATGTCAGCTGAGTCAGTGTGTGATTCACACCGACAAGCAAAGTGCAGGGCTGTCTCTCCATCCATTGTAGCAGCAGTCACATCAGCACCCAGCTCAATGTACACACCAACAAGGTCACGCCTACTTTTGTTACACTCCACGTGCAGACCTGTCTGTCCAAACCAGTCCTTGGCTTTCACATCACCACCCTCAAGTAGGTGAAGCTGTACCTCTGCTTTGTTCATGTTCCCAAAATATCCTGGTACTGTGCCCATGTGCTGACGACGTGTTCTGTCCTTGGGTAGCCATGCACGTGATGTGTGAGCCAGCTGATAGGGTGTCACTCCCTGTCTGTTGCACTGGGTGATCCCTGCACCGGCTTTCAGACACAGTGTGACAGCTGTGTACTGCCCACAGCTGATGGCAAGGTGAAGCAGGGAGTTACCATCACTGTCTGTCTCACTAACCTCCCTGTCTGACAGCAGCCGCAACACCAGATACCAGTCACCTCTGTTCTTTACCTGGAGCTGCCATTTGTCATCAGTCCTCTGCAGCCTGACAATTTCAGGTGAAATGGGCAAGGAGGGGTCACAGAGGTACAGCAGTCTACCTGGACCTGACTCCATCTTGGTGATGCTTTCAACGTGTTGGCCTACCTCCTTTGTCAGGCACTGGTCAGTTTTGAGCAGGGGGAAATCGATGACGTGTTGTAGCTGTTTGACATGTTTTGGGGTTCTCATCCGGTGAAGAAAAGCCTGACATCTGACATCTGACTTCTGTGTAACGGAATCAAAGAGTGAACACGCCATTATAGAAAGCATAGGCAACTTTGTTTTTCTCTGCATCTTGGACAGACACCAGCGTGACAGATCATCAGATGGAAGGAAGACAGACCAGTACAGTAGTGGCAGTTTATGCACAGAATCCACAGCCTTCAGTAGTGCCTTGATTCTCTTGGGGTCCTTGGCGCAATAGTTGTCCAGTTCTTGCAGAAACTGAGGACACTGAAGACAGGGATGCTGACAGATCCGTTGCAGGTCACCTCGAATGATGTCTGTGTAGATTCTCTCCACTAGTGCCTGCACGTTCTTCACACTCTCCTCTCCCTTTGCAGAACAGATGGGAACTGAGCCCACAGTGACACAGACATTGAAGGGTGGACCATTCGGCATTAGTCTTTCTTCTACTGACAGATGGACGTACTTTACCAGGAAGGGAACATCACATACTTTTAGCAGTGTGGGCAATCGGAAGTGACGGCCCATAGCCAGCCCTGTAGCGTCGTACAGAACCCGACTGCAGAACGTAGTTCCTGACAGTATGAAGCCCTTCAGGTCGTGTGCATATGCTTCCAGTGTATCGTCAGAAAACGCTTCAAATCCAAGTTCTTTCAGATGACGTGAGGCCTGTGACCGGTTGTGCAGGAAAAGAGACACTCCCCTCATGGCCAGTGCTAACACTGCAGCAAAGACACCTCCCTGACTTTTGTCCAGGAACATGTCTTTCAGCAGCTCAGTGTAGGCTTCAGCTGGGGTGGAAAATATGGCGGCAGGATCCTTTGAATTCGTCCAGTGTTCCACCATATAACCACAGCACCAAGGAAAGACTGGTCCACTCATATCCTTGTCCAGAATGTCTTTCACAATCTTAGTTTCTTGGTTAGCATCTATTTCTTCAGGCACTCTATTCAAATGAAAATCCAATAGTTCTTTTTTAGCCTTTGTGGGTATATCATAGATCAAACTCACCACAGCAGTGAGGTCTCTGAAAGGGCTGTACAGGCTCTTTTCCCGTCGCTGAAGTTCCCGCAGCACGTGTGGGTAGACTGTGATGACCAGCCTGCACATTCCCCCTTTGATCTGCTCCAGTACAGTGTTGAGGATTACCCTCCAGCAGTTCAGCTGCTTTTTGTGGACAAGCACATTGCCAAAAACCCCATCCAACACCACCACACTGCGCTGCTGCTGCTGTCCCACATAGGATGTCCAGCGTTCTAGGCTGTCCAAGGTGTATGGGCAAAAGCCCTGCTGTCTGCTGCGTCTGGACAGGGCATTGGCCAGGGTGGTCTTGCCAGAGCCTGGGGGTCCACACAGTATGACGAAGCCTTCTTTCTTTAGGATTTTATCAGCAGTCATCAAGTCTGGTGTGAACACGTACTCCTGCCGTTCCCTGTCTATAGTCAGGTTGCTGTTGCCTGCACAGTCAGTAACACCAGAATACAAGAGTGCCAATAATCACCTGAACGTACACATACACACACATACGCGCACTTAAACGTACACACACACACGCATGAAAAAACACACACATAAACATGATTTTGATTCTTAGATATATAATCATGTACATGACTTTTTTTCTCAGACAGATGGCTTGAAGAAAAAAGTCATTGCTCTGTTTATTCAATGAACCATCTGCTGTCAGGGAAAATAGCTTTGTCTCTGAGTTAAACAAGCTTGTAGGAGTCAGTTGTGAGTAAGGATGAAGTCTCTGTTGTTTTTTCAATTATCTCAGACACTTATTCCGACAGCTGTTGGAGGCAGCAAGAGCGATATCTCTGTCTTTTATCTCAGACACTTATTCCCACAGCTGTGGGAGTCAGTCAGTAAGGGCGATATCTCTGTCTTTTATCTCAGACATTTATTCCAACAACTGATGCTTTACATTGTGGGGAGGGGGTGGAGTGAGTATAATTATATTATGATTTATGAGAAAGGGAAAGGCTTTAATTTAGGTGTTGTGCCAATGTGTTTATGCTCGCACATTTGTGTGCCGTATCTTTGTGTGTCTTTACATATTTTATTTTATTCTATTACTTTCTAGGATAATGGAATAAGCAGCTATATACTTTTTACATCCAGTACCCGTGTGTAAACCTATTGTAAACTTTGTCATTTGTTCCCATCGGCACAGAATGACCTACTCTTCTGCAAAGCCTTTTGTGCATGCATGGGTATGTGTGTGGTGTGTGTGTGTGTGTGTGTGTGTGTGTGTGTGTGTGTGTTGTGTGTGTGTGTGTGTGTGTGTGTGTGTGTGTGCCAGCGTGGGTGCATGTGTGTATGTGTATGTGTTTGTGTGTGTGTGAGCATGTGTGTGCATATGTGTGCGTTTGTGTGTGTTCTATTCTGTTCTATTCTTTTCTTTTACTCTTTTATTTAAGGATAATGGAATAAGCACTCATATACCTTTTTACTTCCAGTCACTTGTCATCTATTCCCAACAGCACACAATATGGGTGTGTGTGTATGTGGCGCAGGTGTGTGTATGCGTGTATGTGTGTATGTGTGTATGTGTGTGTGTGTGTGTGTGTGTGTGTGTGTTGTGTGTGTGTGTGTGTGTGTGCCTGTGTTCAGCATTTGTATGTATATGAGTGTGTGTGAGGGGAGGGGTATATGTGTGGACAAGCAAGTATGGGTGCGTGCATGTGTTTTTTAAATTTATTTATTTACTTTTTTATTTTATTTTATTCTTTTATATCGGGGATAATGGGATAAGCACTCTTGTGCTTTTTTACATCCAGTCCCCGTGTGAATGCTGTTTGGTATATTGCATCTGTTCCCACCGGCACACGATGGCTTACTCTTACGAAAAGCGGAACAGGATGTAACGTGTGCGCAAGATGTTCGCACACAGGGGACCTCGGTTTATAGTCTCATTCGAAAGGCTTTGGTGGCGAGTGGAGTCCGCACTGATGTTAACTCCAGGAGAAAAATCTCCTCAACCAACCTGGGTCATCAAATTGCAAGCGCAATGTTCTGACCACTAGGCAAGGCTATCCCAGCCCTGTGTGTGTGCGTGTGTGTGATTTTTTGGGTTTGTGAGTGTGTGCGCCCGTATGTGTGAGTGTTTGTTTCTTTGTGTGTTTGTGTGTGTGTAAGGATGTCAGGATAGTGACGTCAGTAAGCCCACCTTTAGGCACAGACACCTGCTGATGTCACTGTCAGTCACACCTACCTTGAAGGACAGACACTTGGCTCTCAGCCAGGTATCTGACAATATCCTGGACACTTCCTGTTGCCACAGTGACGTCACCAGCCCCTTCTGACGTTTCCACCACATCAGTGTTTGCTGACGTGGCCATTATTCTGAAGATACTGCAAGTGTACAGACCACTGTGATGTTACAGTGAATGAATGAAGAAACATTGGATGAACTCAGTGAGTGTGAGTTATCACACTGCAACAGCAAGGACTGCAGCAACAACTGCAACAGCAGCAACAACAGCAACATCAATAGCAGTGGCAGTAGCAACATCAACAACAACAATACTCTCAGCCACAGAAGCAACAGCAACAGTGGCAGCAGAAACAGCAACAGAAGAAACAGCAACAGAAGAAACAGCAGAAGCAATATCAGGTGTTTCAACAGCAAGAACACCTGCTAGCTACACTAGATACTTTTTTGATTCAGGTTGCCCCAGACAGACACACAAACAGAAATGGAACACTATAAACACAGCTGTTAAATCCTAAACACCTCATCATCCAACATCTTGAACAGCTTTGGATGATAAACGCCACCACTACCAACAACAACAACAACAACAACAACAACAACAACAACAACGACTAGGGCAGGGGAGAGAGAGAGAGAGAGAGAGAGAGAGAGAGAGAGGAGAGAGAGAGAGAGAGAGAGAGAGAGAGAGAGAGAGAGAGAGAGAGAGAGAGAGAGAGAGAGAGAGAGAGAGAGAGAGAGAGAGAGAGAGAGAGAGAGAGAGAGAGACAAGGCAAGGCAAGGCAAGGCAAAATTCTTTTATTCGAGGATAATAGATAAGCACTCATGTGCTTTTTTACATCCAGTCCCCGCCCCTTTCAGGGATAACATCAAGATAAAAAGACAGCCTCAACTAAAACAAGAACAATTATAATGATCCAATTACCAAGAGCAAACCACACCAAGTATCAAACAACAGGTAAGAAATAAGACAGAGATACAATATTAAGGTAAGGTTATAAAAAAGGCACTCATTCAGAAACGAAAATAAGAAGTAAAAATCAATAATGATTTTGATTTGAATAATAAACAAGCAAACAAACAAACAAAGAAACAAAAACAACAACAACAAAAAAACAAAAACAAAAAAAACAAACAAACAACAACAACAACAAAAGAAGACAAAACAAAAACAAACAAACAAAAAACAAAACAAAAAAAAGGCGCAATGATTATACATCAAACATGAGAATATGATGAGGTTAGATGACTGCGAACATCAATCCACTACTGTCTATCATCAAAATATGTCCCATAAAACATAAGATTTTGATAAAGGGTGAGAAAGAGCAACAACAACAGGTAAGAAATAAGACAGAGATACAACATTAAGGTAATGTTATAAAAAGGCACTCATTCAGAAACGAAAATATGAAGTAAGAATCAATGAAGAATTTGATTTGAGTACAAAAAACAAACAAAAACCAATCAAAGCAAAAACAAAAAAAACACAAAAAAACAAAACACACAAAAAAGGCGCAATAATTAAAAGCAAGCATGAGAATATGATGAGGTTAAATGACTGAAAACATCAATCCCGCCATCTATTATCAAAATAAGTCCCATAAAGCACAGTTTTTGAACAAAAAAAACAAACAAAAAAAACCCAACTCACACGCACACACACACACACACACACACACACACACACACACACACACACACAGACACACACACACACACTCACACACACACACACACACACACACACACACACACACACACACACACACACACACACACACACACACACACACACCTCACTTAGTCTTATGATTATAGTCATAAGATCATCATAATCTGAGAGAAGTGAGGAGGAAGAGGGCAGATAGTTTGAGAGGGGAGAAGCGTGGTTTGTTATTTTTGATTCATCAAATAGATTAGAAGGTGATTTTTTAAGGTTGTTAATGATTGATGCTGTTTAATTGAGTCAGGGAGGGAGTTCCATAGCGTAGGGCCTGAGTATAGTAAGCTAGTTTTGAACAAGTCTATTCTTGGGATTGGGACACTTGGCTTTACCGTATTTCTGGAATGATTCATTGGGAATTTGTCTTTTAAGGATGTGGGGACATTTCCTGTCAGTATCTTAAACATCATGATGCCTTTGTTATATTTTAGTCTTTGGTGTAGGGGAAGGATATTTAACTGAGTCATCAAGGCTCTGTACGAGAACGCAAAAAGTGCAGTTTTCATGAACAACCATGTGGGCGAGTTCTTCAAGACCATGGTTGGGGTTCGCCAGGGCTGCCTTCTCTCACCTGTACTCTTCAACCTCTTCCTCGAAAACATCATGACAGAGACACTGCAAAACCACCACACTTCCATCTCCATTGGTGGAAGACCCCTTTGCAACCTCAGATTTGCAGATGACATTGACCTCATGGGCAGCAGCAAACAAGAACTGCAAATCCTCACAGACAATTTAACAGATCGAGCGAGCGCATACGGCATGGAGGTCAGTACAGAGAAATCAAAGATCATGGTCAACAGCGCAAGTAATGACATCACGGAAATAAAGATGAATGGAGAAACACTAGAAGAGGTGAGCCAATTCAAATACTTAGGCTCCATCCTAACAAAAGATGGCACATCAAACAATGAAGTGAAAGCTCGCATTGCAACAGCAACATCTGCTCTAGTCAGACTCGAGAAGATCATCAGAAGCAACAACATCAGCTTCGGCACCAAATACCACCTTTACAAATCCCTCGTGATATCTATCCTCCTATATGGCTGTGAATCATGGACTCTGACAGCAGAGTTAGAGAGGAGAATCCAAGCATTCGAGAACAAGTGCCACAGAAGACTTCTCAAAATATCATACAAAGAACACAAGACCAATAACTATGTGAAAGAAGAAATCAAAAAGCGTGTGGGCCCCCAAGAGCCTTTGCTCTCCACCATAAAGAGGGAAAGCTGATGTGGTTTGGTCACACCACAAGACACAACACCCTAGCAAAAACCATCCTGCAAGGAACAGTCGAGGGCAAGAGAAGAAGAGGCCGCCAAAAGAAATCATGGGTTGACAACATCAAAGACTGGACCGCCCAACCCCTACAACACCTCCTACTAGCCACACAGGATCGTGAAGCATGGAAAAAAGATCTCTGTTGCGTCTTCTCTCATGTCCCCCCTACGTCCTTTGGGACATGGGACTGAGTGAGTGAGTGAGTGAATCCAAGCATTCGAGAACAAGTGCCACAGAAGACTTCTCAAAATATCATACAAAGAACACAAGACCAATAACTATGTGAAAGAAGAAATCAAAAAGCGTGTGGGCCCCCAAGAGCCTTTGCTCTCCACCATAAAGAGGAGAAAGCTGATGTGGTTTGGTCACACCACAAGACACAACACCCTAGCAAAAACCATCCTGCAAGGAACAGTCGAGGGCAAGAGAAGAAGAGGCCGCCAAAAGAAATCATGGGTTGACAACATCAAAGACTGGACCGCCCAACCCCTACAACACCTCCTACTAGCCACACAGGATCGTGAAGCATGGAAAAAAGATCTCTGTTGCGTCTTCTCTCATGTCCCCCCTACGTCCTTTGGGACATGGGACTGAGTGAGTGAGTGAGTGAATCCCCTTCTAGCAAGGTTGTTTTCTTCAGAAGGACCAGTTTGAGACCACGTTTATACAGACTTTGTAATGGTTTCATGATATTTGCACTGGCAGAGTCCCACAGGGTTGCAGCATAGTCTATTGAGGATTGTATATAAGCTTGAAAAAACAGTTCCCTTGAATGAAAATCGAGAAAGTGTTTACTTTTAATCAACTGGTAGACTTTTTTGGACAAGTATTTGCATAGGTGAGATATGTGGTAGAACCAGCTGAGATTTTCATCAATTGTCACTCCTAGAACTTTGTGGTGAGAGGTCTGTTCGATTGCTTCCTTTTTTATGTGAATTGGAAATAGTTTATGTGGTAAATTTTGTCGCTTTTGTCAGAGAGAGAGAGAGAGAGAGAGAGAGAGAGAGAGAGAGAGAGAGAGAAGAGAGAGAGAGAGAGGAGAGAGAGAGAGAGAGGAGAGAGAGAGAGAGAGAGAATATACACACAGTAGATTTCAATCATGCTATGACCATCACTAATTGCTACCACATGCCAAAGCTCTATCAGGCTAGAGGTATAAACCTTGCTGAGAATCTAAGTAATTATCGCTGCTGGTATGTACTAGGCTAAGAGGAAAAGGGGAGGGAGCATGTGTGCCTGACCTGATTTCGTGATGGAATGCAAAATCTAGGGGTAGTTTGTGTTCAGGGAATTGGAATGCAAGAGGGTTAAATAAAACATGTCCTATGCAAGACCCCCTTTTCTTATTCTGCTTTTTTACAAGGAGGGGAGTGGGGGTAGCAATTGTTTACATGATGATAGAGATTAATGTGGACCAGTCATATCTATTTATTTTCAGGTTAACTACTGGGCCTGCCTCTCAGATGTATGCACACACACACACACACACTCACTAACACTACATGGTACAACAGGAACAAGCACCCTGTGGGGCACACACACACACAGCAGACCTGTGGCAAAACAGATTTGTGGCTTACAACCAGGCCAGTGCAGTGTGTCTTTGCAGGGCAGACATAGAACTGCTGTCTGTTTGGCTCCGCCCCTTTAAAGCAGGTGACACACTGCCTCTGGAAAGTAAGGCAGACAGTCAGGCCAAAACAGATCAGAAACAGATCGTCTGTCACTGTACACATAGGTAGGTCTCAAGCAGCTTGTGACATCCTTCAATGAGACTAAAAACTGAGGCCTGTGCCAATGCACCAGAATATCTTGTGCATACCTTAAATCCTGTTGGCTTTTTTCTTTTCATAAGAGTAGGCCATTGTGTGCCGGTAGGAACAGATGACATTTACAAAACTGCATACACACAGGGACTGGATGTAAAAAAGCACAAGAGTGCTTATCCCATTATCCTTGATATGAAA
The DNA here is from genome assembly GCA_030674155.1 of Stramonita haemastoma. NCBI lineage: Eukaryota > Metazoa > Mollusca > Gastropoda > Neogastropoda > Muricidae > Stramonita > Stramonita haemastoma. The sequence continues at coordinate 29,333,882 of CM060341.1, read as the reverse complement.
GAATAAAAGAAAGAAAGGTATACCCCAACTGTTGAGACAGGTCAGGTTTTGTGTGGGTCAGGTTCAAACAGCCAGCTCATAGCCTCCAGCCAATCAGGGCTCAGTTTAAAGCTACTGCGTGTGTGTGTGTGTGTGTGTGTGTGTGTGTGTGTGTGCGTGTGCCTTGTGGCTGTGATTGAAGCCTGGGGACACACAGCAGTCTTTTCACTTTGTACACCTTTCAAACATTTCATGTAGTAGTTTGTCTTTGTTTTTAACTAACCAGTTGGAATGAACATGTTTTGGACAGGTGTTGATATTTACCCCAGAGCAAACACATCAACAGCAATGGAGGAGATTGTAAACCATCTGCATGTGATGGATTCAGTGTCCTATGATTCTCCAAACTTCATCCTGGGTGACTTTAGCAATCATTCACTTCATTAACAAAACACTGAAGACCTACAAACAATAGGTTCCCTCTTCTGCACACAGAGAAACCCTTGTCTATGCCCCCAAATTGTGTTGCTGCACACATGATCATGTGTACACACCATTACTTGAAGGTGTGTGTGTGTGTGTGTGTGTGTGTGTGTGTGTGTGTGTGTGTGTGTGTGTGTGTGTGTGTGTCTTTTTAATACTTGCTATCATGTGTGTTAAGAGTTTTATGTGTTCAAATCGTATCTATTCCTTATAAAATGTGTTTTTATCACTCCAAAAAAGTTTCCTTTTTTAAATTTTTTTTTTAAAAAATGTTTTTATTCAAACCAACATAATATGCATACTGTAAGCAAATAAGGAGAAATTTTTTATCATCATGGAATGATTTTTTCAATCAAAAATAGAAAAAAATATAAATGCATATACTTTGTTTCAATCAATAAAATAAAAAAGAAAAAAAGCTTTTTCTACTCGTTGACATAAAAAAAAAGAAAATGCTTTTCTATGACACACACGCGAATGTGCATGATGCTAAAGCATGAGATCAAGTTCACGTTAACATGTGAATGTCACAGGATTTGAAATATATATTCATGCTTATTCACAGACACACAGACACAGACACACACAGAGACACAGACACACACACACACACGCACACACACACACACACACCACACACACACACACACACACACACACACACACGCACACCCCCCCACGCACCCCCCCCCCTCCCCCCCCACACACACACCCTAAACCGACGCATACGCACAGCCATCAGAATTGAGCATCACCTGTAAACATTGTTAACATCATCCTCACTTAACAAACGTTATAACATATTTAAACAGAGTTTTACATCACCCTTCTAAAACAAGAGTTGCAAAAGCTAATGTTTCTACAGACAAGACTGCAGGCTAATGCAATACAACACATATGCTCTTTTTGTAGTGTATACATGAGTTTATAAATACAAACACAAGGGAATATGCACATGTAACAGTGATCGTGCAATTGCAAAAATACAGCTGACAAACAACTCCATGTCTGTTAAAAATTATAATAATGATAACTCCAAGTCCGTTGTCCCTTTCAAAGGCAGCGGTCACTTTGTCTTCAAAATTGTTCATGCTATTTTTCAGTTAAAAACAAACAAACAAGCAAAAGCAGTGCCTGGCAAAAACAAAAAACAAAAACCATGATATAGCAAGTTTTGATGAACTCCACCAATGTCTTTTCACTGATTTAGTAATCCAGTATATGGAAGCCACATCTTTTGAAAATCAAAGTAGTTCATTTCTAATTGATATGTGTACTTTTCCATCTTGTATCTGTGATTTAGTTCAATCAAGAAAACCTGAACATCTGGTTTCGTTTTGTTTATTCTATTTCTATATAAAAAATGCTTTCCCAGTAGAATGATCAAGTCTGTCACTCTGTCTGTTTTGATATCCTCTGTTGTACCAAAAAGTATTAATTCACAATTAAAAGACAGTCTGTGACAATTATCGCATTTTTCTTTCAAAATATTTCCCAGTTGAAACCAAAAGGATTGTGCGTACTGGCAGAAGTATAAGTAGTGTTCTATTGTGTCTTTTTTCTCGTTGCAAAAACTACATCTGTCAGCGTCTGTAATGCCCATCTTCATCAGAATACTATTTGTAACCAATATTCTATAGCATATTTTGATCTGAAACCACTTCAATTTGATTTCTTTTATTCCTTTTATCTTTTTTAGGGCAGCATGCCAGTCAATCGCAGTGCGGAGTTTTTTCTCCCAGTGCACAAAGGGTTTAATGTCCAGTATTTCTATTTCCTCTAACAAAATAGAATAATAAGCCTTGGAACCCCTTGGGGCACTAGTTATGAGCTGTACAGCTCTTGTTGGCGAATCACTAAGATTGTCTTCAAGGACAATGTTTCTCAGTCTTTTGTAGCACTTGACTGATTGAACACAACCAATGTATTCCAGAAAATTAATTTTGATTCCCGTTTTGTATACAAAAGACTGATGACTTAAGAACTCGCCTTCTTCATCTACTAAATGCTTTACTAGAAATACACCGTTGTCTGCCCATTTCTTAAAAAAAAAGTTTTGTGGGCAATCTTGAATTTCTCATTGAAGAATAATGGTTCAGCTAACAATTCGCAGCTTTTATTTAGTTGTACCTGAGAACAAAATCTTGAGTATGCAGTAAAAAACATCTTCCCAAAACTGATTGAATTTACATCTCTCAAAATACTTTGGGCCCCAGGAATGCAGCAATTCTATTTCTGGGCATACAGATTGTAAAATTTTTACCCATTTTGGAGACTGAGCACACATTTTTCTAATCCAAGTAAGTTTTAGCGCATAGATATACATTTCAATATTAGGAATACTTATACCTCCTTGTTCAATGTTATGTGATGAATACTTTCTTTTTATTTTATCCGGCTTTTTGTCCCAAATAAACTCATAGCACATTTTTTGAAGTTCTATAATTTGCTTTTGTGGTGGATTTGGTAATAATATCCATAGATATATTAGTTTAGACAGGATTAATGATTTTAGCACTGCTACCCGACCTAATGGGGTTATCGTTCTTTGCAACCAGATCTTGAATAACTTTCTAATTTCTTGAAACTTGTCAGCTATATTTATTTCGGGTATCATTGAAAGGTCACTCACAAACCAGAGTCCCAGCATTTTAAACTTAGCAGGATTCCATTCCATCTTTAAATAATTTAGGTATTTAACGTTTGACGTTTTCTTGCTTCCTAGCCATACGTTAAAAGTTTTATCATAGTTTACTTTTAGCCCTGAAATATGTTCAAATTGTTCAAAGTTTCCTTTAATAGAGGACAATAAATTACTGAATTCTATTGATTTATGAGGCTGTGTGTGTGTGTGTGTGTGTGTGTGTGTGTGTGTGTGTGAGATGAGAGAGAGAGAGGAGAGAGAGAGAGAGAGAGAGAGAGAGAGAGAGAGAGAGAGAGAGAGAGAGAGAGAGAGAGAGAGAGAGAGAGAGAGAGAGAGGGAGGCAAGGCAAGGCAAGGCAAGGCAAGGCAAAATTCTTGGAGAGAGAGAGAGAGAGAGAGAGAGAGAGAGAGAGAGAGAGAGAGAGAGAGAGAGAGAGAGAGAGAGAGGAGAGAGAGAGAGAGAGAGAGAGAGAGAGAGAGATTCATTTTAGGTCTCTTCATAAAATGTGATATTAGACATTTAAGAAAGGGGGTGAGGTGAAAGAGTTCTGAGAGTGGGTTAGGAGTTAATTCACTTAATCTACACAAAACAGGAAAAAATGTGAACACAAACATCAATAATTCTTGAGTACAGAATAATAAAAATTCCGATCTGTGAAAAGAATCTAATGAATGAACAACAAAACTATTGATAACCATGACCGACAAGAGAAAATCTAAGCCACAGAAGGATATGTCTTTTAAGTCCATAATGATTATGATAATGAACCAATGTGTGTGACTGTGCACTAATGATTTGAAAAATGTATACATCAGTAATGGATCACTGAATATCTCTGATGAGGATGATGAGGTGAGAACAGGATTGTAATTTTGCAGCATGCAGCATTTCAATATAATTATAATCAACAGTTACGCTATGGTCACATAGTTATAAAGAAATAGTATGTCCATACTATGTCCAACAAATTTTGTCTTAAAACAGTTCAACTTCCATCGGCAGGTCAGAGAAATAATTGCATTTATACTGTAAGAATCTGTTTCATGTATTTTAACAAAAGACTCAAATTTTACCATCCCTTCATATCTGTCTACCTACCTACCTACCTACCTACCTACCTACCTACCTACCTACCTACCTACCTACCTACCTACCTACCTACCTATCTATCTATCTATCTATCTATCTATCTATCTATCTATCTATCTATCTATCTATCTATCTATCTATCTATCTATCTATCTATCTATCTATCTATCTTTCTTTCTCTCTATCTTTCTCTCTATCTTTCTCTCTATCTCTATCTCTATCTCTATCTATCTATCTATCTATCTATCTATCTATCTATCTATCTATCTATCTATCTATCTATCTATCTATCATCTATCATCTTTTTTCACACTGGAATAACTTTTTCTGTGCTTTTCCCACAATCTGTAAGCATTCCTGCAATGAGAAATGAAGTTTCAAATTTGCCACATCTATTAATTGTTTTACCCCCATTTTTGCTTAAAGGTCAACTTTTTCATTATGAATTACACCAGAGCGAGATGGAATCCAACAGAAAGTATATCTGGGCCTTTTAAGGTGAGGAGATGAATTAAATGACAAACATCAAAAACTAGTTCTGATTTTTTTTGTTTCCATAGAGCTGATGGCTGAAATTACTGATTTTAAATCAACACAAAAAAGTATTAAAGAAACTGCTCTAGAAAAATCTATTAAGAAATTAAAGTGCAACTAACATTGCTATGAGCTCTGCTGTAAAAATTAAGATATTCTCCCCAAAATAAAATGATTTTTTTCGATTTCAACCCTGGTAAAATGTATGCAGCATCTGCATTATTGTTAAGACTGTGCCATCTGTGTGTGTGTGTGTGTGTGTGTGTGTGTGTGTGTGTGTGTGTGTGTGTGTGTGTGTGTGTGTGTGTGTGTGTGTGTGTGTGGTGTGTGGTGTGTGTGTGTGTGTGTGTGAATTTGGACATGAATATATGACACTCCACCACGAAATGAGTCGCTTAGCACATTACCCAATTTTGCGCTAGGAGTCATTAAAGGTAGGTGGGTGTCAAGTGTCCATTTTTGAGATATTGATTGATTATTAAACCACATCAGTTATTCTACCTTGCAATGAAATATCAAGACATAATTTTTACTCCTTTTGCTTTTAAATGTATTTTGAAAATATCCAGGCCCTCATTCTGACTACCTGTTACAAAAATAAACTTGCCCGTTTCTCATTTTTGTCATTTCCTGCAGTCTATGATTTCAATTTATAATAACTTTTGCACAGAATTGTCCAATTTTCAATCTGTTTTTTTTAAATATTTTTATTGAATAGCCTTTTTATTGCAGATGAATAACTTGTTAATAACTAAAAACTGACCTCTGGTGCAATACGACTCCTTATGTGGTGGAGCGTCACATATGTTAAAGAAAGTGAAAGAATTACTAACCAATAGCTGATTCATGTATGTCATAGTCTGAAGTCTTCACCATGCTGTGTCTCTGTCAGTGGTGTACTCTGTAATTACTCTTCTTTCAATGACTACAGCAGTTCTGACTTCCAGCAAAGAGAGGCTTAGAAGCCATGTGTTTAGAATAGGGGTATCTAGTGACGTGTACCCGTCATTGAGTGACAGAGTTTTTCTTTGTCAAACGCTCAGACAGCAACTACTGTTATCTGTCATAGGAACTAAAATGCCTTGCAGTGCTGTTAACTGTATGACAAGCCTTGCATATCCGACCTCAGCATGGGAGAGAAATATTTTCTGGTAAGGGGAGAAAGGCAAAAGAATGAACTAAAAAAGGAGGTGAAAAGGAACAAGGCAGAAACAAAGAGAGGGATAGAAAAGAGGGAAATCCTAGCACCTGATTTCCAGAAGATGGGGATGCTATTTATACTGATAGGCCCTCAACCTCTTATTGAGAGCAGGTGACAGAAGAATGACATAAGGGTGACAGAAGGGTGACAGAAGGGTGACATTGACAGAAGGGTGACGGAAGGATGACAGAAGGATGACAGAAGGATGACATTGACAGAAGGGTGACAGAAGGGTGACAGAAGGGTGACAGATGGGTGACATTGACAGGAGGGTGACAGAAGGATGACATTGACAGAAGGATGACAGAAGGATGACAGAAGGGTGACAGAAGGATGACAGAAGGATGACAGAAGGATGACAGAAGGATGACAGAAGGATGACGGGTGACAGAAGGATGACAGAAGGATGACAGAAGGGTGACAGAAGGATGACATTGACAGAAGGATGACAGAAGGATGACAGAAGGATGACAGAAGGATGACAGAAGAGTGACAGAAGGATGACAGAAGGATGACAGAAGGATGACAGAAGAGTGACAGAAGGATGACAGAAGAGTGACAGAAGGGTGACAGAAGGGTGACAGAAGGGTGACAGAAGGGTGACAGAAGGGTGACAGAAGGGTGACAGAAGGATGACATTGACAGAAGGGTGACAGAAGGATGACAGAAGGATGACAGAAGGAAGACATTGACAGAAGGGTGACAGATGGGTGACGTGTGACAGAAGGAAGAAAGAAGGGTGACAGGAGGGTGACAGATCAGCGTGTATCTCGTGTACCCTTCATAGGAAGACAGATACAGAACACTGACCTTACTGGCCAACAGGATAGCAGAGCCACCTGTGAGGAGAGGTGGTCACTTCATACAGTGGTCACATCATGCAGTGGTCACTTCATACTGTGGTCACTTCATACAGTGGTCACTTCATACAGTGGTCACATCATACAGTGGTCACATCATACAGTGGTCACATCATACAGTGGTGACGTCAGCAGGTGTCACAGAGTCAGGATTCAGGGGGTGAACACACAAAACAAACCACTGCCTGAAGTGCAGCAAGCAGACTGCCGTGGTGTCATGGCTGACAAGCAGGAAGTGAAGACAGCGACACTGAGGCTGCTCTGTCTTCAGGACTGCACTGTCTACTCATAGTTACACTGTGTCCTCCCTCCCTGTGTGTGTGTGTGTG
>CM060341.1:29311763-29314263 GCA_030674155.1 Stramonita haemastoma | reverse complement strand
TATTTGAATACATTGTAAAAAAAAAAAACCCTGCTGTTATGCATAATGATGATTGTGAACTTAAACTCTACAAAATTTACATACTCTCGGATATGACCTTTTTGAAGCGATATAAAAGAACTCAACTGGTTTAGCATCTGTGGTCTGAATGATTACTCAGATTTCTTTTATATCCTAGAAAAATGTATGAAAAATTTCTTTAAAATTATAGTATTGAGTGCAGATGGAATCTTTTAAGGTTAGAATAATACAAACAATTTGTACAAGACACACAGACATAATATATACTAACACAGAGAAAAAAGTCACTGATGTTTTGTATCTGTATACCACTTCAAGTCACAGCAGATTTCTCTGCTTGAAATTCGAACCTCTCTTCCTGAGGAGAGTGCATCGCCACAAGAGCAGCGCCACCCATTTTCCCCTGTCTATATCTGCATTTGTTTCCCTATCTGAGTGGCTTTTTTTTGCCAGGGACAACTCTTGTTGCCGTGGGTTTGTTTATGTGTGCTAAATGCGTGCTGCACACGTGACCTCTGTTTATCGCTTCCTCCGAAATACTAGCACTGTCTAGCAGACGGGGTGAAAGTTTTAGACACAAACCTGTTACCTGATCATGTGCTGGTAACCGACAAGTGGTGCTGGATGGCGTGTCTGTTCTTCAGCACTTGATTCCTGTCCAGTTGTTCCTGTCAGCAGTTAGGAAGTCATCAGTCACAGGGAAAATGTTGAATGTTAGCTCATATGCTATGATGGTTTTATCTTACCACTTTGAAACAGAACAAGTTCACAACTGTTCTTTACAGACATTGGCTCATTTCAACTTTTCCTTTGTTACCTTAAATAAAAAAAAGCTTTTCCGTTTTTTTTTAATAGTGTAAATGTTAAAAGTATTTAATTGTATGTGAATACAAAATAGTTTATGTGAATACAAAATAGTTTATGTGAATATAAAATAAATTGGAATTATTCTTTAAAAGACCATCCCATTTCACCATCTGCTTTAAAAGCGAAACTATTTAGATAATTAGATATAATTTTGTAACAAAGTTTCACGGGTTTGAACACTTTTGTCACATTTCGTTTTTGGCTTTGGTTAGCTGAAACTATCAAAATGATTTAATGTCACATAGAAGAAAATAAACTCACAAAAATTCTGTGAAGACATTGTTACATTTAATTATTTGCTAAATTGTCTAAAATTTCAAAATGGTTTTGATTTCAAATTTTAGGTACAATCTAAATTTGTTAACCCGTTTTTTGAAAAAAGCATTACTAATTGTTCTGATTATCTCGATATCAAATTAACTACATTGTGTCACTCTGTATTAATCTACAGGCTTAATGGGAAGACTGGAACCACAAACTGCAGTATGAACCACTTTACAGATGCAACACTGAGAAATGTTTAAACTACACCAAAACTGCACCAACACCTAAATAGTGGCCAAAATTGGTGCATACACAAATATTTCACATTTGGAAAATCTCAAATCTCTAGCTGAGGAATGAGAAAAAACATAAGCAGAAACAACAGAAGATAGCAACAACAACAACAAAGTTCACAGACAAAAGTATCAAGATCAGAAAGTTCAGAAAAATAAAGAGGCAAAACTATAAATACCTTATCTAGCTTTCAGAAAAGGCAGGTCAGGATGGCTGCCCTCACACATGTCAGATCCCCGGCACTTGATTCCAGACCCAGAGCCCCTGAAAGCAGAAAGTCATCACCAGTAGATTGAAAACCCTAGTCTATTGGCTCCGGTTTCAAGGATTTGATTTCATTTGAAAGAATTCACTATGCTTCTTCGCCAATTAATCATCAAATTCGAATCCAGATAACTCGTGGAGTTTTATTTTCAAACATTACAATGGAACAAGCTATTCTCATCAAATAAATTATATTATTAATTTTTTCAAATAATTTCCAAACATGGAGGCTTTTCTGTCAACTCAATATCGATACTCTCCCTTCCAGAGTTAGAAGCTGCCATGTCTGCAGCAACCCAAACCCTGCAAGATCTTTATGCCTAAAAACCTGACTGGACTCCTTAAAATAATGTGAACTGGATTCTCCTAAACATAAGACTCGGAACAAAAAATAATGATACTGTAAAAAGATACAAAAACTAAAGTAAAATAAAATGTATGTTTTTTAAAACCAAAAAGTAAATCAGAGAAAAAAAACGATACCCGAATCCTGTATAACATCACTACAAGTCTCATCTGCAGCTGCACAGTACTTACAGTTGCCAGGATATCATGCAGCAGATGACTCCAAGGTGATGATCAACAGATTCTGGCCCCACTTTTGAAGAGTCTTCAGGATGATCCACATAATGACTCACCACCAGGTTAGGACCCATGTTTGGTAAAGGTTGGTAAGGACAAGGAAATGCCTTAGGAATGGAAGGAGTGACCAATTCACATGAACACCATCTAAAAGCCGTTGTAGGGGGTGACATTATCAAAAAAAACCTATCAGAAACGGAAGGGGATA
>CM060341.1:29286508-29309163 GCA_030674155.1 Stramonita haemastoma | reverse complement strand
GAGGTATCCTTTTTTGCTCGGAGTCTTATGTTTAGGAGAATCAAGTTTACATTCTTTTAGAAATATAGTAATTAGGATTTTAAGGTTAAAAAATCTTGTTTGGTGGCTCTAGACATGGCAACTTCTAACTCTGGAATGGAAAGTATCATAAGTGTGTTGACAGTAAAGCCTCCTTGTTTTGGAAATTAGTTTTTTTTAAATACTGATATAGTGTATTTGATTAGATTCACTTGTTCTGATGTAGATTTTTTATATTTAGCTTCAGTTTACTGAACTCGAATTTGAATATTAACTGATGAAGAGGCATGATGAAATCTGTCGGTTGAAATTAAACCGTTATGATATCGGAGCCATTAAAACTAGAATGTTCAGTCTCACTGATGATGACTTACTGCTTTCAGGGGCTCTGGGTCTGGAATCAAGTGCCAATGACCTGAGTTGTGTGAGGGCAGCCATCATAAACTGCCTTTTCTGAAAACTAGATAAGGTATTTGTATTTGCTCCTATATTTTTATGAACTCTCAGATCTGATACTTTTTGTGTCTTTTAAGAATAATTGTAAATTCATTTTTAAGTCATATGATCTACGCAGTTTTATATGGAAAGGTAACAAAGGAAAAGTTTAAATGAGTCAATGTCTGTAAAAAACAACTGTGAATGCATTGTTTCGAGGGGTAAGATAAAATCATCGTGGTATAATTATGAGCTAAAACTTTTGGAACATTTTCCCTGTCACTGATGATTTTCTTTTTTTTTAAGTAATAAGCTGAGACTTTTGGAACATTTTACCTGTCACTGATATCTTTTTCATATGGCTTACAGGACCAACTGGACGGGAATCAAGTTCCGAAGAACAGACGCGCCATCCAGCACCACTTGTCGGTTACCAGCACATAAGAAGGTAATAGGTTTGTATCCGAAACTTTCTCTCCATCCACTAGACCATGAGTGATGATCTGAATGCTAGTATTTCGGAAGAGGCGGAAACAGAGGTCCTGTGTACTGCACGCATTTAGCGCAATAAACTAACCCATCGCAACATGAGTTGTCACAGGCAAAATTATGTAGGAAAAAACACTATAATAAGGAAATAAATACACCTGCAGCCAGGAGAAAAATGGGTGGCCCTGCTCTTGTGGTGACGCACTGTCCCCAGGGAGAGCAGCCCGAATTTCATTCAGAGAAATCTGCAGGACTTAAAAGTGGTATAGAAATATAAATACAAAACGTAATTATTCCCATGTCTTAGAAAATGTGTGTATTGTGTTTGCATTGTTCGGACTACTTAAAAGTAGTATAGAAATATAAATACAAAACATTAGTGATTTTTCCCCTTGTCTTAGCATTTGTGTGTCTTGTTGTTTGCATTGTTCTGACCTTATAAAAGATTGCAGCTGCACCCATCACTATTCAAAAAGTTATGTATTTTCATGCATTTGTCTAGGATTGGAAATAAAAACCGAGTACTCATTCAGACCAAGATGCTAAATCAAGTTCTTTGATATTGCTGCGAAAAGGTCGTATCTGAGAGTATCAATGTAAATTTCATAGTTTAAATTCATAATCATTATTATGCTCAGCAGCAGCTTCTCTTACAATATATTCAAAACAAAAATACTGTTTTATATCCCCATTCATATCTCTAGAATGACACTGCAACCATGGCAAAACGATAGAATCAATAGCCTAATACTTCTCCACATTCATCCATAGGAATAAAAAAAAAATCACCTCAGTTTGACGTTGACTACTTGCCTTCACCTATCCCATTGTCTGGTTTACTGTTGGGGCGACACTGAAGATATTACAGCCAGCTTCCTCCATTCCTTGTGGTTCTTAGTTTTCATCAGTATGTCATTCCATTCAAGGCCAGTCCACTCTCTGATGTTGCTTTCCCATTTTCCTTGCCTTGAATTTGTCACGTAAAAACAAATCATCACATGAACGATTGCAACACTGACAAGCACATACCCCATAGGAAATATCATCTTGGAAAAAGTTTGAAATTTGTTTAAATACCCTAAAATTAGTTTTAAAAAATCACACACACACGCACGCACGCTCGCTCGCTCGCTCGCTCGCTCACACTGTCTCTAATCCACTCATTCACACACACACACAAACACACACACACACACACACACACACACACACACACACACACACACACACACACACACACACATACACACAGATCTGAAGTCTCTCCTATCTTGCCAGAATGATAAATTTTCCCTTTTCTATCACTCCTTTTCTATCCTTTCCCCTTAACAACAGTCATCTCCCCCCCCCCCTTTTTTTTTCTTATCATACTTTTTTTTTTACCTCCCCAGTCCATTCCCCTGCCTTTTTTCCCCCTAAGCAAGTCTGAGAACTATTTTTTTTATTTTCAGAAATGACGTTTTGAGGACACCTCTATCAAAGACAGCACCGCAGTCAAGGAAAAGGACTTTACAGTAACCAACAAAAAACTGTCGCCAACTGGTTACGCCAAGCGCCTCTCCAAGGAAGAACATTTCTATGACTGTCCTGGGCTGACCCTTATAGTTGGCCAGGGCGTTGGTACAAGGAATATCAGAGAGTTGGTTTTAAAATCTAGTTTTAATCTGTATAGAGTTGCATTTTTTTTAATTTGAGACAAATTGACAAGATGACAGCTTCGATATGGTCTCTGGGGCTATAAACAAGATTAGGTTGGGTTGGATTTTGTGATTATTTGCTTCTGTTTTGCTTTTATTGAAATCGAATATAAAGAACCACCACTCCCCCCCCCCTCCCCTAATGTCCTCATCTAGAGCTCCAAGGTTTCCAATAGATTTTTGCATATGTGACTGTTCTTGCCCACCATTAAGGTAGCCGCAATCGAATTCAGGGTTATCTAAATTTCATGAGTTTATTTCACAAAATATTAGTGTTAGATATTGTTTTAGGGAGATGTGTGTTGTGGTGTGCTCTGTTGTGTGGTGGGTATTGTGTGGTGTAGTGTGGTGTGGTTGTGGTTGTGGGTGTGGTGTGGGGGGTGGTGTGTGGGGTGTGTGTGTGGGTGTGGGGTGGTGTGTGTGTGTGTATGTTCGTTTTAATGTCTTATCTACTAAAAAGTGGTGTATGCGTGTGTGTCGTGTGTGTGTGTCTGTGTGTGTTTGAGTGTGTCTATGTGTGTCTCTGTGTGTCTGTGTCTGTGTGTGTGTGCGTGTACTGTGTGTGCGTGTGTTGGTGTGGTGTTTATGGTGGTGGTGGTGGTGGTGATCTTGTTGTTCTTGTTGTTCTTGTTATGGTGTTTTGTGTGTGTGTGTGTGTGTGTGTGTGTGTGTGTGTGTGTGTGTGTGTGTGTGTGTGTGTGTGTGTGTGTGTGTGGTGTTAGTATTCTTGTTGTTCTTGTTATGGTGTTTGTGTGTGAGTGTGTGTATGTGTGTGTGTGTGTGTGGATGACAATTGTGGGGATGAGAGATCAGGTTGGAAGGAGGGGGAAGGGAGGGGAAATTAGTGTTTAGGAGGGAAATGGATGCACATTTAGAGCAGTGGGGACAGAAAAATTGGCGCTGACTAAGATAATTTTTTTTGGTTAGTTTGGTTTCTAGACGAGAGCTCTGAGGTTCACATTTGGTCAGAGGGGAGAATATACGACCGTTTTTGCCAACCATTAAGGTAGCTGCATTCCGACTTCGAAAATCAGCATTGTTTAATTTTGGGCTCTTTTTAAAAAAATCGATGTAACTTTTCCAAATATTTTAGGTCTGAAATTTTCTCTTAATGATAGCAGAACTGGAATTTTCACCGATAGGAAGTCTAATGCATACCCTCAGCTTTTTGATAGAACAGGTGACTCGGTTTTAAAACTCCATATCATTGCAAAATATGTATAGCCGTTGTGGTCGGTAGGATGATAAATATGAAATAATGCCATTGTGTCTATAGCTACATACCATTTGTCCATGTGCTATTGTGTCCACGTGCATTCTAACATCCAGACCGACCAGCTGACAGACAACCCTTCCCTGTTGTTAACTAACACTAATTCTAACACTTAACCTCAACCCTTAACTGTAACCCCTACATGTGGACACAAAAGGCAGGTAGACAACATGGTGTATGCTGGCACACTGGCTAAATAAACCCTTTTTTCTTTTCAGTTGAAAATTGATTTGGATCGTCTATTAAGAGTTAATGGATACGCACATAACTGCTTATAGGCATGCTTTAAAAAAAAATCAAAAAGCATACGCGAACAGTAATGATCGGCACCAAAATAATGTTAGTTATCATCATAACCAAATACCTAAAAAAAAAAAAAAGGTTCCTTAGCTAGAGGTGTAAGGTTCCACAATGGTCAGATTTTTTTTTTTCGTTATCAATCACTTTTGTCCACCATTAAGGTAGCCGTATCCTGACTGAAGGGATAGAAGAATATATCGTTAGTATACTACTGCTAGGGTTAGTAAGGACAGGGGTGCTTGATTTTTTTATGAAAAAGGATGCTAGGAAGGGGTGGAGGGATTGAAAGGGGGAGGAGGGGATGTTGAATGTTCAGGTATATAACATGGAGATGGGGAAAGAGGTGTAATGACTGAGGATGGGGATGAATTTCTCGTGTTTTTGAGATTTGTTTTAAAAATTAAGATATTAAAATTCATTTGAATAAAGTGTTCATAATCGGTGGTTTGGGTTTTCTATTTTTTTGTTGTTGTTGGAGGGGGGGGGGGCGTTATAGATATTAACATTATTCATATTCGTATTATTTTGTACGAGATAGGAGAAGGGGGGGGGGTCAAACTGTCATTAGTTTGAGGGGAGGGTGGAGAGCATTTTTAGAAAATAATTCAACAGCAAAAGTAGAGGTAGCTGGTTTTATAAAACGTGCTTCAATGAATTCAAGGGCAGAGAATTTTAGGGGAAATAATTGTTTGCTCAAAGCCATAGGGTGCTGGTTTTAGAATGGTGTGTGTGTGTTTGGGGGGGGGGTGATTGCTATTGATAAAAAACCAGAGGTAGAATGTTCAAGTCCCTCGGGGGTGACGGGAGGGGAAGATGGAGGGAGGGGGAGAGAGAGAGGGAGGGAGAGAGAGAGAGAGGGATGGAGAGAGAGAGTTGGAGGGAGGGAGGGGGAGAGAGTGGGGGAGTATTTGCTGCTAGCAAAGTGCTATGGAATGGTACACCAGAGGTATTTGCCAACCTGTGATTGTGTCTGTGTCTGTGTCTCAGTGTGTGTGTGTGTGTGTGTGTGTGTGTGTGTGTGTGTGTGTGTGTGTGTGTGTGTGTGTGTGTGTGTGTGTGTGTGTGTAAATGCACGTGTCTGTGTGTCTTAAGTGTGTGTGTGTGTGTGTGTGTGTGTCTAAGTGTGTGTGTCTAAGTGTGTGTGTCTGTGTGTGTGTGTGTAAGTGTGTGTGTGTGTGTTGTCTAAGTGTGTGTCTAAGTGTGTGCCTCTGTGTGTGTGTGTGTGTGTCTAAGTGTGTGTATGTGCGTAAGTGTGTGTGTGTGTGTGTGTGTGTCTAAGTGTGTGTGTGTGTGTGTGTGTGTGGGTCTGTGTGTGGGTCTGTGTGTGTGTCTGGGTCTGTGTGTGTCTAAGTGTGTCTGTGTGTCCATGTATGTGCGTGTGTTGTTTTTTATGAGTGTTGTAAAATAAAATAATGCTTACTGAAATAATAGTCACGAATTCAACTTTTCTGTGTATAGTTTATAGAAACTTTATAAATTGCTGAATTTGTAGCCGTAACCATTATTGACTGATTTTTAATAGTTTTGGAAAAGGGGAATATGAATAAAACATTGGAATGTCGCAAACTGAATTGCAGTATTTCAATACGAAAAAAATGTTCTATGTACACCTTATCAGCCTTACATCAGAAAAGACATTTTCCCTTTTTTGATTCTCCACAAAATTTGGTATAAGAAAACCATGTTGCCCTTCATTCTTTGAGCATAAGATTGCAGGTATCTTGACTTGGTGTATCCTGTTAACTTATTTCCGTTTTGCCTTTTGCTTTGCTGTAGGTCAAAAATATGCCCATTAACTAGGTCATGACACTCCCAGCCCATTAAATTGATAGACTGCTCCACCTGCATCTCTCCCAGCAGTCTTTGATTTCCATTGTCTTTACAAGTGTACTCTATAACTTTTTTGCTGTTTTGTTAACCTGGAATGGAAAAAGTGGGGGGGGGGAGGGGGGAGATAGGCAATGTAATTTTTTTAAAAACAAACCAAAACCATCGTTGAAGAACAGTAAAAGGTGGAAAAGAGAATGAAGGAAAAAATCAGTGGGCAAAGACGTTAGAGGCCCCACAAAAAACCTGGTTGTGTTAGCAAGACTAGAGTGACAAATGTCACATCAACCACTACTCATTGCTGCTTGGTTTTATTTTTTTCATTTTGTCCAATCTTTGTACTGTATCTGTTATGTCCATTTGCGCTATTGTTTTACAAAATGTTGACTTTACTTTAAATGTGTGTATTCCAAAATTCCCGTGTAGCCAATGTTGTAAAATAATGTGTTCTAGCAGAGCACTGCGATGAGACAGAGTGGTACAGGCTGTTTTGTTTTGTTTTGTTCTGTTCAACCTTTCTATATGCTTTTGCTTTGGAGCTCTTAAGAGGCGTGTATAAAAGTAGAAAGAAAATGGTTTAAAATAATTTAAAACTTTTTACGAGTAGTTCTACGAAACAATGGACTGCAGTGCTTTTTAAGAATGCTTTGAATCCATTTTTCAAGTAGAAAAAAACGTGTTTCATCAAGGAATGCTGTTAGACGGCTAGTTTTGTGTTTAAAGTGTTTGACTTTTCCATTTTTCTTTTCCCGTTGGTCATATCTTTATTTTCTATTCAAACTTTATTTCTGTATAGTTGTCTTGGGTTTTATAACCAAAAGGCGATGCTGTTTATGTTTGCATTTTTATGTATTCAATTTGAAGTACTGAACGCAGAGTGAAGCAGTTTACTACTGATTTTTTTCTTTTGATTTTTTTCCAAACGTAGCATTGCCCATGAATGAATTTAAAATTACATGTTCCGTAATTTTTTCTCGGCATTTGATCTTTCAATATTCCTTTTGGAGGCTTGAACTGTCTCCACTTAACTTGGTAATTGTGTGACTGGTTTACCTGCATGCAACCATTCCAAACAATGCCCCCATTGTTCACCTTCAAATGAAGGAATGTATATGTGAAGCTTGTTGCCTGTATCACTTCACTTGTACACACCTTCTCGCTCCCTCCGCTCGTCGGCAGATACTTTGTCCTTAAGAATACCAAGATTCAACCTATCTACCGTTGGCCGCCGCGCTTTCTCTGTTTCTGGTCCATTGATCTGGAACGACCTCTCTCTCTCTCTCCTGCAAAAGTCTATTTATGACACTTTTAAATCCAACCTCAAGACACACTTATTTCAAACCTAAGATTCTCCCTTCTGTTTCCATCTCTTGTCTATCCCCGGCTTCGACATCTACCTGCCAAAGTGTATAGCCTTTCTGGGGTGTGTGTGGGGGGAAGCGCACGTGCGTGTGTGTGTGTGTGTGTGTGTGTGTGTGTGTGTGTGTGTGTGTGTGTGTGTGTGTGTGTGTGTGTGTGTGTGTGTGTGTGTGTGTGTGCGCGCGCTTTGCGTTTTGATTGCTTGTGTGATGTAAAGGTTGAATGCAAGCGCTTTGATTTGTTTTTACAAGATATAACGCGATATAAGTTCCATGTATTATTATTATTATTATTATTATTATTATTATTATTATTATTATTATCATTATTATTATTATTATTATTATTATTATTATTATTATTATTATCAGTTTTGCTTTGTTTTTTTACCTAAAGGACATGGCTTAAGGCATATCCCTAACCTGTCCATTTTTTTGGTGAAATTATTCAGTGCTGTGTTAGGATTTGTATTTTATGTGTGTTATTATTTGAAAATATTATCTTGATTCTCCATCATGTATTACACTATTTGAAAATGCATTAGATTATGTGTAATTACTAGACAATCTTTTATATAAATGTTTCCATACATATTATATTTTGACATATTTTGCCTGCTTGTAGTTGCATTGTTTTTTCTTTATCTGTTTGGGTACTATTCCCTTGGAATGTATTGATTTTCATTATAGGAATGTTCTGGTTTAAAGAATTGTGATGCCTTGAGTACCATCGTCCTAAATGATTGCAGTCTTCTTCTCTAATTATTATATGGTAGTTTTAATGCATTGAGCTCGATTTAAGCCTGGTTGGTATAACTTTAAATGATATTTCGTTGCTATTTGATCTTTTTATATACACAGTTCTGGTTTGTTTTTGTTTTTCTTTGTGTGTTTGTTTGCTTCTCGGTTTTTTTTTCTTTCTCATTGTTAGGCTGTTGGACACATTACAAGCTTATAGGTTTCATTGATGATAATTATTGTATAAAGAAGTGGTTTTTTTTAGATGTTTTCAAATACTTTATTGACTGGGATTTAATGATGATGGAATTTGAAGATGCTCTCTTTCTCTCTCTCTCTCTCTCTCTCTCTCTCTCTCTCTCTCTCTCTCTCTCTCTCCTCTCTCACTCTCTCTCTCTCTCTCTCTCTCTCTCTCTCTCTCTCTCCTCTCCTCTCTCTCTTCCTCTCTCATCTCTCTCTCTCTCTCTCTCCTCCTCTCTCTCTCTCTCTCTCTCTCTCTTTCCTTTCCTTTCCACATTCCACTCTCACATATGCTATCCTAGACTTATCACTGTATAGGTGTTTGGGTTCTATGTTGAATTGAAATTGAATTTTTACTGTTTGAATATAGAGATATGATTTTTATTTATTTTATTGTGTTTAAGGGTTTTTATGTTTGCTTTTTTATGTGTGTGTGGGTTTTTTGTGCGTTCTCCCCCCCCCCCCCCTCTTTTATGCCTTCTTTGTCCCCCCCCCCTCACACACACACACACACACACACACACACACACACACACACACACACACACACACCACACACACACACTTACACACACACATGGAATGTATTATTTTTCATGTGAATGTTTTGGCTTATAGATATGTAATGCCTAATGTACCATCATCCTGAATAATTGTATTTTCTCCTTCATCTTCATTAGTATATTTTTATCCTATAATGTATTGAGTTTGATTTAAAATTGGTTTGTATAACCTTAAATGTTGTTTCGCTCCTATTTGATTTTTTTTTGACAATTTTGCTCTTTTGTTTGTTTTGCTTTGGGAAGTTTTCTTTTCATTGTCAGGCTTGGCCACATTGTGAGCGTATAGGTTTCATTGATAATTGTTTACAGAGGTGTTTTGTAGGTGTTTTGAAATACTTTGTTGACTGGTTTGTTTTGATCACGATGTAATTTGAAGATGCCTTTTTTTTCTTCTCGAATTCCACATATGCTATCCTAGTCTTATCATTGGATAGGAATATTTCGGTTCTTATTGAAATTTGAAACTGAAATGTATTGTACTGTTTAAATATAGAGATATGAATTTTATTAGCTTTTTCGTGTTTAAAGATTATGTTTGCTTTTTATGTGTATGCGTGTCTTTTTTCCTTTTATGCCTTCTTTGCTTGTTTTTTCCCCTCACGCACGCACGCACGCACGCACGCACACGCACGCACCACGCACGCCCACGCACGCACGCACGCACGCACGCACGCACACACACACACACACAGAGGAATGTATTATTTTTCATATGAATGTTTTGGCTTATAGATTTGTAATGCCTTATGTTTCATCGTCCTGAATATTTGCTATCTCCTCATCATCATTAGTATATACATTATCTTTTAATGTATTGAGTTTGATTTAAAACTGGTTTGTATTTTATAACCTTAAATGTTGTTTCGCTCCTATTTGATAATTCTTTTATACAATCTTGCTCTTTTCTTTGTTTTGCTTTTCGGGGTTTTCTTTTCCTTGTTAGGTTTGGCCACATTGTGAGCTGATAGTTTTCATTGATGATAATATTGTTTACAGAAGTGTTTTGTGGGTGTTTTGAAACACTTTGTCTGGTTTGATTTTGAGGACGATGCAATTTGAAGATGACTCTCTCTCTCTCTCTCTCTCTCTCTCTCTCTCTCTCTCTCTCCTCTCTCTCTCATCTCTACCTCTCTCTCTCTTCTCTCTCTCCTCTCTCTCTCTCGTCTCTCTCTCTCTCTCTCTCTCTCCACCTGCTACTCTCACATATACTATCCTAGACTACCACTGGATAGGTGTTTGGTTCCTATGTTGAATTGAAATTGAATTTTACTGTTCAAATATAGAGATATGGTTTTATTAGTTTTTTGTGTTTAAGGGTTTTTATGTTTGTTTTTATATGTGTATGTGTGGGGGGCTGGGGTTCCCCTTTTTATGCCTTCTTTTCTTGTTTTTTCCCCTCACTCACACACACACACACACGCACACGCACCACGCACACACACACACACACACACACACACACACACACACACACACACACACACACACACACACACACACACACACACGGAATGTATTATTTTTCGTATGAATGTTTTGGCTTATAGATTTGTAATGCCTTATGCACCATCGTCCTGAATAATGAATTTTCCCCTTCATCTTCATTAGTATATATATATATATATTTTTAAATCTTTTAATGTATTGAGTTTGATTTAAAATTGATTTGTATACAATTAAATGTTGTTCCGCTCCTATTTGATAATTTCTTTTCTACAATTTTGCTCTTATGTTTGTTTTTTTTTTGCTTTCGGAATTTTCTTTTCATTGTTAAGCTTGGCCACATTGTGAGCTTATAGGTTTCACAGATGATGATTATTGTTTACAGAAGTGTTTTGTGGTATTTTGAAATACTTTGTTGACTGGTTTGTTTTGATCTCGATGTAATTTGAAGATACCTTTTTTTTTTTCTTCTCCGTCTTCCACTTTTACATAATTATGCTAACCTGGTCTTATCACTGGATAGGAATGTTTCGGTTCTTATTGAAATTGTATTTTACTGTTTAATCAAATATAAAGATACACATTTTATTTAGTTTTCTTCTGTTTTTAAGGGTTTTTATGTTTGTTTTTTTATGCGTGTGCTTGTCTTTTTTCCTTTTTGCCATCTTTGCTTGTTTTTCCCCCTCACACACACACAGACACAGACACAGACACACACACACACACACACACACACACACACACACACACACACACACACACACACACACACACACACACACACACACACACACAACACACACACACACACACACACACACACATGGAATGTATTATTTTTCATATGAATGTTTTGGCTTATAGATTTGTAATGCCTTATGCACCATCGTCCTAAATAACTGCATTTTCCCCTTCATCTTCATTAGTATATATATATATATATATATATTATCTTTTAATGTATTGAGTTTGATTTAAAATTGATTTGTATACAATTAAATGTTGTTTCGCTCCTATTTGATAATTTCTTTTCTACAATTTTGCTCTTCTATTTGTTTTTTTTTGCTTTCGGAATTTTCTTTTCATTGTTAAGCGTTGCCACATTGTGAGCTTATAGGTTTCACCAATGATAATTATTGTTTACAGAAGTGTTTTGTGGATATTTTGAAATACTTTGTTGACTGGCTTGTTTTGATCTCGATGTAATTTGAAGATACCTTTTTTTTTCTTCTCCATCTTCCACTTCCACATATGCTAACCTGGTCTTATCACTGGATAGGAATGTTTCGGTTCTTATTGAAATTGTATTTTACTGTTTAATCAAATATAGAGATACAAATTTTACCTAGTTTTCTTCTGTTTTTAAGGGTTTTTATGTTTTTTTTAATGCGTGTGCTGGTCTTTTTTCCTTTTTGCCATCTTTCCTTGTTTTTCCCCCCTCGCACACACACACACACACACACACACACACACAACACACACACACACACACACACACCACACACACACACACACACACACACACACACACACACCACACACACACACAGATACACACACAGACACACACACAGATACACACACACACACGCACGCGCACACGCGCGCGCGCGCGCGGGTACACACACACACACACACACCACACACACACACACACACACACACACACACACACACACACACACACACACACACACATGGAATGTATTATTTTTCATATGAATGTTTAGACTTATAGATTTGTAATGCCTTATTTTTCATGGTTTCTGAATATTTTGCTATTTTCTTCAATTTCATTCAATATAATAATATATAATATATATATATATATATTATATATATATATATATATATATATATATATATATATATATATATATATATATATATATAATATATATAATATATATATTATCTTTTAATGCATTGAGTTTGATTTAAAACTGGATAGTATTTATAACCTTAAATGTTGTTTCGCTCCTATTTGATATTTCTTTTATACCATCTTGCTCTTTTGTTTGTTGTTTGCTTTTCTGGTTTTTCTTTTCCTTGTTAGATTGGCCACATTGTGAGCTTATAGGTTTCATTGATGATAATATCTTTTACAGAAGTGTCAGTGTTTTGAATTACTTTGTTGACTGGTTTGTTTGAGGACGATGTAATTTGAAGATGCTCTCCTCTCTCTCTCTCTCTCTCTCTCTGTCTCTGTCTCTTCTCTCTTCTCTCTCTCTCTCTCTCTCTCTCTCTCTCTGTCTCTCTGTCCTCTCTCTCTTCTCTGTCTCTCTCTGTCTCTTCTGTCTTCTCCTCTGTCTCTTCTTCTCTCTTCTTCTTCTCTCTCTCTCTCTTTTCTCCTCCTCTCTCCTCTCTCTCTCTCTCTCTCTCTCTCTCTCTCTCTCTCAAAACTTCTCTCTATCTTCATCTCGTCTCATCTCAATCTCTCTTCTCTCTCTCTCTCTCGTTCAAAATCTTACTGTAGAATGTTTAGTAATGTTCATCTTTTATGACTGTATAAAATTAGAGAATTTGTCTACACTAGCTGTGCTCTCTCTCTCTCTCTCTCTTCTCTCTCCTCTCTCTCTCTCTCTCTCTCTCCTCTCTCTCTCTCTCTCCCCTGAATATGTCACCTATTGTCTAAAAATGTTTGCCATCCATATTGAGAAATGTTCTATTCACATATTGTACTCTCTATTTTAATAATTGTATTAAATGTAATTTATATTGTGTAAACTCAATTAATTATCCATTTAAGTAAGCTGAATAACTATGTCCATCATGATTAGGATTTGGTTATCAATGTGATCTTATGACCATAATCATAAGACTGAGGTGTGTGTGTGTGTGTGGTGTGTGTGTGTGTGTGTGTGTGTGTGTGTGTGTGTGTGTGTGGTGTGTGTGTGTGTGTGTGTGTGTGTGTGTGTGAGTTGTGGTATTTTGTTCAAAAACTTGTTTTGTGGGATTTATTTTGATGATAGATGGTGATGGATTGATGTTTTCAGTCATTAAACCTCATCATATTCTCATGTTTGCTCTTTAATTATTGCGCCTTTTCTTTTTTCCCTTGCTTTGTTTTGTTTTTTTTTTTATTCAAATCAAAATCATCATTGATTCTTACTTCATATTTTCGTTAATGTATGAGTGCCTTTTTATCACATTACCTTAATATTGTATCTCTGTCTTATTTCTTACCTGTTGTTGTTATTTTTTCTCCCCTTTTATCAAAATATTATCTTTTATGGGACTTATTTTGATGATAGATGGTGGTCGATTGATGTTTTCAGTCATCTAACCTCATCATATTCTCATGTTTGCTCTTTAATTATTGCCCCTTTTTATATTGTTTTGTTTTGTTTTTGTTTGTTTGTTTCTTGGTGTTTTTTTTTAATTAAAATCAAAATTATCATTGACTCTTTCTTCTTATTTTCGTTTCTGAATGAGTGCCTTTTTATAACATTACCTTAATATTGTATCTCTGTTTTATTTCTTACCTGTTGTTTGATACTTGGTATGGTTTCTTGCTCTTGGTATTTGGATCATTATAATTGTTGTTTACTTGAGGCTATCTTTTATCTTGATGTTATCCCTGAATAGGGCGGGGACTGGATGTAAAAAAGCACACGAGTGCTTATCTATTATCCTTGAATAAAAGAATTTTGCCTTGCCTTGCCTTGCCTTGCCTTGCCTTGCCTTGCCTTCTATCTCTCTCTCTCTGTCTCTCTCTCTGTCTGTTCTGTCTCTGTCTCTGTCTCTGTCTCTCTCTGTCTCTCTCTGTCCTCTTCTCTGTCTCTCTGTCTCTCTGTCTCTCGTCCTCTCTCTCTCTCTCTCTCTCTCTCTCTCTCTCTCTCCTCTCTCTCTCTCTCTCTCTCTCTCTCTCTCTCTCTCTTAAGCACTGCGCACAAGAATAATGGCAGTATACAGCACTATGATGCACTTTGGCAAAGTGCAGGGCCCCCGCCATATGCGCGCACGTAAGCAAACACACTGACAAACACCAGCGCTCGCACGCGCGCGCGAACACATACCCACCACCTCCCGAAAAAGCGGCCCTTTTGCGCAAAGATGCCAGCCAAAGAGCCGTTTTTGGCCCCGTCCACCCCCAACTTTTGCACGGTAAAAGATCCCAGGGAACCGAGATAATATGGCACCGTATGCATACACTCTCCCCCACCATCTTGGGTATGTGTGGCGCCGGATCTGTGGCGACGACGCAGCCCCCAAAAGCTAAGATAGCTAGTTTCTCGGAAGGAAAGATTGTAAGGGAACGCGAAAAAAAAGCAAGCACTGCGCACAATAATAATGGCAGTATACAGCACTATGATGCACCACAGCAGAGTGCAGGGCCCCTGCCATATGCGCGCACACAAAGCAACACACTGACAAACACCAGCGCGCGCGCGCACACGAACGCATACCCACCCTCCCTCCCGAAATAGCGGTCCTTTTGCGCAAAGATGCCAGCAAAAGAGCCGTTTTTGACACCGTCCAACCCCCACTTTTGCACGGTAAAAGATCCCGTAGCACCAAGACAATATGGCACCGTATGCATACACTCTCCCCCATCATCTTAGACATGTGTGGCGCCGGATCTGTGGCGACGACGCAGCCTCCAACAGCTAAGAAAGCTAGTTTCTCAGAAGGAAAGCTCGTAAGGGTACGCGAAAAAAAGCAAGCACTGCGCACAAGAATAATGGCAGTATACAGCACCACGATGAAACATAGCAAAGTGCAGGGCCCCCGCCACATGCGCGCTTACAAACACACTGACAAACACCAGCGCGCACGCGCGCGCACGCGCGCGCACGCGAACGCATACTCACCCGCCCTCCCGTAATAGCGGCCCTTTTGCGCAAAGATGCCAGCCAAAGAGCCGTTTATGGCCCCGTCCAACGCCAACTTTTGCAAGGTAAAAGATCCCACAGCACCAAGACAATAATTATGGCACCGTATGTATACACTCTCCCCCACCATCTTGGACATGTGTGGTGCCGGATTTGAGGCAACCACGCAGCCCCCTACAGCTAAGAAAGCTAGATTCTTGAAAGGAAAGCTGGTAAGGGTACACGACAAAGAGCAAGCAATTCGCACAAGAATAATGGCAGTATAAAGAACTATGATGCACAACAGCAAAGTGCAGGGCCCTCGCCACATGCGCGCTTACAAACACACTGACAACCTACATACCCATCCCCTCTCCCAGAGAAGTGGCCCTTTTCCGCAAAGATGCAAGCCAAAGGGCCATTTTCGGCCGAATCCAACCCCAACTTTTGCACGGAAAAAGATCTCACGGCACCAAAACAATATGGCATCGTATGCATACACTCTGCCCCACCATCTTGGACAGGTGTGCCGCCGGATTTGTAGCGACGAAACAGCCCCCAAAAGCTAAAAAAGCTAGTTTGTGCCAGGAAAATCTGGTACAGTGTACACACCGAAAACTAGGCAGTGGCCATATAATGATAATGACAATATACAGCAATATGATGCAAAAGGGAAAACTCCAAGATCCCCGCCATATGCGCGCACACAAAACAAATGCACTGACAAACACAAGCTTGCACTTTCACGTATGCATACCGATTCTCCTGCATAATAGGTGCGGTTTAGGGCAATGACGGGACCCTATGACCCGTTTTCAGGACCGTCCGGCCCCGACTTTCGCCCGCTTACAGACCCCAAGGCACAAGGACAGTATGGCACCGTATACATACTCCCTCCAATACCATCTTCCACGTCTGTGGCGCTAGACCTGTGTCGACCCCGAAGCCCTCAAGAGCTGAGAAAGCTAGTTTCTGGCAAGGAAATCGGGTACAGTAGACGCACCCTAAACCAAGCAGGGCGCACAATAATAATAACAATATACAGCAATATGATGCACCAAGGCAAAGTGCAGGGTCCCCGCCACAGGCGCGCACACAAACAAACGCACTGACAAGCACAAGCGCGCGCGCGCGACCGTGCATGCATACAAACCCCCCTGCCAAATAGGTGCGGTTTGGGGCAATGACGGGACCGAAAGAGCCGTTTTCAGGCCCGTCCGGCTCCGACTTTCGCCCGCTTAAGGACCCCAAGGCACCAGGACAGAATGGCACCGTATGCATACTCCCTCCCCTACCATCTCCGACGTTTGTGGCGCCGGACCTGTGGCGACACCGAAGCCCTCAAGAGCTGAGAAAGCTTGTTTGTGGCAAGGAAATGGGGTACAGTGTACGCACCGAAAACCAAGCAGGGGCACAATAATAATGACAATATACAGCAATATCATGCACCAGGGCAAAGTGCAGGGTCCCCACCACATGCGCCCACACAAACAAACGCATTGACAAACACAAGCGCGCGCGCGCGTGCGCGCATGTATACCCTTCCCCCTGCCAAAAAGGTGCGGTTTTGGGCAATGACGGGACCCAAAGAGCCATTTTCAGGCCCGTCCGGCCCCGACTTTCGCCCGCTTACAGACCCCAAGGCACCAGGACAGTATGCCACCGTATGCATACTCCCTCCCCTACCATCTCCGACGTTTGTGGCGACGGACCTGTGGCGACACCGAAACCCTCAAAAGCTGAGAAAGCTTGTTTCTGGCAAGAAAATCGGGTACCGTGTACGCACAGAAAACCAAACAGGGCGCCCAATAATAATGACAATATACAGCAATATGATGCACCATGGCAAAGTGCAGGGTCCCCGCCACATGCACGCACACAAACAAACGCTCTGACAAGCACCAGCGCGCGCGCGCGTGAGCGCATGCATATCCACCCCCCGGCCAAAAAGATGCGGTTTGGGGCTATGACGGGACCCAAAGAGCCGTTTTCAGGCCCGCCCGGCTCCGACTTTTACACGGATACAGACCCACGAGCACCAGGACAGTATGTCACCGTATGCATACTCCCTCCCCGACCATCTTCGACGTTTGTGGCGCCGGACCTGTGGCGACACCGAAGCCCTCAAGAGCTGAGAAAGCTTGTTTCTGGCAAGGAAATGGGGTACAGTGTACGCACCGAAAACCAAGCAGGGCGCCCAATAATAATGACAATATACAGCAATATGATGCACCAGGGCAAAGTGCAGGGTCCCCGCCACATGTGCGCACACAAACAAACGCACTGACAAACACAAGCGCGCGTGCGCGTGCGCGCATGCATATCCATCCCAGGCCAAAAAGGTGCGGTTTTGGGTTTTGACGGGACCCAAAGAGCCGTTTTAAGGCCCGTCCGGCTCCGACGTTTACACGGTTACAGACCCCAGAGCACCACGACAGTATGGCACCGTATGCATACTCCCTCCCCGACCATCTTCGACGTTTCTGGCGCCGGACCTGTGGCGACACCGAAGCCCTCAAGAGCTGAGAAAGCTAGTTTCTGGCAAGGAAATCGGGTAAAGTGTACGCACCGAAAACCAAGCAGGGCGCCCAATAATAATGACAATATACAGCAATATCATGCATCAAGACAAAGTGCAGGGTCCCCGCCACATGCGCGCACTCAAACAAACGCACTGACAAACACCAGCGCGCGTGCGCGCATGCATATCCACACCCCCCCCCCCCCCCCCCGGCCAAAAAGATGCAGTTTGAGGCTATGACGGGACCCAAAGAGCCGTTTTCAGGCCCGCCCGGCTCCGACGTTTACACGGTTACAGACCCCAGCGCACCAGGACAGTATGGCACCGTATGCATACTCCCTCCCCGACCATCTTCGACGTTTGTGGCGCCGGACCTGTGGCGACACCGAAGCCCTCAAAAGCTGAGAAAGCTAGTTTGTGGCAAGGAAATGGGGTACAGTGTATGCACCGAAAACCAAGGATGGCGCACAATAATAATGACAATATACAGCAATATGATGCACCAAGGCAAAGTGCAGGGTCCCCGCCACATGCGCGCACACAAACAAACGCACTGACAAGCACCAGCGCGCGCGCGTGTGCGCGCATGCATACCCTCCCCCCTGCCAAAAAACTGCGATTTGGGGCAATGACGGGACCCAATGGGCCGTTTTCAGGCCCGTCGGCCCCGACTTTTGCACGGTTACAGACCCCAAGGCACCAGGACAGTATGGCACCGTATGTATACTCCCTCCTTTACCATCTTCGACGTTTGTGGCGCCGGACCTGTGGCGACACCGAAGCCCTCAAGAGCTGAGAAAGCTAGTTTGTGGCAAGGAAATGGGGTACAGTGTACGCACCGAAAACCAAGGATGGCGCACAATAATAATGACAATATACAGCAATATGATGCACCAGGGCAAAGTGCAGGGTCCCCGCCACATGTGCGCACACAAACAAACGCACTGACAAACACAAGCGCGCGGCGCGTGCGCGCATGCAACCCTCCCCAGCCAAAAAGGTGCGGTTTGGGGCAATGACGGGACCCAATGGCCGTTTAGGCCCGTCCGGCCCGACTTTCACGGTTACAGACCCCGAGGCACCAGGACAGTATGGCACCGTATGCATACTCCTCCCCTACCATCTCCGACGTTTGTGGCGCCGGACCTGTGGCGACACCGAAGCCCTCAAGAGCTGGAAAAGCTAGTTTTGGCAAGGAAATGGGTACAGTGTACGCACCGAAAACCAAGCAGGCGCCAATAATAATGACAATATACAGCAATATGATGCACAGCAAATGCAGGGTCCCCGCCACATGCGCGCACACAAACAAACGCACTGACAAACACCACGGCGCGCAGTGCCATCAACCCTCCCCCTGCCAAAAAGTGCGTTTGGGCATGACGGGACCCAAATGGCCGTTTTCAGGCCCGTCCGGCCCCGACTTTGCACGGTTACAGACCCCAGGCACCAGGACAGTATGCACCGTATGCATACTCCCTCCCCTACCATCTCGACGTTTGTGGCGCCGGACCTGTGGCGACACCGAAGCCCTCAAGAGCTGAGAAAGCTAGTTTGTGGCAAGGAAATGGGTACAGTGTAGCACCGAAAACCAAGAGGCGCACAATAATAATGACAATATACAGCAATATGATGCACCAGGCAAATGCAGGGTCCCCGCCACATGCGCGCACACAAACAAACGCACTGACAAACACCAGCGCGCGCGCGGTGCGCATGCATACCCTCCCCCTGCCAAAAACTGCGTTTGGGGCAATGACGGGACCCAATGGGCCGTTTTCAGGCCCGTCGGCCCCGACTTTTGCACGGTTACAGACCCCAAGGCACCAGGACAGTATGGCACCGTATGTATACTCCCTCCTTTACCATCTTCCGACGTTTGTGGCGCCGGACCTGTGGCGACACCGAAGCCCTCAAGAGCTGAGAAAGCTAGTTTGTGGCAAGGAAATGGGGTACAGTGTACGCACCGAAAACCAAGATGGCGCACAATAATAATGACAATATACAGCAATATGATGCACCAGGGCAAAGTGCAGGGTCCCCGCCACATGTGCGCACACAAACAAACGCACTGACAAACACAAGCGCGCGCGCGCGTGCGCGCATGCAAACCCTCCCCCCTGCCAAAAAGGTGGGTTTGGGGCAATGACGGGACCCAATGGGCCGTTTTCAGGCCCGTCCGGCCCCGACTTTGCACGGTTACAGACCCCGAGGAACCAGGACAGTATGGACCCGTATGCATACTCCTTCCCTACCATCTCCGACGTTTGTGGCGCCGGACCTGTGGCGACACCGAAGCCCTCAAGAGCTGAAAAACTAGTTTGTGGCAAGGAAATGGGTACAGTGTACGCACCAAAAAACCAAGCATGGCGCACAATAATAATGACAATATACAGCAATGTGATGCACCAGCAAAACTGCAGGGTCCCCGCCACATGCGCGCCACAAACAAACGCACTGACAAACACCATCGAGCGCGCACGTGCGCGCATGCATACCCTCCCCCGTGCCAAAAAGGTGCGTTTTGGGCAATGACGGGACAAAGGGCCGTTTTCAGGCCCGTCCGGCCCCGACTTTTGCAGGTTAAAGACCCCGAGGCACCAGGACAGTATGCAAAGTATGCATACTCCCTCCCCTCCATCTCCGACGTTTGTGGCGCCGGACTGTGGCGACACCGAAGCCCTCAAGAGCTGAGAAAGCTAGTTTGTGGCAAGGAAATGGGTACAGTGTACGCACCAAAAACCAAGCAGGCGCACAATAATAATACAATATACAGCAATATGATGCACCAGGGCAAATGCAGGGTCCCGCCACATGCGCGCAAACAAACAAACGCACTGACAAACACAGCGCGCGGCGTGCGCGCATGCATACCCTCCCCCCTGCCAAAAAGTGCGGTTTGGGGCAATGACGGACCCAAGGCCGTTTTCAGGCCCGTCCGGCCCGACTTTTGCACGGTTACAGACCCCAAGCACCAGGGCAGTATGGCACCGTATGTATACTCCCCCTACATCTCGACGTTGTGCGCCGGACCTGTGGCGACACCAAGCCCTCAAGAGCTGAGAAAGCTAGTTTGTGGCAAGGAAATGGGTACAGTGTACGCACCGAAAACCAAGATGCGCACAATAATAATGACAATATACAGCAATATGATGCACCAGGCAAATGCAGGGTCCCCGCCACATGTGCGCACACAAACAAACGCACTGACAAACACCAGCGCGCGCCGGTGCGCGCATGCATACCCTCCCCCCTGCCAAAAAGGTGCGTTTGGGCAATGACGGGACCCAAGGGCCGTTTCAGGCCTCCGGCCCCGACTTTTGCACGGTTACAGACCCCAGGCACCAGGACAGTAATGGCCCGTATGCATACTCCCTCCTACCATCTTCGACGTTTGTGGCGCCGGACTGTGGCGACACCGAAGCCCTCAAGAGCTGAAGAAAGCTAGTTTTGGCAAGGAAATGGGTACAGTGTACGCACCAAAAAACCAAGCAGGCGCACAATAATAATGACAATATACAGCAATATGATGCACCAGCAAAGTGCAGGGTCCCCGCCACATGCGCGCACACAAACAAACGCACTGACAAACACCAGCGCGCGAGCGCGCGCGCAAACGCATACCCAACCCCCCTCCCGAAAAAGCCGCCTTTTGCTCAAAAATGGCAGCTAAAGAGTCGTTTTCAGCCTTGTCTAACCCCACTTTTGCACGGTAAAAGATCCCTGGGCACCAAGACAATATGGCACTGTATGTATACACTCTCCATCACAATCTTGGGTATGTGTGGCGCCGGGTTTGTGGCGACGACACAGCCCCCAAGAGCTAAGACAGCTAAGTTTTCTCGGAAAGAAAGCTGGTAAGGGTACGCGACAAAAAGCAAGCACTGCGCACAAGAATAATGACAGTATATAGCAATATGATGCACCACAGCAAAGTGCAGGGTCCCCGCCACATGCGCGCACAGAAACGAACACACTGACAAACACCAGCGCGCGAGCGCACGCGCCAACGCATACCCAACCACCCTCCCGAAAAAAACCGTCTTTTGCTCAAAGATGGCTGCTAAAGAGCGAATTTCAGCCCGGTCAAACCCCACTTTTGCCCGGTAAAAGATCCCAGGGCATCAAGACAATATGGCACTCTATGCATACACTCTCCACCACAATCTTGGGTATGTGTGGCGTTGGGTTTATGGCGACGACACAGCCTACAAGAGCTAAGACAACTAGTTTCTCGGAAGGAAAGCTGGTAAGGGTACGCGACAAAAAGCAAGCACTGCGCACAAGAATAATGACAGTATACAGCAATATGATGCACCACAGTAAAGTGGAGGGTCCCAGCCACATGCGTGCACAGAAACGAACACACTGACAAACACCAGCGTGCGAGTGCTCGTGCCAACGCATACCCAACCCGCCTCCCGAAAAAGCCGGCCTTTTGCTCAAAAATGGCAGCTAAAGTGCCGTTTTCAGCCCGGTCAAACCCCACTTTTCAGGGTAAAAGATCCCAGGGCACCAAGACAATATGGCACTGTATGCATACACTCTCCCCCACCATCTTGGGTATGTGTGTCGCCGAGTTTGTGGCGACGACACAGCCCCCAAGAGCTAAGAAAGCTAAGTTTCTCGGAAGGAAAGCTGGTAAGGGTACGCGTCACAAAGCAAGCACTGCGTACAAGAACAATGACAGTATATAGCATAATGATGCACCACAGCAAAGTGCAGGGTCCCCGCCACATGTGCGCACACAAACGAACACACTGACAAACACCAGCGCGCGCGTGCGCGCGCGAACGCATACCCACCCACTCCCTCCCGAAAAAGCTGCTCTTTTGCTTAAAGATGCCGCATTTCTCTTGTGGCAACGAATTTTCCCTGGAGAGAGTAGGTAGCCAAATTTTACTCAAGAGAATTCAGCCCTGACGTATAAAGTGGTTTT
>CM060341.1:29273585-29278585 GCA_030674155.1 Stramonita haemastoma | reverse complement strand
CAATTCTTCTTCTTCGCAATTCTTCTTCTTCGCAATTCTTCTTCTTCTTCACAATTCTTCTTCGGAATTCTTCTTCTTCTTCTTCGCAATTCTTCTTCGGAATTCTTCTTCGCAATTCTTCTTCTTCTTCGAACACTCAGACATCAACTGTTGTAAATGAATAATGATAATAAAAGTAAAGCTTGGCACTGAGACTGCAAACAAAATGTTTGATATTTTGAGATAATATAAAGTGTTTTGTATTGTTTTGTAAAAGGGTCAACAAAATATATTACACTAAAACAGTCAACAGACGCTGGACACTAAAATAGTTACTTACCGTCTCCCCGTGGGGAGGCTGTGGGGGCTTGTCAGTATAAATAGCATCCCCATCTTCTGGAAATTATGTGCTAGAAATTCACAATTTTCTATCTCTCTCTTTGTTTCTGCCTTCTTCCTTTTCTTCCTGTCACCACCTTCTTGTCTATTTTCTGCCTTCTTGATCTATTCTCCTGCCTTTTTTTCCATAATAAAACTTAAGCTGAAGTCGGATGCGCTGGGCCTGACTTGTCAGGCGCTCAACAGCAGTGCTTAGCATATAACAGACAACGAACGTTGCTGTCTGAGCGGTCGATGAAGCAGAAATGATACTCTTTACTTTCGATTTCTTCTGTGCATCCACAGGCACAGGGTGGAAGCCAGGCTCCCTGCAGAAGATTCCAGTCACTTCCATGTATCTCTCAGACTGTCAGGACACGTGGAACCAGGTTGCCTGTGGCAATATCTGCTTCTCTGCGCATGCTGACAGCCCAGACTCTGAGGTTAAGCAGACATCAAGGGCTCCGTCCTGCTTCGTGAGTTTCTATATTATATGTAATTATTATATAGATAATGTATTTTTTTTATTTTTGGATTTTGTGTCTGTATCTGTGTGTTTTTGGAGGTTTGGAGGTTTTTTGTTATTGGTTTGTTGTTTTTATTTGTTTGTGTGTCAAAAACTCAAATCAAATCAAGTTCTTCTGTCTTCGTTGAACACTCAGACAGCAACTATTCTTGTCTGTCATATAAGCAAAAATGCGTTGAAATGACAACAACGACGACGGTCAATGATGATGATGACGACGACAACGAAAACAATAATTATGATAATGATAGTCATGAAGCTGATAATGATTACTAAAACAAACAACGACGATAACAACAACTACAACAACAACAACCACAAACCACAAACAAACATTTTTAAAAATCACAACAACACACACTGACAACGATATTGAATATCAACAAAACGGTGGGCAGGGTCAGGCGGGGTCTCCTGTGGTGTGTGGCGGTGTGGTGACAGGCCTGCTGTCCTGGGGCAGCGCCTTCCAGTGCTATGCCCACCCCCTGGTCTTCACTCACCTCCCCTCTTTCCGGGGCTGGATCCGCAAAGCCTTGCGTGACTAGAATGAGAATTATGAATGAGGAATGTGGGTTGTCTGGTTTTTAGCAATGTTTTAATAATATTTTTTTAATATTTTTTTTTATATCGAGGATAACAGAATAAGCAATCATGTGCTTTTTTCATCCGGTCCCCGTGTGTATGCAGTTTTGTAAATATTGTCATCTGTTCCCACCGGCACACGATGGCCTACTCTTACGAAAAGCGGAACAGGATTTAACGTGTGCGCAAGATGTTCTGCGTGCGTTCGCACACGGGGCCTCGGTTTAAAGTCTCATCCGAAGGACTTTTGGGGAGAGTGGAGTCAGCACTGATGTTAACTCCAGGAGAAAAATTTCCTCGACCGGACTCGAACCCGGGTCGTCAAATTGCCAGCGCAATGTTCTGACCACTAGGCTATCTTTAAGTTAGTTAAAGTCTGTCCTGAGCCTAAGGCTCATCAGGCCGGTGCTTATCCCGGTTTCTGTGGCGTTAAGCGACTGAGAGTCATAGACTCCCCCCTGGACAGGACGCCAGTCTATCGCAGGGTTAACCCCCAACACAAGGTCGGTACCTCTTTTACACCTGGGTGGGGTGAGAAAATAGCCGTAAAGTGCCTTTTCCAAGGGCACAACGCCATAGCCGAAAGCTGGGATCGAACCTGCAACCTTTAGATTACGAGTCCAATGCCTTAACCACTAGACTACAGCGGCGGCTGGGTTTTAGCAATGATCATAAATAAAGATGGAGGTTGTTGGGTCTTTGCAATGATTATAACTTAGTGTTAAAACAATGATTATAAAGATGGGGGTTGTTTCGTGTTAGCAATGATTATAAGGATGTGGGCTGTTGGGTCTTAAGAATAACTATAAATAATGATGTAGGTTGTTCAGTCAATGATTTATTTTAAACAAAGATGTAGGTTGTTCAGTCAGTGATTTATTGTAGGTAAGCATGTGGGTTGTTTAGTATCAGCAATAATTGTAAAGATGTATGTTGTTTAGTGTTAACAATAATTATAAAGATGTGGGTTGTTCAGTCTTGATAATATAAAGATGTGGGTTGTTCAGTGTTAATGATATAAAGATGTGGGTTGTTCAGTGTTAATGATATAAAGATGTGGGTTGTTCAGTGTTAATGATATAAAGATGTGGGTTGTTCAGTGTTAATGATATAAAGATGTGGGTTGTTCAGTGTTAATGATATAAAGATGTGGGTTGTTCAGTGTTAATGATATAAAGATGTGGGTTGTTCAGTGTTAATGATATAAAGATGTGGGTTGTTCAGTGTTAATGATATAAAGATGTGGGTTGTTCAGTCGTGATGATATAAAGATGTGGGTTGTTCAGTGTTAATGATATAAAGATGTGGGTTGTTCAGTGTTAATGATATAAAGATGTGGGTTGTTCAGTCGTGATGATATAAAGATGTGGGTTGTTCAGTGTTAATGATATAAAGATGTGGGTTGTTCAGTGTTAATGATATAAAGATGTGGGTTGTTCAGTGTTAATGATATAAAGATGTGGGTTGTTCAGTGTTAATGATATAAAGATGTGGGTTGTTCAGTGTTAATGATATAAAGATGTGGGTTGTTCAGTGTTAATGATATAAAGATGTGGGTTGTTCAGTCGTGATGATATAAAGATGTGGGTTGTTCAGTGTTAATGATATAAAGATGTGGGTTGTTCAGTCTTGATAATAATTATAAAGATGTGGGTTGTCTAGTCTTAGCAATAATTATAAATGTGTGGCTTGTTCAGTATTAACAATAATTATAAAAATGTGGGCTTGTTCAGTTTTTACAATAATTATGAAGATGTGGGTTGTTTGGTCTTTGCAATGATTATTAAGATGGGGCCTGTTTAATTTTTGCAATGATTATAAAGACGTGAGTTGTATGTACAGTCTTAGCAATAACTATAGAATGTGGGTTGTTGAGTTTTAACAATGATTATAAAGATGTTGGCTGTTTAGTATTAACAATGATTATGAAGATATAGCCTGTTAGGTCTTAACAGTAGTAATAAAGATGTGGGTTGTTGGGTATTAGCAATAATTATGAGTCTGTAGGTTGTTTGGTATTAACAGTAGTTATAAAGACGTGGGTTGTTCAGTCTTAACGATAATCATTAAGATGTTGCTTGTTCAGTATAAGCACTAATTACAAATGTGTGGCTTGTTCAGCGTTAAAAATAGTTATAAACACAGATGTGGGTGGTTCAGCACTAGCAATAAATACACAGATTGTGTTGTTCAGTGTAAACAATAATCATAAATAATGAAGTGGGTTGTTTAGTGTTAACAATAATTATAGATAAAGATGTGGGTTGTTCAGTATTAACAATGATTAGAAATAAAGATGTAAGTTGTTTAGTGTTCACAATAATTCTAAACTAAGATGTGGGTTGTTTAGTGTTAACAATGATTATAGATAAAAGTGTAGGTTGTTTAGTGTTCACAATAATTCTAAATTAAGAAGTGGGTTGTTTAGTGTTAACAATATTTATAAATAAAGGTGTGGGTTGTTCAGTTTTAGCAATTCTTAGAAAGATGTAAGTTGTTCGGTTTTAACGATAAGTATAAATGATTCTGTGGCTTGTTCAGTGCTAACAAAAATTATGAATAAAAATGTGGGTTGTTCAGTCTTAACTGACAAAAAACGTAGTGGGCTTGTCTTGTGTGTGTGTGTGTGTGTGTGTGTGTGTGTGTGTGTGTGTGTGTGTGTGTGTGTGTGTGTGTGTGTGTGTGTGTGTGTGTGTGTGTGTGTTCTTCTTCTCATTGGTTTAATGTCCGTTCACTACAAGGTGATTTAGACAATGGTACATTCACGTTAAGAATGCACTGAAAAGGGGATGAGGGGAAAAGTGGAAGGATAAAGAATATAATGGATGATGATAAGTTTATACAATTTCATTTATAGTAACTGACCTACTGGTGACTGGCAAATACTTTCTGCAACTGATACTAGGACATGCGACTCGGAATCATACAGAACACTTTGGATAATTCCGTATTTTTCCCTTAAATCTATCCCTTTGCTTTTATACGAGGTAATGAGCACAGGGCAATCAAACAGTATATGGTGGACTGATAAAATAGCAGAACAAGTGCAGAAAACATTTTTTGAATATTTAGTTTTCCAAGCATTTAGACGTAATTTATGAATTATAATTTCTATATTTCGTGGGCAACACAAACGATTTAAGTGAAATCTAAAAATACTTTGAACATACAGAGTTTGCAAGAATTGAAATAATTTCAAATGAAGATAAACGTAGACCTATACTATTAATCATTATGTCACTTGTACATTCTGAAGCACCACGTTTTTCCAGAGAATCTGCCAATTCATTCCAGTAAAGACCGCAATGTGATGGCACCCAGCAAAATGTTATCCCAATACCTTTAAAAACAAGAGAATGCACAAGGAACTTGATTTCAAAAATAACATCATTTCTCAGTTTAGAGTTCCAATGTTTTAAAGCCAGTAAAACTGATTTTGAATCAACACAAAAAAGAACATTGTGAATCGCAAGAGAAATATTTGAAAGATAATTTAGCGCCATAAGAATTGCGAACAATTCAGAAGTGAATATTG
>CM060341.1:29248585-29271085 GCA_030674155.1 Stramonita haemastoma | reverse complement strand
AGCCAGCCAGTTAGCCATCCGTTTAGCCAGCCATTGATGAAAGAGCATAGCAAAATGTCGAAAAATGCAAACTTAACAGCAAACTGAAGGAAGCCATCCAGTTAGCCAGCCAGTGATGAAAAACAAAGAACCCCTCCCCCCAAGTTATCACCCTCAAAGCCGATGCCCCATGCTACACATGGAAACGAACTCGGCTCTACCATGGAGGGTTTCAGAACTCTCTTGCCAAGCCAACAATTTTCATTTTTGAATTGACAACGACTGAGAGAAAATCATTTTGTAGACAGGCTTCCAGAAAATCTACACCATGCATCGTCGCCACATAGCGCAATTTTCCCCCCGAGGCTAGAGGTATTCACTGTTTTTTGTTGTTGTTGTTGTGTAGTATGTTGTTTTGTTTTGTTGTTCATAATTACGTTCAATGTTATATTCTTCAAAAAATTGTTTCTGTTTTTAACTGCAACGAATTAATATAGTATTTCGCTGTTTGTCGTATCCTGGTGACTTGGAGTTTTGGGTTTTTTTTTCTGTTTCTTGACTGGAGCTTCGACGTTCTGGCTATAGTGAGATTTTTGCGAATGCGACCGTTTTGTTGCCCATTAAGTAGCTGCATTTTGGCTACAGGAAGGATTTCTCAATATGACATCAGTGGTACACGCACGTACGCGCGCGCACATGAACGTGCGCCCATACGCACGCATACACACGCGCAAACATACGCGTGCATGCACACAGACATGCACGCGCGCACACACGCACGCGCGCATGCACACACAATACACACACGCGTTTCTTTCTCTCTTCCTTCCTCTCTCTTCCTCTCTCTTCCTCTCTCATTTTCTTTTTCCTCCCTCTCCGTCCCCGTCCCTCCCTCTCTCTCGGTCTATCTCTCTGTGTCTCTCTGCTACTCTGTCTCTCTGTTACTCTGTCTGTTTCTCTGTTACTCTCTGTCTCTCTCTGTCTGTCTGTCTCTCTCTGTTTTCCCCTCTCTCTATCCATCCATCCCCCTAGGCCCTCCCTCCCTCCTCTCTCTCTCTCCCTCCCTTCCTCCCTCTTTCTCTCTCTCTGTGTCTCTGTCTCTCTCTGTGTCTCCCTCTGTCTCCCTCTCCCCCCCTTTCTGTCTCTCCTCTCTCTCTCTCTCCCCTAATAAGACATTGCACACAACTTATCACACACACTTTTGTCTGTACTTACAGCTTCTTTGCAGAAACACTGGATCTACCTACACCACGACGCTAGACTTCATATGATTCACAATGATCTTGCCTTGTAAGGCCCCATGTTTGGTAGTAAAGGGTAGGGAATGGATAACAAAAGGAAAATTTCAACAAAAACTTTAGACCTAATCAAGATATTGCTTTTTTGGGGGTGTGGTACATAGTCAATCCTTTATCTTTATAATGCGTATTGTGCGTTATCCCCAATCCTTTAGTTTTTTGTTGTTGTTTTTTATTCGTGGACTCAAGTTAACAGCAGTTTAGCTTGGCGTGTATCAATGAGGTTTTCATGAATGCAAAGCTTGCCAGTTGTCAGACAGCTAGCTGCTTCCTTGCTCAGCTGATTTGCCGATTTGACTTGTAAAATATTTTCCCTTTGCTCTTGTCGGATTTTTGTCCCTTGAAAGTTCTATGTCCTGGCTTTGGTTTGTCTTTGTGTCTCGAGCTTCCAGTCTTTGTGTTCAGGTTTGAGTCTTTCGTGTCAGGTTTGAGTCTTTTATGTCTAGATTTGAGTATTTTGTGTCTTTGTGTCCAGGTTCGAGTATTTTGTGTTCAAGTTTTAGTCCTTGTGTCCAGGTTTGAGTTTCTTTGTTTCCAGGTTTGAGTCTTTGTTCGTGTTTTGAGTCTTTGTTCGTGTTTGTTTTTGTGTCTAGCTTTCAGTCTTTGTGTGTCGTCAAATTGCGAGCGCAATGTTCTGACCACTAGCTCTCCAGTCTTTGCTTTTGACTTTGGGTCAGATTTTCCTAAAGCTTCAACTGATCACTGGGCACCTTCCGATTGCAATCAGTATTCCTTGCTCCAATAACAAAAATCAGTATGACTAAAACTGTTAAAAATATAAAATATAATAAATATTAAATAAATAAAATCTAGCAAAAATAACATGACGTAGAAATTCAGAGATAAAACAAAAAGTAGGGTTTAGTCTAAACTTGAAATAAAATAGAAAAAATTAAAACAAAATAAAATAAAATGAATCAAAAGTAAGGCATAGTCTAGACTAAAAGAAATTGAATTAAAATGAAATTAAAATTGAAATAATAAAATAAAACCAAAAACCAAAAAATCAAAAATAAATAAAATAGGGAAAAAGAAAAATGCAAGAAATCTGAGAGCAATCTGGGTGACAGTGATCTATCTTCTCCTCCGAAAACACCACCACCTCCTACAATGGCTTGGAGGCTAGGGGTCAGAGCATTGTGACTTGGTCATTTTTTAAAATACTTTTTTGATACTGAAAATACCAGTACCTAGAACAGCTTTGAGACAGTTTTCCTGAGGTATTGCGAATTGGTCATTCCCTTCCCATTAATTTTCTGATAGGTTTCCTTAGGTCTAAAAATAGCAGCGGCTTTGAGATGGTTTTTATGAGGTATTGTGACTCTCATTCCCTTTCCATTTCTGATATGTCTCCATAGGTCCAAAAGTTTTATCACAAAGTTTTCTGACAACGAAGTTTCCTTATATCTGAAAA
This sequence comes from Stramonita haemastoma, assembly GCA_030674155.1. NCBI lineage: Eukaryota > Metazoa > Mollusca > Gastropoda > Neogastropoda > Muricidae > Stramonita > Stramonita haemastoma. The sequence goes on along the minus strand of CM060341.1, from coordinate 29,268,394 downwards.
TATCACAGCCTACAATGGCTTTGAAATGGTTTTCATAAGGTATTGCCAACTGATCATTCCTTCCATTCCTACGGCGTTTCCTTGTCCTTCCCATCCTTTATTTATTAAACACGAGTCCTAACTTGGCGGTCAGTTATTACGTGGACCATCCTGAACTCATCAGTGGGGCCAGGTGCTGCTAATCATCGCCTTGGATCCTGGCATCTGTAAGTACTTTGCCGCTATAGTTCAGAACTTGTTGATGTTATACATGATTCAAGTTTCGTTTATTTTTTATTTTAGTTTTTGACATTTTTTAACATTATTTTCATCCGATATAATTTTCTATATCATATTTTTAAAAATTTATCTGATTTTTATTTTCTGTATCATTTTTTTTACAGGTAACTTTTTTTTGTTCTGAGTCTTATGTTTAGGAGAATCAAGCTCACATTCTTTTTAAAAATGAATCAGTTGGGGTTTTAGTTATAAAAATCAAAGGGTGTTATGTTGCTGTAAACATGGAAGCATCTAACTCTGAAATGGAGAGTAACGTAATGGTGTTGAAAAAAAGCCGCCTTGTGTGCAAACTATTTGAAGAAAAAAAAATCACTCATATAATTTATTTGATTAAAATAGCTACTCCACTGTAATATATGTGACAATTTAATTTTATAAACTGGTTGTACTCAAATTTGACTGAACTGGTGAGGAAGCATGGTGAAATCTTGTCGGAAGAAATTAATTATATGGGCCAATAAAACAGGCAGGGTTTTCAGTCTACTGATGATGACTTTCTGCTTTCAGGGGCTCTGGGTCTGGAATCAAGTGCCAGTGACCTGACATGTGTGAGGGCAGCCATCATGAACTACCTTTTCTGAAAGCTAGACGAGGTATTTACATTATTGTCTCTATTATGTTTTCTTTCATTTATGGCCAGATACTATTGTCTGTCAGTTTTTGCTGGTGCTCTCTTTTTCCTGCCCACATTTTTTTAAAATTCCTCATCTAGAGCTTTGAGGTTCTTTAATGGTGCGACGTTTGTGTACGTGACCCAAATTTGCCAACAATTGAAGTGTTGGTGCAGTGTTGGTGTAATTTAAACATTTCTCAGTATTGTATTCAGTGTAAAGTGGTTAATGCTTACCTTTGTGATCCCAGTATTCCCATTAAGCCTGTAGGTTTTTTCCTCGCTAGAAGTAGGCTGGGATTTTTAAAAAGGCAACAGAAAACGATAAAAAACATAGTTTTTATGAGATTTAAACTCGTGAACTACTAAGAGTTTAGCATGTGAACCACTGCACCATGGCATATGGTCAGCTTTATAAAAAAAAATCAAAAACCTATTAGTGGACAAGTCATGTATTGCTAATTTTAGATATTTGTCTCCTATATTAAAGTTTGTGATTTTTATGTGTTCAACCAGGTACCACGTCAGCCACAACAGTTCCAGTGAAATCCAAGGTAGCAGTTCCAGACATAGCCCCCAGCACGACTGAAGCAGATAGAAGACACAGCCATTGTCCTCCGAGGCGGGATGAGCCTGACTGAATGGGGACAAGCATCGCTACTACTGTACAGCAACGTCCGTGTATGTACCTGCGTAAAATTGAATCAAGATGCCTCATATTTCGGCAAAATCCAGGTTAGAAAATAAATAATTATAGTTTGTAACCAAAGACGTTTTCCTTTAAATGCATTGTGTCCCTATTTTGCCCGCGGAAATAATTTGTAAAGTATTTTGGTCGGAAAACATAATTTCTGTGTTTTATAATAATCTTAGCTACATTAATCTTTTGAAGACTGTCCCCTGTAAAAATACTGTTGAAATAACAAGGGATTCAAGAAAGTTTTAAGTTTATGAAGTATTTATGATTTAAATCTTATAAAGTGATAATGCGAGAAAGCATTTCATTTCAATCTTTGATCTTATAAAATACAATTGAATTGGTAGACACTCTGTAAGAAAAAAAATCCTGATTTGAATATTTTTGATGTAACATGATGAGGTCACTGTAATTTATGACCAAGAAAACCCTCTGAAGTTTTAATACTGGTGATTAGGACTCCCAGGCTTTTAGGGGCTATTGGACTGAAACCACCAGGTGCCTCAGGTTTTCTTTCAGCCATCCTGAACTGGGGCAAGAGGTGGGGGGCATGCTTTGGAAGAGTGGTATGGTTGTAGACAGGAATTTAATTATTTTTCAGCTGATAAAACAAAAGATGAAATGTAATGTGAATTTTATTTCGCTACAAAGTGACATTAATCCAATTACTTTGATGTCTACTTACTTTTATCTCGACATATATTAATTAATATATGTCGAGATAATAGGCACAACTTCTATTGCTTTTTTAAAAGAGTGTTAATAAATTTCAATTGTAACTAAAAGTTGAAAGCAACTCATTTTGAACTTATTGGTAACCAAGCAAAAGTTTAAATGTAATAAGTGTCTTTAGAGACATAGTTGCAATTGTATATTCTTGCTACATGGCATCTTTTTGATAATAATTTCGGCTAATCAAAGCAAAAGTTGAAATTTGATATTTTCAATCAATACTTGTGAAATTTTATTACAAAATGGCATCAAATCATTTTGATAGTTTTGCTTATAAGGCAAAAGGTGAAACGTGATATTGTCTTTAAAAGAATAATTGTAAACTTTTTGAGTTGACATCAAAATGAAATCAATTTAACATTGAGCTAATGAAAGAATGGTTGTGGATGTTTAAAGTAAATTGATGCAACAAAGCACAGCAAGAGATGAAGTGTGAATGTATTTAGAAACAATGATTATTAGGAAATAATTCTGTTTGAAAGTGGTAAGATTAACTCATAGCAATGTCTGTACTAACATAGCTATCAGAGTTGTCCCTGTCACTGATGACTGCTTAACTGCTTACAGGAACAACTGGACAGGAACCAAGTGCCGAAGAACAGACACGCCATCCAGCACCACTTGTCGGTTACCAGCACATGATCAGGTAATAGGTTTGTATCAGAAACTTTTCCCCCATCCACTAGACCATAAGTGGTGGTCTGAGTTCTAGTCTTTTGGATGAGGCAATAAACCGAGGCTCCATGTGCAACACGCATTTAGCGCACATAAAAGAACCCACAGCAACAGGACAGTTGTCCCTGGCGAAATTCTGGAGAAAAAAGCCACTCTGACAGGGAAACAAATTTACATGCAGACAGGGGGAATACGTGACACTGCTCTTGTGAGGACGCGCTCTCTCCAAGGAGAGCAGACAGAATTCCATGAGAGAAGTGTGCAGTGAGCTAAAGTGGTATATACGCTTACACACAAATGCAACACGAACGCACGCAGAACGTTTTACGCACACGTTAAATCCTGTTCCGCTTTTTGTAAGAGTAGGCCATTGTGTGCCGGTGGGAAGATATTTACAAAACTACATACACGCGGGGACTGATATAAAAAAGCACATTGATGCTTATTTCATTATCTTCGATATAAAATAATAAGATAAATAAATAAATAAATAAATAAATAAATAAATAAATAAATAAAAAAAATCATCCCATGAAGGGCAATTACAACACAAAACACATATAATTGATAGGATTCATAACCCCGCGCGCGCGCGCAAGCACGCACGCATGTACGCACGCATGTACGCACGCACGGACACACACACACACACACGCACACACACACACACACACACACACACAAACGCACACACACACACTCTCTCTCTCTCTCTCTCTCTCTCTCTCTCTCTCTCTCTCTCTCTCTCTCTCTCTCTCTCTCTCTCTCTCTCTCTCTCTCTCTCTCCCCAAATCTTCATCGCCTCGCCAAAATGACAAACTCCCTCTTTTCTATCTCTCCTTTCCTGTCTTCTCGCTCCCTCCGCTCGACGGCAGATACTTTGTCCTTAAGAATACCCAGATTCAACCTATCTACCGTTGGCCGCCGCTCTTTCTCTGTTTCTGGTCCATCGATCTGGAACGACCTTCCTCTCTCCCTCCGGCAAAAGCCTATTTACGACACTTTTAAATCCAACCTCAAGACACACTTATTCCAAACCTAAGTTTTTCTCCTTCCGCTTCCATCTCTTACCTGTCCCTGCCTTCAACATCCACCTGCCAAAGTGCATAACGTTTGTAGGTGTGTGTGTGCGCGCGCGTGTCCTGCGTGCTTGCGTGCGTGCGTGTGTGTGTGTACATTCGAATTTGTTAAAACTGTAAATTGTTGTTGATTGTGTGTTGTGATGGTCGAATGCAAGCGCTTTGATTTGTTTTTTACAAGAAATAGCGCTATACAAATTCCATGTATTATTTTTTTTCCCTTAAACTGTCTACTCTCCCTTTTTTCTCTTATAAATTTTCTACCTTTCCAGTCCATTCTTTTTGTCCACAAGCAAGTCTGACAACTTTTTCCTTCTGTTAATTTCAGATCTTGCGACATTCTGAGGACATCTGTATCAAGGACAGCACCACAGTCAAGGAAAAGGACTTTCCAGTAACCAACAAAAACTGTCACCAACTGGTTACGCCAAGCGCCTGCCTCTCTCAGGAAAATAAGGTTATGACTGTCCTGGTTTGACTCTTATGGTTGGCCAGGGCGTGGATACATACAAGGAATATCGGTAGAGTTGGTTTTTAAAACCGTGGCTTGAACCTGTATAGAGTTGCGCAGTTTTGATCCGAATTCTAAAATTTTAAATTGACAAGGTGACAGTCTCGATAATTATGGTCTGTGTTGTCGGTAGGGCTGTAAAATATTGGATTGGATTAGATTTGTATAATGAATTGCTGTTGTTGCCTTCATTAAAATCGGTAAGAATCCCCCCTCCCTTCCTCTCCCAGCTTCTCAGCTAGAGCTCCGAGGTTCACTAATAGATTTTTGGATAGGTGACTGTTTTTTGCCTAACGTTAAGGTAGACACGGGTCCAAAAGTGGCCAAAACCATGTTTGTTTGTTTTTAGAATTAAAAACTGCTGGATACATTTATGGAGATCTCCCTGTGTGAATTTTTAAAAATTCACGTTGTGGAATATGTCTGTAAAAACAGGTTACCTCTACTTATTATAGATAAAAAGGTTTAAGAGTTTGAAACATCTAGTTTTGGCGGCCATATTGGATTGTTTCAATGTCAACAGTGCAGAAAACTGGGTAATTCTTTGATTTTTGTCCTTTTCAAGTGATGCCTTTTCAATACATGGCATAACTTTAAATATGGGTCTGTAAACAAAATTTCATCAGCTTCGACCCCCATGTCCCACCTTAAGGTAGCTGCAATCCGTATTCAGGGATAATCTCTCGATTGTATGAGTTTATTTCACAGAATATTAGTGTTAGATAGTTTTCAGGGAAATGGTGTCTTGTGGTGTCATCTTGTGTTATATTCGGTTTGTGTGTGTGTGTGTGTGTGTGTGTGTGTGTGTGTGTGTGTGTGTGTGTGTGTGTGTGTGTGTGTGTGTGTGTGGTGTGTGTGTGTGTGGTGTGTGTGCGTGTGTGTGTGTGTGTGTGTGTGTAAAGGTGATAGTTGTGGAGAGGAGACATTAGCTCGGAAGGAGAGGGAAAAGGGTGTTTAGGAGGGTATGGAAGCACATTTAGAGCGGTGAAATAGAAAGAGGGTTGGTTTAGGGGATTTTTCTTTTCTTTTTTTTTTAGGTCCTAGGCTACAGCTCCGAGGTTAACCAATAGTAAGAGTGGTGCTTACGCGATGATTTTTGCCAACCATTAAGGTAGCTGCATTCCGACTTCGAGAATCTACATGGTTTAATTTTGGACATTTGTTTTTAATCGATGCGACTGGTTCAAAATATTTCAGGCCAAAACTCTTTTAATGATAGCAGAATTTGAATTTTTGCGGACACCGAAGTCTTATGCATGGCCTCAACTTTTTGATAGAACAGGCGACTCTGGTTTAAAGCTTCATACTATTGCCAGATATTTATAACCGTTGCTTTTGGTAGGGTTATAAACATGAAATGAAATAAAATACCATTCTCTACAGCTACATACCATTTTTCTATGTGCTATTGTGTCCATATGCATTTTAACATTCAGACCGACCAGCTGACTGACAACCCTTCCCCGCTACTAACTTTTTAACTTTAACACTAACACTAACCTCAACCCTAACCCTGGCCCCATATGTGGACACAAAAGACAGATGGATAATGGTATATGCTGTTACAATGGCTAAAGTCTCTTTCTTTTGGGTTGAAAAGAACTGAATTGTTGAACAAGACTAAATGGATAAAGGGAGATAACACCATGCTTTCAAAAGCGAAAAAAATGGCACGAACAGTAGCGATCAACTTGTAAAAGCACCAAATAATTTTAAACGATTTTTATAATCAAATAACAGTTACTTTCTTTTAAATTTTCCCCCTCGCCTAGAGCTCGAAGGTTTATCATTTGGTCAGATTTATGCATAATTATGCGACCGTTTTTGCGACCGTTTTTTCCCAGTATCCCGATTTGGGGGATATGATATTAGAATCAAATACTACTTCTAGGATAAGAAGGGAAAGGGACGCTAGATTTTTAGGGAAAAGGTTGCTAGGGGGTGGGGGTGGGGGATTGTAGAATGTGTATAACAGGATGGGGATGGATTTCTCGTGTTTTGAGATAATGAAGTATTCATATCTTTTAGATGAAATAGTCGAATTTGATTTTTTAAATTGTTTGTATTCGGTTGTTTGGGGGGCTTTTGGGTTTTGTTGTTGTTGTTGTTTTTGTAGATGATAAAATATCCATAATTCATACTTTACTGTATGGGAATAGGGGCAGGTAGTCGGTTCAGGAGAGTGTAGGGGCCGGTAACATTTCAGAAAAAAAAAAGAAAACAAAAGTAGAGGTAGCTGAATTTAGAAAGTATGATGAAATAAAGTTAAGGGGAGAGCATTTTAGAAAAAAAAATCAAAATCAGAAGTATGGGGCTGCTGTTTTGGAATGATGTGTGTGTGTGTGTGTGTGTGTGTGTGTGTGTGTGTGTGTGTGTGTGTGTGTGTGTGTGTGTGTGTGTGTGTGTGTGTGTGTGTGTGTTGTGTGCTGTGCTGTGCTGTGCTGTGCTGTGCTGTGCTGTGCTGTGTGTGGGTGCTATAAGTAATTAAAAATGTAATAATTATTATTGATAAAGGCAGGGGTAAAACGTTTGTGGTGGGAGAGAGAGAGAGAGAGAGAGAGAGAGAGAGAGAGAGAGAGAGAGAGAGAGAGAGAGGAGAGAGAGAGAGGAAGAGAGAGTATTTGCAGTAAGCAAAGCGCTCTGGCATAGTATACCAAATATCTTTGTCAACCTATGTGTATGGGTGGGTGTGAGTGTGTCATTTTTGTGGGTGTGATAAGTAATTGAAAATAATAGTTGTGAATTTGTTTTATGTGTGTATGATTTAAAGAAATTTTTCTTACATTGCTGTTTTTGCAACCGTAATCAACATTGACTTTTTAAAAAATTGTCATGATTTAGGGAAGTATGCAGGTGAACAGGTGAAGGAAGCATTGAAGTATCACAAACAAAATCTGCAGTATTTTATTTCAAAAATTTTAGGTACTTATCTTATTTAGCAATCCTCCATTAGAAAAGACATTTCATTCTTCAGTTGTTGTTTTTTGTTTTGGGTGGGTTTTTTTTTGTTTTTGTTGTTGTTTTTTTTTACAAAACTCTGTATAGAAAACCATGTAACCCTTCATTCTGTGAGTATAGATTGCAGACATCTTGAATTGATGTGTCCTGTTACCTTATTTCCTTCTTGCCTTTGGTTTTGCCATTGGTCATTATCCAAGTCTTGGCACTCCCAGCCCATTGATAGAATGCTCCATCTGCATCTCTCCCAGCAGTCTTTGATTTACATGTCAGCACAAGTGCACTCTAAAATACCATTTGGGGGGGGGGGGGTTGTTTTTGTTGTTTTTTTTGGGGGGAGCATCTGGAAAGAAACAGGTTGGGGCAAGAGGTTGAACGCCCCACACTGAATTTTAGTAAACAACCAAAAATTCGAAGAACTGAAAAAGATAGAATAAAAGGAACGAAGGACTAAATAAGAGCAAAAAGAGGTTAGAGGCCCCTCAATTTGTTTGTGTGTGTTGGCAAGACTAAAGTGAAAGAATTGACAACAATCAGTGCTAATTGCAGCTCGATTTATTGCCAGCTTTTTTTTTCATTAGTCAAACCTTTTGTACTTTAGCTGTTATGTCCATTTATGCTAATTTTGTTTAATGTTATATATATATATAATATATAATATTATAATATATATGGACTTTACTCAAATGTGTATGTTCCAAAATTCCAGTGTAGCAGTTGATGTGAAATAATGTATTCTAGCAGATAACTGCAATAATACAGTGTGGTATCGGTTTTCGGTGGCGTGTTTTTTTTTGTTCAGCCTTTCTTCTTGCTTTTCCTTTAGTGCTGTCATGAAACATGGCTTGTTAAAACTAGGAAATGGCTTAGCATTTGTGTGTGTTTATTTCTTAAGTCATTATTTTACCTTTATTTTTTCTTTTATATCTAGGATATTGGAATAAGCACTCGTAAACTTTTTTTTATATCTACGTGCGCGCGCGCGCGTGGGTGTGTGTGTGTGTGTGAGAGGAGGAGAGAGATGAGTGGAGAGAGGGAGAGATGAGAGAGATGAGAGAGAGAGAGAGAGAGAGAGAGATGGAGAGAGAGAGAGAGAGAGAGAGAACATGAACACTGAACACTGAACACTGAAAAGTTTTATTGTACATCGGTCTTAGGTCCCTTTACAAAGCATGTTTGAGGCAGGGGGAAGGTAAACATCATAGCGGAAAACATTTCCATCCACAAGACACAAAGTCACACTCAATGCCTCTAGTTATCATCAACCCCATCATCATTTTTATCATGTACATAATCACTGCCATCTGCATCTTCATTATTTATATCTGCAGCTGCAGCAAGTATATCAACATACCATCATCTTCATCATCTACGTCATCATCATCAAAATCATTCTCTTCATTATCTGCACTATCATCATCCTCTTTACATCATCATTACCATCATCATCATTAGTATTCACATCATCATACCATCAGCACACCTCCTTCAGCGGTTCTACCATCTACATCATCCTCCATAATCATCACCTTCAACATTTACATCATCATCACCATCATCTTCAGCATTTTCATCACCATCATCTTCAACATTTACATCATCATCTTCACATTTACATCACCATCCCCATCATCTTCAGCATTGACATCACCATCACCATCGTCTTCAATATTTACATCACCATCACCACCATCTTCAGTATTTACACCATCATCAACATTTACATCACCATCATCTTCAACATTTACATCACCATCATCTTCAGCATTTACATCATCATTCCATCATCTTCAGCATTTACATGATCATCTTCAGCATTTTCATACCATGATTTTCAACATATACATCACCATCATCTTCAGCATTTACATCACCATCATCTTCAAAAGTCACATCACCATCATCTTCAGCATTTACATCACCATCATCTTCAGCATTTACATCACCATCATCTTCAGCATTTACATCACCATCATCTTCAGCATTTACATCATCATTATCAGCATTTACATCACCATCATCTTCACATTTATATTACCATCACCATCATCAACATTTAAATCACCATCATCTTCAAGCATTTTCATCACCACCATCTTCAGCATTTACATCACCATCTTCAGCATTTACATCACCATCACTTTTATCTCAGCATTTACATCACTACATCTTCAGCATTTCCATTACATCCCACCATCTTCAACATTTACATCACCATAATCATCATCTTCAGCATTTCATCCACCATCCATCTTCAACATTTACATCACCATCATCTTCAGCATTTACATTACCATCACCATCTTCAACATTTAACATCACCATCATCTTAGCATTTACATCACCATCATCTTCAATTTACATTCACCATCACCATCATCTTCAACATTTACATCACCATCACCATCATCTTCAACATTACATCACCATCCACCATCTCTTCAGCATTTACATCACCATCATCTTCAACATTTACATCACCATCACCTTTACATTTACCATCACCATCATCTTCAACATTTACACATCACCATCATCTTCAGCATTTACATCACCATCATCTTCAGCATTTACATTACCACCATCATCTTCAACATTTACACCATCTCACCATCATCTTCAACATTTACATCACCATCACCATCATCTTCAGCATTTACATCACCATCATCTTCAGCATTTACATCACCATCATCTTCAAATTTACATCACCATCTTCAACATTTACATCACCATCACCATCCTCAACATTTACATCACCATCACCTTTATCCTCAACATTTACATCACCATCATCTTCAGCATTTTCATTACCATCGCCATCATCTTCAACATTTACACACCATCTTCACATTTACATCACCATCACATCTCAGCATTTACATCACCATCTCAACATTTACATCACCATCATCTTCAACATTTACATTACATCACCATCATCTTCAACATTTACATCACCATGCATCTTCAGCACACAGAGAGAGAGTTTGGGAGTATATGTTGTAAGCAAAGTGCATGGATAGTATATATGTCAACCTGTGGGTATGAGTGTCTTTTTGTTAAGGTATTATAACAGTAGCTATGAATGTCAGTTTTCTGTGTGTGGTTTAAAGAACCTCTTATATTGCTGGTTTTGCAGCGAACTAATATTGACTTTAAAAAAAACTGTCATGATTTGGAAAGGATGGAGCGAAGGAAGCATTGTAATGTCACAAACAACAAATGGAGTTTTTATTACAAACAATATGTGTTATCTAATATAACAATCCTCCATTAGAAAAGACATTTTCCCCTTTTATTTCTGGGTTTTTGTTTGTTTGTTTTGTTTGGGTTTGTTTTGTTTTTACAAATCTTGTATAAAAAAAAACACCTTGTTACCCTTCGTTCTGTGAGTATAAGATAGCAGACATCTTGACTTCGGTGTTCCTCTTATTTCCATCTGGCCTTGTGCTTTGCTGTAGGTCAGAGATAAACCCATCATTACCCAGGTCAGGTACTCCCAGCCCATTATACGACTGCTCCATCTGCATCTCTCCCAGCAGTCTTCGAGTTACAATATCAGCACAAGTGCACTCTAAGATAATATTATATAAATCCTTTTTTGTTTTTTGTTTCATCTCGAAAGAAAAAGGTTGGGGCAAGAGGTTGAACGCCCCACAGTGAATTTTAATAAACCAACCAAAAAAATAAAGAACGGGAAAAGATGGAATAAAAAGAATGAGGGACGAAATAAGATTTTAAAAAATTTTTAAAGGTTAGAGGCCCCTCACAAAAAAATATGATTGTGTTGGCAAGACTAAAGTGAAAGATAGACAACAATCGGTGCAGATTGCAGCTCGATTTATTGCCTGCTTTTTTTTCTCCATTAGTCAAACCTTTTGTACTATATCTGTAATGTCCATTTGCGCTTTTTTTTTTTTTAGGAAAATATAAACTTTATTTCAAATGTATGTATTCCAAAATTCCAGAGAAGCAAATTTTGGGAAATAATGTATTCTAGCAGATCACTGCAATAATACAGTGGGTATTGGTTTTTGGTTTTTTGTATGTTCAGCAAACTTTCTTCTTGCTTTTGCTTTAGTACTGTCATGAAACAGCTTGTATACAACTACAAAATGGCTTAGCGCGCGCGGCGTGTGTGTGTTATGTAAGTGTTTTATTTTTATCTGTATTCATTTTTTTTTTATTTCGAGGATAATGGGATAAGCACTTATGTGCTTTTTCACATCCAGTCCCCGTGTGTATGTAGTTGTGTAAATATTGTCATCTGTTCCCACCGGCACACAATGGCCTACTGATACGAAAAGCGGAAGAGGATTTAACGTGTGCGTAAGATGTGCTTTGTGTGTGTGTGTGTGTGTGTGTGTGTGTGTGTGTGTGTGTGTGTGTGTGTGTGGTGTGGTGTGTGTGTGTGTGTGTGTGTGGTGTGTGGAGAGAGAGAGAGAGAGAGAGAGAGAGAGAGAGAGAGAGAGAGAGAGAGAGAGAGAGGAGAGAGAGAGGGAGAGGGAGAGGGGAAGGAGAGGAGAGAGAGTGTGCGTGTGTGTGGAGGGGGGGGTGAACTTTTTACGATTAGTTTTACGATTTGACAGACTGTATTAGTTGTTTTTTTTTTGGTTTCCTGTGCTGTAAATATTTTTTTCAAGTAGAAGAAAAACATGCATGTTTTAGCAAGGCATGCTGGTGACCAGTTGGTCTTGTATCTAAAACGCTTGCCTTTACCACTTATTTTATTGTCCATCACATCTTTGAACTTTTTTTATCAAAACTTTTAGTGCAGTTTTTGTCAAACACCAAAAGGCGATGTTCATTTTATTTGTGCTTTTTTTTAAAAAATTCACTCAATTTGAAGTAATTTAGCCCTGTGTGAAGCAGTTTACTGCTGCCCTTTGTTTTTTTTTATAATTTCTTTAAACATAACATTGCCCGTGAATGAATGACACAATGCTTTAAAAGTATTTAAGATTTTGTGCTTAGCATTTAATGCTTCATGCAGTATCCATTTCAGAGGCCTGAAATGTCTCCATGCTTTGTCTGTGCAGTTGTGTGATTGGTTTAGTTGTTTGTATCATTCCAAACAATGCCCACAAGCGTTTGTGTATAGCTTGTCGCCTGATCAGTATGGGGGTAGCCTAGTTCAGAATGTGGCATGAACGTCAGTCGTCAGAAACCCGAGTTCATTGCTGACCACCAAATTCGTGAGTTAAATCACGGTTTCACGTTATCTTGCTTTTCGTAAAGTAGGCCATCGTATGCCGGTGGGAACAGATGACATGATTTACAAAACTGCATACACACGGGAACCGGATGAAAAAAAGCACATGATTGCTTATTCTGTTATCCTCGATGTAAAAGAATAAATAAATAAATAAATATCTTTTTTTATAACCATCTGAAGGTCATGGCTGAAATCATATCCCTAACCTACCACTTTATATGAAATTATTTATACAATGGTTTTGTGGTATCTGGTAGACTTTGAGTTATGCAGTTAAGCCCCCACCCCCACCCCCCCCTCCCTTCCCCACCTTTCTCCTATTATTTCAGAATCAAAGTTGTCTCTGTGTTATTTTAAAATATATTGCCTCTGAAGCTACCGTCAAACTTTTACTTTATGAAGGGAGAATTGGAAACACCCTTTGCCAGTAGCATGTTAAGTTTGTTTGCGGGTTTTTTTTTGTTTTGCTTTAGAGTTTCAAATATAGCTTTTGCTCTGAACCCAGTGTAACTTGGTTTTTTTTTTAATCCAAAATGGCAAAAGTATGGATAAACTGTTTACAACCGAATATAGTTACCCTGTGTGAAAATTATCGAGTTTGTCCATCACAATGAGGGAGGAAAATGTTGCATGTTCTTTTTAAAGGACCAACAAAATATATTATTTCCTGTGCCCAATATTGCTTCGATTTTTCTTGTATTTCATGAGTTATTGTGTTTTATGTTTCCTGTATTTTATATACAACATACTTGTATTCTTACAAAATTGATAATTTCATCTGTAAACTAGTGGTGAGCACACACCAATGGCACATGACTACGCGCGTGCGTGCGTGCGTGCGTGCGTGCGTGCGTGCGTGCGTGCGTGCGTGCGTGCGTGCGTGCGTGCGTGCGTGCGTGTGTGTGTGTGTGTGTGTGTGTGTACATTTGAATTTGCTGAAACTGTAAATTGTTATTGATTGCTCGTGTGTTGTATAGGCCAAATTCAAGCGCTTTGATTTGTTTTTACAAGAAATAGCGCCATACAAATTCCATGTATTATTATTATTTTATTATTATTGTTATTATTATTATTATTATTATTATTATTATTATTATTATTATTATTATTATTATTATTATTATTATTATCATTATCATGATGATGATGATGATGATGATGATGTTCTTGAACACGACTTGAAAAATGTCATTTTGGGCGTAAAATCATAATGTTGTCGATTAAATGTTTGTTTACTGTTAGTTTTTTGTCGAGGGGGGGGGGGGGGGGGGGGCTCGGGTTTTTTTATGGGGGCGTATTGTGGTTCTTTTTGTTTTTTGTTTGTTGTTGTTTTTTTATTTTTTTTGTTTTGTTGGGGGGTCACAATATTGTTTTAAAGAAAGAAAGGTTCGTCATGTTTTACTATGTATCTTTTTTTGTTCGGGCTGCTCTCTTCTCTGCTGTCACTTCTCAATTATTTTAATCTATTTGATTTAATTATAACCAGTGTATCTCCTGACATAAATGTCTGGTCGGTTAGGTATTTTGTGTTTGTTGAATACATATCTCTTTTGTCTTAAATAAGTATTCATGTACCCAGTGGAGATTATGTTTATGTTGAATGTATATTTATCTCCTTTTTACAATCATTGGTTGAACTTTTATTCTTGGTGATGGTGATTTTGTTTTTCCTTTTTGTTGCTTTCTGTTTTATCTTTGCTTTTGGCTTTTCTCCTGTTTTGGTAGGGTCTCTCTTTTTTTCTATTCCCTAATCAGGGCAAGGGCCGGATGAAAAAATGCATGTAAATACTTACTCAGTTACCCTTGAAAAATAAAGATTATTCAACTCTCTCTCTCTCTCTCTCTCTCTCTCTCCTCTCTCTCTCTCTCTCTCTCTCTCTCTCTCTCTTTTAAGTGGATTTTGGGGTTTGTTTGCTTTGTTTGTTTGTTTTTTGGGGGGTGTTTTTTTTTTTTTCTTTTTTTAGATAGATGGCTTGATGGAAAAAGAGCAAATTTATTGCGCACTCGATGTACCATCAGGAAATAAAATTTTGATGTGATTATTGTATATTTATGAATATTTTTTTCAGATCTCTCTCTCTCTCTCTGTCTCTCTCTGTGTCTCTGCCCTCTATCTGTCTGGCTGTCTCTCCTCTCTCTTCTTCTCTCTCTCTGTCTCTCTCTCTCTCTCTCTCTTTTCTCTCTCTCTCTCTCTCTCTCTTCTCTCTTCTCTCTCTCTCTCTCTCTCTCCTCTCTTCTCTCTCTCTCTCCTCCTCTCTCTCTCTCTCTCTCTCTCTCTCTCTCTCTCTCTCTCTCTCTCTCTCCTCTCTCTCTCCCTCCTCTGTCTTTTCTTCTCTCTCTCGTCTCCGTCTGTCTCTGTCTCTGTCTCTTTCCTGTCTTCTCTCTGTTCTCTCTCTCTTGTCTCTCTCGTCTCTGTCTTCTCTTCTGTCTTCTCTCTGTCTCTCTCTGTCTCTGTCTGTCTGTTCTTCTGTCTGTCTGTCTGTCTGTCTGTCTGTTTCTGTCTGTCGTCTGTTGTCTCGTCCTGTCTTCTCTGTCTCTCTGTCCCTCTCTCTCTCTCTCTCCTCCTCTCCTCTCTCCTCCTCTCTCTCTCCTCTCTCTCTCTCTCTCTCTCCACGCACGCACGCACGCACGCACGCACGCAGCACGCACGCACGCACGCACGCACGCACGCACGCACACGCTTTAAGAGAAGAGGAAGAAAGAGACGAACAGAAACGCACACACATAGGCTACACCCACCCACGCACACACACACACACACACACACACACACACACACACACACACACACACACACACACACACACAACACATTCACACACACACACACACGGATAAAAAAAAATGAGGGTGAATTTGAGATAAGATAAAAAAAAAAAAAAAATTAAGTTCACAATATTTTTGCAAGGGAAGTAAACAGCTACAGTCCCATGCTTACGAGTAGTTCTCCCTTCCTCGCAAACGCGCTACAGAATTGAATAGGATGTGACAACATTCAGCGTCACCCCCCACCCCCCACCCCCCACCCCACCCCCCCACACCCCAAAAAAGCACATAAACCAGAAAAAATTACATGAAAAAGACTTAAGTTTTCATCCATTAATTTTCTTGATACAGCTGTAAACCAGATTTTTTTAAAAAAATGAACAGAAATAATATACAATTAACAAAATTTTCTCAGTTGATAAAACAGCACTGAGTAAGTACAAGAGAGAGAGAGAGAGAGAGAGAGAGAGAGGAGAGAGAGAGAGAGAGAGAGAGAGAGAGAGAGAGAGAGAGACAGAGACAGAGACAGAGACAGAGACAGAGAGTGGGGAGGGTAGGGGGCGCCAAGCCAAGCCAAGCCAAGCCACCTCTGGTGCAATGCGACTGATTATGTGGTGGAGCGTCAAATTTCTAATAAATAATTTTTTTTTAAATCAGGGAAACCAGGAATAAAACCGGCCAGAAGGAAAAGAAAAAACAAACCAAACAAATAGAAGACAGAAAGACCACTAAAAAACAGAAACTTTCAAAGAAATAAACAAAGCAGGGAAACTAACGAAGACATTTAAAGAAGAAGTGAAACAAAGTATACATATAGATATATGTATATATAATAATTATACGTATCTATACCTCTCCCCTCCTCCTCCTCCCCGAATAAGGCGCACTTCAAAAACGTGTGACACAGGACCGCGCCAGTTCGAGTCCAATCCTCCCCCGAGTTTTGCAGAGTAACAGACCCCACGGCACCAAGAGAGTGCAGTACTGTATGCATACTTACTCTACTAGAACCCCTGAAAAAAGACGCGCTGATTTACGAAAAGATATGACAAAAGGGGGCGGTTTCAGTGCCGCCCTAACACAACGTTGCAACAAAACAGACCCCACGGCACCAAGGAGTGTTGACTGTATGCACACACATTCTACTACCATCTTTCAAATGTGTGGTGCCGGTCTTTGGCGAACCACAGCCCCAAAAATGACAGACCGGCTTGAATATAAGCACGTTTGCCGAAACAAATGCTTGTACGCTGTACCCAAGAAAACATACCAGAACGCATGACATTAATGAAAATATACAATAATACGATGTACCACAGCAAAGTGCAGGGCCGCCACTACATGCTATTCAACTCAAAACGTACCACAACACAGTGCAGTGTCTCCGCCACACGCGCGCACACAACAAACTCACACACAAACACCAGCGAGCAAACGCACGCGCGCGCGCATACATACCCCCCCCCCCCCTTATGCATAAGCTGAAAAAGGCGGAAAAGATGTGACGAAAACGCCGATTTCGGGCCACATGACACCCGCAATTTTGCACAGTTACAGAGCCCACGGCACCAAGACCGTACTCTACTCTATGCCTACAATCATTAAAACCATTTTTGATGTTGTGGCGCTGGACTTGTGGCGACATCGCTACCCCAAAGATGGCAACCCCGCTCTCACAGGGCCAAGTTTGTCCCAAGGAAGCATGTTACAGTGTATGCAATGATAACCCCTACAAATGCCATCAAATAATAATTTCATACAATATGATGCACCACAGCAAAGTGCAGGGTCTCCGCCACAGGTGCGCACACAAACAAACGCGCGCACAAACACCAGCGAGCGCACGCACACGTACGTGCACGCATACATACCCCCTATGCCAAGAACAAAAACAACAACAAAAAACAAACACCCCCCCCAAATAAAAACCAACCCAATAACAACTACAAAAAAACGACACCAAACACACACACACACGCCAAAAAGCAACATCAAAAACAACAATATATTTTTAAAGCCAAACCAAAACAAAGACAAAAACCCCATCAATCCAAACAGTTTCCCATCTGCTTGGTTTTCACAACAAATACAATATTCGCACTCATCTGACCCTGAACTTACTTTTGACAAAAGTAGTAGCAGTTTCTGTCTGTCTGTCCGTAGCTCATCTGTCTGTCTGTCTGTCTGCGGATCTGTCAGTCTTTCTAACTACATCAACAAGTAATTATTGGCCGTGACAAGACGACAATCTAATATCATCTTTTTTTAAAAATCTTTTTTATTTCTTTATTTATCTTATTCTTTATATCGAGGATGACGGGATAAGCACTCATGTGCTTTTTTTTAATCCAGTCCTCGTGTGTATGCAAGTTGTGTAAAATATTGTCATCTGTTCCTACCGGTACACAATGGCCTACTCTTACGAAAAGCGGAACAGGATTTAACGTGTGCGCAAGATGTTCTGCGTGCGTTCGCACACAGGGCCTCGGTTTACATAGCTTTGGCTGTGGATGATAGTATATTTCGACACTGCGATAACGGACGCTAGCCTGTGTGATTGATGATTGATGATGATGATTGGTTAAGTCCGTTCGACTTCAAAGCTATGGGTCCATGAAGTCGTGGGTTTGAATCTTGAATTGTTTAAATTCACACAGGGAGATCTTCATAAATGTACTCCAACAATGTTTTATTCTATAAAAAAAAAACCAACATGATTTTAGGCACTTTCGGGCCCGTGTCTACCCTTAATGCTTTAGTCAGGGAGACTTCATTTGCTAATTTTGTCTTTTTCCTTCTCTCGGTTTTTGTGTCTCTAATTTTTTTTGTGGGTCTCCTTCTCTCACTTTTCTGTCTCACTTGTATTTTTTTCTGCCTGCCTGCTTGTTCGCCTGTCTGTTTGCCTGTCTGTGTGTCTGTTTTGTGTGTGTGTTTTTTTCTGTGTTTGTATCTGTCTGTCTGTCTGTCTGCCTACAGTCTGTTAGGCTGTCTGTCTGTCTGTCTGTCTGTCTGTCTGTCTGTCTGTCTGTCTGTCTGCCTACATGTCTGTTTGGCTGTGTGCCTTCCAGTCTGTCTGTCTGTCTGCGTGTCTGTATGCCTGTCTGCCTGTCTGTCTGCCCGTCTGTCTGCCTGCCAGTCTGTCTGTCTGTCTATCTCTGTTTCTTCTCTATCTCTCTGAGCCTTACTGTGTTTTCTGTCTATCTGTCTGTCTGTCTTCTATTTATCTCTATCTGCCTGCATGCCTGCTCTCTCTCTCTCTCTCTCTCTCTCTCTCTCTCTCTCTCTCTCTCTCTCTCTCTCTCTCTCTCTCTCTCTCTCTCTCTCTCTCTTCTCTCTCTCTCTCTCTCTCTCTCTCTCTCTCTCTCTCTCTCTCTCTCTCTCATAGAATTTGTGTGGGTGTTGGTGTTCTCATGTTATTGGTTTGAAATTACATACCTGCAATGTTGTTTGGAAAGGAAGTAAGATTGGTATTCATGATGCAGTTTACCCTATACACTTCCATTAAGCCTATTCCTTGCTATAGTATATATCAAATTTATATATGCTTTCATTTTAAATTGTAAAACAATGTGTCAATCTTACCCATGTTTTTTATTTTGCATTGCTATAGTATGTGTAAAACTTATCAATACTTTTATTTTGCAATGCTACAGTATGTGTGAAATTTATCAAAACCTTCATTTGCATTGCTATAGTAGGTGTCAAATTTATCCATGCTTTGATTTTTCACTGCTATAGCATGTGTAAAATATATACATGCTTACATTTTTCATTGCTATAGTGTGTGTGGAATATATCCATGCTTTCAGTTTTTATTGCTATAGCAGGTGTAAAATTTATCAATGATTTCATTTTGCATTGGTGCAGTGTGTGTAAAATGTATCAATGGTCCCTTTTTAATTGTGATTGCAGGAGTGAAATTTATCCATGCTTTCATTTTTTCATTGCCACAGAGTGTGTGAATTTTTTTTTGATGCTTCCATTTTCCATTACTATAGCGTGTGTGGAATGTAACCATACTTTCAGTTTTCATTGATATAGTACATTTAAGATCGATCAGTGAGTTCATTTAGCATTGCTATAGTGGGTGTGAAATGTGTATTGCGAGTTCATTTTTCATTGCTATTGCAGGCATGAAATTTATCCATGCTTTCATTTTTCACAGCCATGGTATGGGTAGTTTAAGTGAAATTTAACAATGCTTTCACTTTTCTTTACTATAGTATGTATGAAGTGTTTCCATGCTTTGATTTTTCATTGTATAGTATGTGTGAAATGTATCCA
>CM060341.1:29218585-29243585 GCA_030674155.1 Stramonita haemastoma | reverse complement strand
TCCACTTTGAGTGATACCAGTCTTGTGGTAAAATAACTAAGTCTTCAATTTTAACCTCTTTCCACTTTAAGTGAGACCAGTCTTGTGGTAAAATGATAAGTAAGTCTTCAATTTCAACCTCTTTCCACTGTGAGTGATATTAGTCTTGTGGTAAAATAACTAAGTCTTCAATTTCAACCTCTTTCCACTTTGAGTGAGACCAGTCTTGTGGTAAAATGATAAGTAAGTCTTCAATTTCAACCTCTTTCCACTGTGAGTGATATTAGTCTTGTGGTAAAGATTTTGCTGGTGTTGCAATACCTCTCACAGAGTATTCTAAGGGGAAAACATGCTCTGTTGGACTCTATCTCATTTATTATTATTATTATTATTATTATTATTATTATTATTATTATTATTATTATTATTATCATTATTATTATCATTATTACTACTACTACTACTACTACTACTACTACTACTACTACTACTACTACTACTACTACTACTACTACTACTACTACACTACTACTACTACTACTACTACTACTACTACTACTACTACTACTACTACTGCTATTTTTATCATTATCATCATCATCATCATCATCATCATCATCATCATCATTTTTATTGCTCCTCTTCTTATCCTCCTCTTCTCCTCCTCTTCTTCTTCTCCTCCTCCTCTTCCTCCTCCTCCTCCTCCTCTTCCTCCTCCTCTTCCTCTCCTCCTCTTTCCTCCTCCTCTTCCTCCTCATCATCATCATCATTATCATCATCTCTCTCTCTTCTCCTCTGTCCTAGTCTTTTTCACAGCATACACCAGCGACCGGTCAGTGTCGATGGGCAGTAACGCCCCCGTCAGGTTCGACACCCTGGTCACCCAGATAGGGTCAGCCTACGACCCTTCCACAGGCGTCTTCACCGCTTCCGTGCCTGGCGTTTACGTCTTCTACGCCCAGCTGATGAACCGGGGCAGTTCCCCCACAATCCACTGGGGCATCGCCAAGGGAGGCCACTTCCTGTGTATGGCTACCAACGAGGCAGACAACAACTATGACAAGGGGTCGTGTCTGGCCACTGTCCACCTCGGGGTTGGGGAGAGGGTGTTCGTCAGGCGTGCCCTAGATGGCACCCCGGGTATGTTGCTGCAAGGAGGTCCCTGGTGTTCGTTTAGCGGGTACCTCACTTCTGTGGATGTTTCTTGAGGAGGAGGAGGAGGAGGAGGAGGAGGAAGAGGAGGAGGAGGAGGAGGAAGAGGGTTCTTAAGGAGGGTTTTTGAGGTGAAGGTTGTGGTGGTTGTTCGATGTTGTTTTTTTGGTGTTGTTTGTTGTTGTGAGTTGTCTTTGCTTTCAGTTTTGTTGTTGTTTTCTTTCTTTTCTTTTTTCTTTTTTTTTGGGGGGGAGAGTTGTTTGTTCGAATCTTTTGTCTATCTCTCTTTATTCTGTTATTCCTTCTTTTTTTTTTTTTTAGCTTTGTTTTATTTTTTTGATGTTCGTTTTTGTGTGGAATAAAACAGACAAATAACACATTTGTGTTGCTGGTACCTTGATCGTGTATTGACATGACGCGGTGCGTATCCGTGTGGGTTTTTTTTGTTTATTTTTTCTTTTCTTTTTTTTTATTTCGAATATAATAGAATAAGCACTCATGTACTTTTTTATATCCAGTCCCCGGGTGTGCATAGTTTTTGTCAGCTGTTGTCACCGGCACAAAATGGCCTACTCTACCGAAAAATGGGAACAGGTATTAACGTGTGCGCAAGATGTTCTGCGTGTATTCACACACGGACCTCGGTTTATAGTCTCATCCGAAGGACTTATGGGGAGAATGGAGTCGGCACTTATGTTAACTCCAGGGAAAATGTCCCTGGTCCCGCAGATCACGTTTGAGTGTGTGGTTTTCTGTTGTTGTTTTTTTAAAATTTTATTCAAGTCAAGTCTTCATGGGTGCCCCCACTAGTCCAAGAAAATTTTATTTTTGGTAGAGAGTAAGTGCTTCAAAATTTTTGACTACACAAACTAGTATATTGATCCTTCCCGATTACATTCTACTGGTGTTAACAAAAGTTTTGTGGCGGGATTTTAATTAAAAACACTTTTTATGTCGAACTACTTTCTGTCGATTTCGCGAGCGGGCCGGAGTTTTAGTCGCGCGCAGTCTTGTTTTCGCGTCACTCGCTGTTTCAGTGTCAGACCCCTCGGCGAATTAATCAGATAGAGATAAGCTTTCTTTGCTGACCATTATATAGCTGTAAATGGATGATCCAAAGTCCATATTGTTTGTGAATCTTGCTACAGTCACAGAAAGATTGAAAGTAATGAATAAAACATGTATGAGAAATCCGCGGAGGAAGACACAACGAAAGGGTAGCAGACGCCACAGCACAGGTGTAAAAAGACACATCCGCGCACAGTAGTAAAGTTATCATACAGTCAGTTTGTTTTGTAAAATCGGAAGAAATTATGTTTAAAATAATAGTTATTTTGATAAGCAGATGTGTGTGTGTGTGTGTGTGTGTGTGTGTGTGTGTGTGTGTGTGTGTGTGTGTGTGTGTGTGTAGGCCTAATCAAAAAGATCTTTACTGAAACTAAAACCTAAGTTTTCACAACGGTTTTCATTTTGCCCTCACAAAAATATCTTTTTAAATGGATATAAAAACACATTAATAAAGGATAGGAAAACAAAACAGTCTTAATCTAGATACAAATAATATAGTATAAAAAGGAAAGGAAACAGAGAAAATGTACTGTTCACAATATAGCCGAAAGAAGACAGCATGATGTGCTTGATTCAGACAGAAAAATAGTGAAGAAAAACAAAATAACAAGGCTAGACATAACAGTTTATAAAACAAGCTACAGACACAGAATAATCTAAAGAATAAAAGAAGTGGTCATATGATCTATTCCTCTGTGTGTGTGTGTGTGTGTGTTGTTTGTGTGTGTTGTTTGTTTGCTTGTGTGTGAGTGTGTGTGTGTGTGTGTGTGTGTGTGTGTGTGTGTGTGTGTGTGTGTGTGTGTGTGTGTGTGTGTGTGTGTGTGTGTGTGTGAATATAAGTGACACCTACATACTAACATGTTGATCTGTTGCAAGAAATCATGGAACACATTTGTATCAACTGCAAGACCCCAGTACCACAAAAGCCACCTTGTACAGTGACCCAGAAAGGCCCAATACGATCAACCATTGCAGTTGTCAGTTAAAAGACAACAAAGTTGCCTGTGTGAGGAACTCTGTACATAAGGAATGCCGTGTCATGTACGCCAATAAAACAGTTATTGATGCTAGAATTAAGGAGACCTAAGGACAAATCTTTCCTCGGAAAAGCAGAAATTTGCAGTCAAGCATAGAAAATAGAAAATGTTTGTTGGAATGATGCATACTGGATTCAACACTGTATAACTGTGGTGATGCTAACTGCCTCATTGTAGGTACAGCATTAGAGAAAGCCAGAGGAGTCTGTTTTCAGTCGAAAAGATCCTGCCTGTGGAAAAATGCTAGAATGTGCATTTTTTCGAGAGCATGCATGCGTGTTCATGACACCCAACATCAGCAAAGAGCAAGTGATAGCTGCAGAAGAAAAGACCACTGCAATGATGCATGGTGGCAAGAACAAAGATTCCTTGGACAAGCTCCGATATGTGCTACATGCAGAAACCAGCTACTTCTGTTATCATTACACCCAAATAAACTGCCCCCAACATCCTCAGCTGCAAAGTTCCATTCTATGAAGACCTATTTCCAGGTCCATGAATGGTTGCATTCAAATTCACATAGTTTCCAGTTAGAGCCCAGGACTGGGGATGGGAAATAAAACATGGAGTGATGTTTCCAACTATAAATATATGGACTAACCCCTGAAGCTCCTCTGTATATTGTAAGATGTTTTTAAAAAAAAAATTATTGTAAGATATCATTGTCTGACTGAATGCCGAACAGCAAGGTGTACATGCTGTAAACATGGCCTTGTGTCTTCAGTTGCCTGTGGGCAATGCAGAGGGCAAAGCTGCACACATTCAGAGTTGCTGAAGGTCCTGGACTCTCCGATTAGGAAGACACACTTCACAGTTCATGCAAAGATGTTGGATATTTACTTTTTGTTGAACTGCCATCTTCATGACATTGGAACCGAATCTGTGAACATCTGTAAAATATGTTACACAAGTGATTTTGTGAACCAATAATTTAATCATTGGCAAAATGGTAAGCACCTCTTAACTGTCGTCAAATTGAGAAATAGAGTAGTTTTTGTTAATGAACACAAAGCTGATGATGTGTATTCAACAAAGAAAAACACCACCAAGGTGATTGTCCCTTGCCAGTAGTTTTGTATTGACTGAAAATTGTACTTCTTTTGAAGGCTTGGGTCACTAATTTTACGGAGGGTGGGTAAGCAAATAATTTATAACAACAACAGAATGTATCAAACGTCATGTTCTTTGCATCATATGAATGTATTGTTGAGTGATTAACATTATTACACTTATAATGATTGCACAATGTTTAAGTATTGCTACCTATAGTAATGTTATCTGTAAACCTTTTTTCAAATTTGCAAACTGGAAGTACAATTGCATTAGTTTTCCCCCAGTAAAAAGGCATTGGGTTGTCAGAGTGTAACAGTTTTAGTTTAGAAATGTAATATACACAAGCCTGCTTTAATTATGTGTAAAAATTACTGACTGGACAGCAATAACAGCTTGCAAAGCAGCCCAAATGGGAAATACTGTTTCAGCTCAGCTGGACTGCACCTACTCTTTTCAAAAACGAATTACAACTTATCCCCCTCTAAAATTGTTATTAAAACCATTTAGGATGGTCAAGTACACCCACCAAAACATAAAACAAGTGAAAAAATTGGAAGCAATTTCTTTGTGTCAGAGCCCTTTTTTGGCAAAATTTTCACGGACTATGGTAGGAATCCAAAACCTTCCCCTACCAGGAGCAAAAAATGTTACGGACTATTACCACAAAACACTGAGCAAAAAATGTTACGGACTATTACCACAAAACACTGAGCAAAAAATGTTACGGACTATTACCACAAAACACTGAGCAAAAAATGTTACGGACTATTACCACAAAACACTGAGCAAAAAATGTTACGGACTATTACCACAAAACACTGAGCAAAAAATGTTACGGACTATTACCACAAAACACTGAGCAAAAAATGTTACGGACTATTACCACAAAACACTGAGCAAAAAATGTTACGGACTATTACCACAAAACACTGAGCAAAAAATGTTACGGACTATTACCACAAAACACTGAGCAAAAAATGTTACGGACTATTACCACAAAACACTGAGCAAAAAATGTTACGGACTATTACCACAAAACACTGAGCAAAAAATGTTACGGACTATTACCACAAAACACTGAGCAAAAAATGTTACGGACTATTACCACAAAACACTGAGCAAAATATGTTACGGACTATTAACACAAAATACCCCTAAACCAAAAGGGGAGTGACCATCAGTGCCCTTTTATCCTATCTCTCATATCAAAATAAACTCTGCTCTCCTTATCCTTTCTTTCTATTAGAATAAAAAACGAAAATCTCCTCTACAAAATAAAGACAAAAAATGTCAGAATAAGAAAGTGTAAAACCCTCTCCACTGCCCAGGCTCATTTGACTTTTAAGGACTATTAAGGACTTTCAGCCTGAGCAGTGGAGAGGATTTGGGTATTCACAACGGCTGGAATGCCGACGTGACACATGCACACACACGCACACACAGGCACTTGTAATCATTTCATGGAACACAACAGGACAACACAACCAGAGTACAGCACGACACGCCATAGTACACACAGTGACACAGTGACAGTGAAAACAAAAACAGATGAAACACATACAAACATAGAAAATTTGTTGCAACCTGGAATCGAACCCACCCTAGCTTTTGTTTTGGCATTGGCAAGCATTCCGACTTCCCCATAGCCCTATGCCCCAAGGGCAACAGTCATATAAAAAAAGTAATAAATATAAACTTCTGTTCTGTGGTGAAATACATTTGTCAGCGATAGGCCACTCACACTTTGTGTGCCTGTGTGAGAGGAAGCCCCTTATGTGTATGCTATTGCGTCAGACAGAAAGCAGTGGGCTGATCTGTCTTTGTTTTTTTGTATTTTGTACCACTTTACTACTAGTTTGACATGCTTTGAGCTTCTCAGTTTAAGTTTAATCCTTTCTCTTTCTTGTCTGTCTGTTATAACATCATTCTCCCTTTAGGCAACTATTAAACCCATCTCTGTCTTTCATGGGGAAAAGAACAACAACCTTTAGCTGTTCACGAAAATCTTTTAACACAGCATTGTATTTTTGTGTTAGTATCCAAACACTTATCTGTGCCTGTCGTCCACTGAAAGCAAGTTTTGACAAGCTGTTTCTTTTCTTTACTATGTCACGTTCAGCTGATCATTCGTCTATTAAGAAAAGTGTCACTGTGTTCTGAATAACTTATAGTAGTAGTCTAGGCACTCACTGAGCTTATCTGAGGGGTCTACTATAAGTATGTTTTCATCTGTCCACACATATTTATGCTCTCTGTATGTTTTATTGTTTTGTAGTGTCGGACAGAATATGACAATAAACTCGAAATGATTTTTGTACACTGTTTGCAATAAATCTAATACAAATACAGTCTTTCCATAACCAGTCTGCCCGCATATTAGAGAGCAGTGTGCTTCTTAAGGCAAAAAAACCAACTCACCCATTAGTAAACAACATCTTTTAGTCTGTTACCTTCAATGATGAGTTGTGCATCCATCACTACATATAGATATATTTTATGTGCTCATCATTTTCTTGCTCTTTCTCTATCTGAATAGTTACTCCTTCTGACCCATTTTCAACGCGTCTTCCTGAACCATGCAGCTTATTATCATCTGTGACCTTAAGTCAACCCACAGCGCATATTTAGATGTCAGGTATTCAAAAAGCCTAACATCATGTAGGTGAAAGATTTGCAAGCGAGACCTGTAGTGGGATCATTGTGTTGACCAGCTACAAAATATTTTTTTACCTCAACAAAGTGTTAGTATGGCAGATAACCTGAGGCATAGACTGGATTTGGCTGACCCTCTATATATAGTGCATGACAAGTGCTTAATACGAGGATTGATAAACCTCTCACTTGATCTGCCAAACGGACTGTCTGGTTCTTCAAACAGCATCAATATGCCTTTAAGCGACCTTGCAGGAGTGTTCAAATTAGTGTTCCATACAGCATTTGCTTTGCTCTTCATTATTGTGCTATGATTAAGCACTCTCTCATAGTAGATTGCAAGTTTTGACTTATACTGTTGTGCAGTCAGACGTGCAAGCTGTGGGTGATTGACATCATACTCTAAAGATATACCAGATATTTTGTACTTTGCTTCACTGTCACTGGATACGATGATAACACACGTACACTGTCATCAAAGGTTAGCTCATATGACAGTCTGTCTTTCAATGCACCCTGATAGTAAGGCATATGAGAGCTGAGCAGTTCAAAGTCTAGGGGAATACAGAACCTATTGCCATAGGCTCTTGCTATGGCTGCATATCTTTTTCTGCTTCCCTTATCCTCAGAATCTACTCTATGTTTTAGCCCTGCATCATCCTGTATGCCCTGATAAACAAGGTCATCTCTTTTGTTAGTTGGCAACCATAAATCAGTATAGATTAAGAAAATGTCTGCATTGTTTAGTGACAACACTTGTCTACCTTCCAGCTTGACACTGATCTTTTTTATGATAGCCCTTCCTGGGTTTGCAACCACAGTTCTGTTTGGATCTTCAGTAGACTCTAGATCAATCTGAAAAGCAAACCTAGTTGTACCCGGCACAATGACATTATCATTTCCTAAATTAGGAAACCTAACAGTCAGAATCTGATTCTCATCTATAGTGGAGGGGTTGTTTGTGATGACAATTGACTGTCTGTTCCCCTTAATGCCCAGGGGATCTTTCAAACGCCTGTATGGATAAAGGGTTTCTCCAAATGTTAACTGAGCCATCTTGTTTCTTTATGTAGCAAAATAAAAAATAAAAGTAATAATAGTACAATGGAAGACTATGATGTTGATGTGTTTTTGCCTGCTGATGATATGGCTGAAGCAGCAGCACCCTTGCATTCCCTTCGAAGAGAATTATTAGAAAGCAGAGTCAAAGATTTTCACCAAAGCTTGGGGCAACCATTACCAGAAGTACTAGACCATACTGACTATGACATGGACACCAAAGACAATCTGTATGATGTAACTGAAACAGGAGAAAAGGTTTTATTAACAAACAAAAAGAATCCCCATCAATTTTTAGTAAAAAATACACTCAAGCAAAGATTAAACGCTGCCACACAGAGAAAACTTGGTATTAGTGACGCACTGACTGGCAAACTGTCTGTTGCACAGCTACAGAATGCTGAACAAACCCTACCAACAAACATTGACAGTATACCTCTCCAAGACCTAGCACTATCAGCAAACACAACAACAGAAACCATTAGACAGTTGAAAACTAGCTTCACAGACACAGCACCTTTACCCATGCAAGAAATAATGGGACTCAATCAAGCACTGCAGAGTATTAGAGGTGAACTGATAAATAATCTAGCAAAACTTGGCGAAGTAGACTGACACATAGAACTAGAAAAGAAGTTAGCAGAAGCATACGATACTAATCTAGGACAGGAAATAAAAGAAAGAATCACACAGCGTCTAAAAGATCTGCAAGATGAACGCCAAGCAAGATTAGAAGTCCTGCGCAATAACAAACAACAACTACAATCTCAGGTCAGCAGAATAAAAGAAACAATCCACCGCATTCTCTATGAAAACACAACTCTAGCAGAACGAATTCGTACTGTTTTGGGAGCAAGGTATAACAATTGTTAGTGTAATTACTGCGTTAGGCTTTGCGATAAGTACACTTATATATGCATTGACAGGAATTACACCAACACCACCACCACCATCACCTTCATCACCACCCACAGGCACAGGATGGGTTAAGAAACAACGTAATCACTTATCAGACTTGCTGAAAAAAAAACTAGCACTGAAAGCCATAGACCCTCTACCAGGTATAATTGGTTCTGTTGTTAGCTGGCTATTATCAACACTAGGAAAAGTTGTAGGGTTTATGGCTGAGCATTTGTGGTCTTTACTATTATTAGTTGTTGGTGTTTTGCTTTCTAGGGTAAAGATAAGTAATTCCACCAAAAACAAGAAAGACTGACAATGCAGTCATTTCATCTACATGATTATCCCTTACAGGGTGTGTTACTGTTGGAGTTACAGGGTGTGTTACTGTTGGTGTAACTAATTGTGTGTTATGCATGAGAACATCTTCTTTTTATGCACTGCAGTAGTTGTAACCCTTGTTGGTTTATTGTTTACTCTTTCATTTTTGCCGAGTTCGTCTCCTGCAATGAGGATTTTATTGTTGTAGTTTATGATTGTTCCTGTAACCCCCCTCACAAAAACTATTTTTGTGTTTGGTGTTACTAAGCGTTAAGTTCAGTAACTCCCTTGTAGAGTTGAGTGATCGCCCCATAAAAAAAATGCCTATTGGGATATTTCTGTTTAAATCTCACTTCCTGCCTGGAGCTAGTTAGGGAAGGGAGTGTGACTGGACTCTCTGAGTCTGGATGTTCCTGATTAAGTTTTGGTTTCATTTTGTTAACTTTGTTTTTGATCAAACTATCTGTTTAAGCCAATTTTAGCTTAATTCAGAATAGTTTTGGAAGGTTCAGGAAATCTATATGTTTGATTTAATTTCACAGGTTTTTAGCCTGTGAACTAACAGTGAGACCTAGAGGTTGTTTCAAACAAAGAAAGCATGTGGTAAATTTTAACGTAGTCATGGTTTTTGTTGTATGTTTAACTTTTGGTAAAATATTGTTCAGCTATTAAAATGCTGGAGGTATTCTAGTGTGGCTTTACACTACAGATATATGGGTGTGAAGGCCTACTTGATTTTTGTAATGATTTTATCACTAAGAATTGTGACCTGTCTGTGATAGATTATTTAGTAATTCCAAACAGGTACAATGGCATTGAAATGTCATTGGGGACATTTATTTAAAATAAATACTCCTTTTTTATTAATGTTGGCACAGTTTCATAGGATGGACCACCATCTGTTCTAAAGTAAATGAAACATGTGTGAGACTACTACTAAAATTATGAGATAATTTTAGAGGTTATGTTAGATTGTTTTAAGAATGTTTTATTTTCATGAGAATGGCAAACTGAATAGGGTGAGAGTGCATTTTGGTAATTGAGCTTAGTGTTGTAAACAAGCTCAGTGATTGATGGTTGATGTGTGAGTATTTGAAATATGCGGTAGGATTGGTTTTGTGGTGATGTTTTTTACATTGTATGTTCTTTTTATTACAGGAACATCGTCTCCCCTGTCACATCTTGCATTGCCCCATCGTTAAATCTCCAACCATACCATTGTTGTCTTTATTAAGGGCCTTGATCGGAGACTGAGTCATTGATTCTCAATTTGTTGTATTAGGACTAGACAGATTATTTTGTTGTTGTTTATTCAATTGTACTTGTAATACAACTGGTGATTGATGTTGTTTATGTGGTAGTGTTGTAGGTTGTGTTGTGGAATATATGTTGTAAACCCAACTTAATCGGTCTGGAGTCACATTGAATGAATGTTGTTGTTCGTCACGTTCAGTGTATTCAGTGTGGCTGCTGAGTGAGTTGAAGTTAATTAATTTCACTTACCTACTCCCTACCTCTTCTATATTTCTTTTCCCCTATTTTTCTACTATCCTCTTTCTATCTCCCCTTTATCACTCCCGGCCCATAAGTAGCTGAGCCCTACTCTTCTTTAGGGTTACTAAAGAAACCAGGAATTATTCTAGGACTCTAAGACTTCCGGTAGGGAATTAGGCTGAACGGGAATTAGAGTGGCAACTTAGATAATTCCCGTGTAGGACCCGTTACATTCCTATCTGCAACTGCATGTTGGAAGGTAGCATATATAAATCATGCCCTACAGCAAAGTCTACCTTAGACCTTGCATAGTGAAGAACATCTTGATAACGCTTAATGCTTGATGGCAGGTCAATAGCTGAGCTGATACAGTCTTCAAGATTAGACAGATACTGTTTTGGGGCATCAAACCCAGTGCTTTGATCCATGATGCTTGACCTTGTTTGTGCCTGGGCTCCAAGGAAGCACCATACATATGCACTAACAGAATCGTTAATCCTCGCTAATCCCGCTCTTGTGAATCCTTCACTCTTGTCAAGAATGAATGTTGTCCACGCCTCTCTGTGCTCTTGCTCTATTGACCCCAGTGTTACAGCAGTGCCATGAGTAAAAGACGTGTATGGTGGGTTCCAGTCATAGTTATACTTTCTGTGCACACCCCAATAATACAAAGTCCCCATACCGTGATTGCTGTCCAGTGTTTGTCTGAAGTCAGTCTTGTAATTGATGTCAAACTCATTGCACAACCTCTCATAAGCTTTCATCTTAATTCTGTTATTGAATGGATTGAAGCTGGTATCAGTAGGCAATGGGACCTGCAGCTCAGATAAGATGTGCCTGAACTGATAGTACATATGTGTAAAGGGTCCTACAAGAGAATTATCTAAGTCACCACTCTAATTTCCGTTCCGCCTAATTTGGTACCAGAAATTTAGAGTCCTAGATTAATTCCTAGTTTCTTTAGTAACCCTAAAGAAGAGTAGGGCTCAGCTACTTATGGGCCGGGGAGTGATAAAGGGGGGATAGAAAGAGGATAGTAGAAAAATAGGGGGAAAAGAAATATAGAAGAGGTAGGGAGGTAGGTAAAGTGGAATTAACTACCTCAACTCACTCAGCAGCCACACTGAATACACTGTGAACGTGAGAATAACAACATTCATTCAATGCAACTCCAGACCTAGCAAGTTGGGTTTACAACATATATTCCACCACACGACCTACAACACTACAACATAACAAATCACCAATTGTACTGCAAGTACAATTAAGAAAAAACAAAAGATATTCTGTTCAGTCCTCAAACTCAAATCAATCTAGAATCAGTCTTAGTTTAGAAACCTAATGATGGGAGTGGGGAAGGCAATGTGACAGAAAAAAAAACAATGTTCCTGTAATAAAAAGAACATACAATGTAAAAAATATCACCACAAAACCAATCCTACAGTATATTTCAAATGCTCACACATCAACCATCAATTACTGATCTAGTTCACAACACTAAGCTCAGCTACCAAAATGCACTCTCACCCTATTCAGTTTGTGATTCTCATGAGAATAAAAACTTCTCAAAACAATCTTACATAACCTCTAAAATTATTACATAATTTTAGTAGTAGTCTTACACATGTTTCATTTACTTTAGGACAGATGATGGTCCATCCTATGAAACTGTGCCAACATTAATGAAATGGACTCTAAACTTATTTTAAATAAATGTCCCCAATGACATTCCAATGCCATTACACCTGTTTTAGAATTGCTAAATGATTTATCACAAATAAATCACAATTCTTAATAATAAAATCATTACTACATAATTTTAATAACTTGTCTCACAACATGTCTCATTTACTTTAGGACAGATGATGGTCCATCCTATGAAACTGTGCAAACATTAATAAAAAGGACTAACTTATTCTAAATAAATGTCCTAAATGACATTCCAATGCCATTACATCTGTTTTAGAATTGCTAAATGATCTATCACAAACAGGTCACAATTTTTAGTGATAAAAATCATTATAACAACAAGCAGGTCTTCACACCCATATATTTGTAGTGTAAAGTCACACTAGAATATTTCCAGCATTTTACTAGCTGAAACGATATTCCACCAAAAGTTAAGCTTATGACTGTGTTAAAATTTACATGCTTTGTTCAAAACAACCACTAGGTTTCACTGTTAGTTCACAGGCTAAAAGCCTCTTCAATTAAATTAATGCCCCCACTGACATTTCAACTGTTTGGGTTTTCTAAATGATATATCACAAATAAGTCAAAATTCTTAGTGATAAAATCATTACAAAAATTAAGTAGTCCTTCACACCCATATATTTGTAGTGTAAAGTCACACTAGAATATTTCCAGCATTTTAATAGCTGAACAATATCCTACCAAAAGTTAAACTTACAACAAAGACCATGAGGGTGTTAAAATTTACCCCATGCTTTCTTTCTTCAAAGCAATCACTTATGGTTCACTGTTAATTCACAGGTTGAAAGCCCGTGAAATCAAATCAAACATATAGATTTCCTGAACCTTCCAAAACTAATCTGAATTAAGCTGAAATTGGCTTAAACAGATAGTTTGACCAAAGACAAAGTTAACAAAATGAAACCAAACCTTAATGGAACATCCTGACTCAGCAAGTCTAAGTCATGCTCCTCTCCCTCACTGGCTCCAGGCAGGAAGTGAGATTTAAACAGGATCCCAATAGGCATTTCTTTAAGGGGAGATCACTCACAAAAATAAGTGAACTCTACAAGGGAGTTACTGAACTTAACGCTTAGTAACACCAAACACAAAAATATGTTTTTGTGAGGGGGGTTACACATGAAACATGTACACAGACTTTACTAGCAGGTTTGGATGGTTCATGTGGTCAGCATATGACATACCACAGCCTGTAGTTACACAGTAGATGGCAAAGTTTAAGTGGTTTTGATAGAACTCTATAGGATTGGACAACCATGCTTTGGCAGTGCCATCATTCTTGATGGATGGGTTTAAGTATGATTTCAGTGGGTCGGGGACCTTGACTTGAAATAATGCTGTCTCTGTCACACCAACATCTAGCTCATCAAAGGTAATGGTCTTTGGCTTATGGTGAGAACCAGTCTCGTATTTTGCATCCTTATTATATTTATACATTATTAGCATTCTATAGTAGATAAAAAATCTTTATAACACTAGCAAATATACAATCAGGCGTACCTGTCAAACTGGCTATTCCTATTGACAACCTCTGCCAACATAAAACAATTGCTTTGCACGAGATCTTCTTCACAGTATCATGGAAAAACATTAACAGTGGCAACAACTGGCTTCATACATTTATAAACCTGAGTGGTGAAGGAGAAAGGTTTACAATACAAGAAGGTTATTATGACTTCTGCACCCTGGAAAAGGAGCTCTTTCACCCAGCAGGCATCACAGCAAAACTCAACCAGGCTAGTCTAATAGTTACTTTATGGTCACAAAAAATGCTTGCCATTGACCCTATAATTGCAGAAATGCTCGGGCTTAATACTGATTTTCATGGAAGTATGAATGATGCTTATGGTGATGATGGATTCTTAACGTGGGTTGGTGAAAAGCCCATTAACATGTCAGTAAACCCTTTGCTTTTTGTGCACCTGTCTCACTTAAACACAACACAAAACCAGGTGGTGTCGAAGACATCAGGCCCTTCTGATCTACTATGAATCCTTTCAGGGCGATGTACTGTGAAATGAGGCACAAGAGCTTTACTACGCTTCAGTTTAAAGAACTAGAAGAAGGCTTTCATGAAACACTCTGCATAACAATCAAGAACTCAGCCCAACAAACAGTTAACTGTGGTAATTTACATATCACACTAAACATAAAATGATAATAACCATATTATATACATACCACTAACAATGTTGGGCGGTCCTGTAATAAGGGCGCCTTTAACCTGCCCAACTATTGAGCTTAAAGACCTTGGTGATGTACAAGAATTTGAGGAAGATGGTGAGATTGGTGAAGTTTATGCTTTTGAGTACACAAACGAAGGATACTACAAGCGTACAGCAATAGATGGAGCTAAGAAACCTCGGTTTCCTTAACTTGAACAGTTGCGCAATATTGAAGCTGAAGCAATAGCAGATTATATTACTTACAAAGTAACACATAAAGGTAATAAATGGCTCTTCAAACCAAGCATCAACAGGCAAATCAAGTTTGAGTTTATCAGTCCATACACTCTATGCAACCGACAGAACTTTCCGTAAAGCAACAAATGCTGGTCCAGTAAACATAGCACTTGCGTATGAATCAGCCAACAGAAATGAATTAGAGATGATAGCATTCAATTTAAAGAACACACTACCTGCTTCATAGAAAAGACTCTGTGACTAAACCATCTACCACCTTGCTACAGTTCCTTCCAAACTATCCTCTTGATGATCAGTACACAATGATGTTTGGCTTTGTAGCAAGAAAAGAAAGAGCCACTTTCTTGCTCATGGATGGAATTGGTATCAACTGGAAAGACTTAGATGTTGAAGCCCTCAGATTTGCTATTGTTATTCAGAAAAACGGTGATGATGATGTTGAAGGAACCATTTCTAGTGACAAAGTCAACTTGGTCCTAATCCCACCACAGCTGACAGCATTAGCATCTCTTAATCTACATCAAATTGATCTCATTGCCTTCTATTACACTGATGCTGTACTGCACAACAAACAACTACAAGACTTAATGGCAGAATTCCAATAAAAGATTACAAATGTTTTTTAAACAGTATAAGAAGAAGATGACGATCGTTAAATATCCTAAAGTTCCCAGTGCACCAGATGCTGAAATCCTGGTCAATGATAACACTAAAGCTAACGCCTTTCGTTTGACAAACATTACACAGATGCAACATGACATAGAGCAAGAACTAGCAAAATACACAAAATGCAGGCGCAGGTACAGATCAGCATTCAGTGTGCTGAGCTCTGTTACTACAGGTACAACAACTCTGTCCACAGCCACAGCAGGAACAGGCATTGCTCTCTTGGCTACTGGAATTGAAGCTCCTGCAGCAATTGCATTGGGCTCTGTTTCAATAGCAACAGGAGCTTGTTCATTTGTCACATCTGTCTTTTCAAAGAAGGTTGTACGTAAAC
The DNA here is from genome assembly GCA_030674155.1 of Stramonita haemastoma. Lineage (NCBI taxonomy): Eukaryota > Metazoa > Mollusca > Gastropoda > Neogastropoda > Muricidae > Stramonita > Stramonita haemastoma. Next base: position 29,227,734 of record CM060341.1, on the reverse strand, counting down.
TAGAAAAACATGATGCCATTGTTGCCTTGACACTAGCTCAGCACAGCTCATTCAGACTCATTATTAGCAAAGCTCTAACAGATGCTACAATATCAGAAGAGGAGTTCAAACGTCTTCAGGCTGACTATGATGACTACAAGCGCCAGAAATTCGACCTTCAGCAAAAGTACGCAAAACATCTACTGTGGACATCAAGGCAGTAAAAAAGGAATATATAAAAAAGGGTATCTGCTTGGCAGAGACAGCGATCAGCTAAGTACTCTTTTAAGGAGCTAAGAGTTACCTGTGGTAGATTTACTGCTTCATACCGTAGCAAGAAGAAGCAAACAACACAAGCAATTAATTAATCAATTGATTAATTATTTTTCTATATATGAGTAAGATAATTCATTTGAGGCTCAATATGAACATGGTGTTTCAGACAACAGAGCTAGACATTACACAACTACAGGATGTGGTTCAAAGCATCCAAGATGCAATTACACAAAATAATACCATACAACTTACACATAGATCCACCAGTAAAGGTGCAGTTGATTGCTGCATTCATGTACAACACAACAAACAGAGAAGAATTAACTGTTCATGTGTCAACAACACAACAAACTTTGAACTCATTTGAGGAGCTCAACACAACATGGGCAGAGGAGATGATGCGGAACTTTGAACATGCGGCTGAAACAGCAAGGATGAGGGGATCAGGATGGACCGTTGGTGAGGTTCTTCATATAGAACTAAAACAAACAAAGTTTCATCCCATCGTTGGTAGAAGCTACGTTCCCTTACCCCCTGATGTTGTAGCAAAATGTGCTGTACTGAACATTCAGAACACTGATGATAAGTGTTTTATGTGGTGTGTTCTGGCTAGACTGTACCATGTGGCAAAGAATGCAGAGCGAGTTTCAAACTACCAGCATATGGCGACAAGCTTGACTTCACCGGCATTGACTTTCCTGTTGCTGTTGGTAGTAATGGCAGGTTTGAGGAGTTAAACCCAGGTATCAGTGTGAACGTGTACACTTTGGAAGGCGAAGCAGGACCTGCTCTACGCCCACTCAGGATCTCAAGGAATTCTCCCACCATTGGCGATCCTGATAAGAATCATGTAGACCTGTTGCTGGTGAATGGACATTATACACTCATCAGACCAATGAGTAGACTCATTGCACAAACAACAAAAGGGCACCACAAACAAGAGTTCTGCAGACAATGCTTGGTTCATATTCCATCTTTACTAGCAGCTGACAAACGCGGAAAGCACTGCAAGAGTGAGACTGAAGCAATCACTGAACTTGTAACACCACAGCCAGGCAGCAAGGTGTACTTGAAGAATTCGAAGAAGCTGCAGAAGAGTCCATATGTAGTATATGCTGACTTTGAGTCTATCATTGTGCCATATCAAGAACCAGCACCAGAACAAATGCCCAAGACAGTCATGCTTAGTAACCACCAAGTGTGTTCCTTTGCTTTTGTTGTTGTCAGATCAGATGGTGCACACACACAGCCATTCTTGTATCGAGGACCAGATGCTGCAAAGGTTTTTTTGAACACATTAAAGCAAATCATGGATACTACTCTCAACAGCTAAACCTGAAAGAGATCGTTATGACTGATGAAGACCAAGAGCAGTATGCTTCTGCCACACATTGCTGGATCTGCAGTAAACCACTAATGCCGCAAGTAAAAGACAATCCCACAGTAAGAGATCATGACCACATCAGTGGTAAGTTTCGTGGTGCAGCACATAGCAAGTGTAACCTGCAACTAAAAGTAGATCCCAAAACATGGAAGCTGCCAATCTTCTTCCACAATCTAAGAGGTTACGACTCGCACCTGATCATGCAGGCAGTGACTGATGAGTATAAGGCAAACTGCATTGCACAGTCATCAGAGAAGTTCCTGACTTTTACGTTAAACAGTCTGTCCTTCTTTGATTCTGCACAACATCTGATGGGATCTCTTGAGTCCTTGTCTTCATCGCTGAGTACTTGTCCTATAACTGAAAAATACTTTGACACTATGCTTGTGCGAAAAGGAGTCTATCCTTATGAGTACATGGATTCATGGGAAAGGTTTGATGAGGAAGAGCTGTCACCAAAAGAAGCTTTCGTCAGCAGACTGAGGGGTAAAGTAATCAGTAATGATGATTATCAGCATGCTCAGTGGGCATGGCAAAAGATGCAGTGTCAGACAATGGGTGATTACCATGATTGGTATCTTCTGGCTGATGTGTGTTTGCTTGCTAATGTCTTTGAGAACTACAGAAAGACTGGCATGAAGCACTACGGTCTAGATCCATCACATTATATCACAGCACCGGAAATGTCATGGGATGCATTCTTGAAGTCTACTGGGGTGCAGATTGACTTGTTATCTGACCTGCCCATGCTGCAAATGATTGAGGATGGTCTGCGTGGTGGCATCAATATGGCATCACACAATTACTGCAAGGCCAACAACAAATATTTAGAAGACTATGATCCTAGCAAACCTTCAAATTACATCATGTACTTGGACACAAACAACCTGTATGGGTGGGCGATGTGTCAGTCACTACCACTGCGGAACTTTCAGATGTACCTTGGTCCTTTTGTCATTGATGAGGTTCTAAAAATGCTAACATACATGGCACCAGACCAGTCACTTGGTTGGATCTTAGAAGTTGATCTGTTGTATCCCCAAGAACTACATGATGCGCACAATGATTACCCAATGGCTGCAGAAAGGCTCAAAACATCACCCAAAAAACCTCCAAAGCTAGTGCCAAATCTGAAAGACAAGAGCAAGTATGTGTGCCACTACAGACTGCTGCAGTTCTATCTCAGGCACGGGTTAATTCTTACTGCTGTCCACTGCATCATTGTGTTTGAACAACAGCAATTCATGAAACCATACATCATGAAGAACACTGATCTGAGAACAAATGCAACTGAAGCTTCAGAAAAGGATTACTTCAAGCTCATGAACAACAGCTGCTTTGGCAAAACAATGGAGAACCCACACAAAAGAAAGGATGTCAGACTAGTCACGAAGGAAAATGAAGCCATAAAGCTGACATCAAAGCCAAGCTACCAAGACTTCAGGCAATTCCATAACAGTCTGTATGGTACTATGATGAGGAAGTTGGAGGTTAAACTAGACAAGCCAGTATTCATTGGGTTCAGCGCACTAGAGCTGTCAAAGCTGTTGATGCTGGAGTTCTTGTATGATTACTTTAAACCTAAACATTCTGCAGTAAGGGTCTTGTACACAGACACAGACTCTTTCATCCTAGACATACCCACAGAAGATATATACAAAGACCTTGGAAAAGATGGACCAGCAATGGTGGGGCAGAGTCGTGGTATGACACCAGTGATTATCCAAAAGACAGTCCCTTGCATTCAATAGTAAACAAAAAAGTTATTGGCAAGATGAAGGATGAGATGAACAGTACTATTATAAAAAAAATATGTTGGTCTGAAGGCCAAGATGTACAGCATTGCAAGCCAGACAGGTGTCATAAAAAAGGCAAAAGGCAAGGGCAAACAGGTGGTCAAAACAAGCATCTGTGATAACTATAAAGAGGCACTGTTTGAAGGCAGAGTATTTCACCATGACAACCCAAAGCTCAGCTCAACCCTACGCCAAATTCACACAACTGTGGTTAGAAAAAAGACATTGATTGCGCAGGACACAAAACGACTGTATTCATCGCCAGGGCACTCATATGCACTTGGTCACTGGATAATAAAATAAATAAATAATTAATTAATTGTTCTTAATAATGAATGAGCTAAAAATTCTTATTGAGACTCAAAATTGTTTGCATTATATTCATCAAGTCTTATGGTAGCGGTACAAGTCCTCGACTCTGCTTGTATAGCCGTGACATTGTAGCAGACTTTGGACAACAAGTAGAAGTAAAACTTGATTGGGGTTCAAAAGAAGAAGTGCTGAATGAAATTCTAGGTATGGCCAGCATGATGAGAACAATATCAAGAAGCTTCTCTATTAGCGAAAGCATGCCCTAGTGTCATCTCAAAAAAGAGTTAGATGCAGTCATTGACTTCAGAGGAAATAGTAGCTTTTCTTGATATGCATTTTGAAGAAGGGTGTTAAAGAGGAGCAGTGTCAGGAGAGACTAGCTGCAGTTTCTCTTTAACAAAAGCTCTCTGTGGTGCAGGTGATGTCAGATAATAGATTGGAGGAACCATCTGCACAACTTTTTTAATCTCAAAAGTGCCTATGCTCCAGACAGGATCAGTTGCTTGCTTGTGACTGTCTCCCTCTGCTTCTCCTGGGGCATACAAATATCAAAGTTTCTGCCCAAAGGGTAGCAGCTTTTGCTTAGAACTAATAGAGGGTTGTGGGTGTGGCATTGTTTTGTGCTTGATGGCGTTCACAGGCTTCAGCCCTGTTGCTTTAGTTACTTCAGAGTTCATTACTCTCAGAACTGCAGGCAGTCGTCTTACCCACTCTGTTTTGCAGTTTTCCTGTGATTTCTTGGTGGTACTGATATGCAAACAGTCCTTCTGATAGCAGCTTGTTGAAGCTTTCAACCAGTGCTTGAGATCTGTGGTTGCCTGGTATCCCTCTTTTTATTGCTACACTGTGCTTCAGTATCAGCTGATTAAATGTTCCTTTAAACTCTTTACTGTCATTGCACTGGATGAGTCTGGGATACTTCAATGGACGGCATCTATAGATTTCCTGCAAAGCAACCGCAGTTGCCCTCTTTTCTGTTAAGGGCTCGGCATCTTTGTATCTAGAAGCCACGTCAACCACAGTCAGAGCATACTTATATCTCTTTCTTCTGATAGCCTCATGGGGTAAATATAACAGATCTATTTGGTGAGCATCATTTGGCTTTATGTTGATGAAGAAGGGTCTGTTAATGTGTCTAGGGGCAGGTAAATAGATCTGCCATATTGCTTGTTTAGACAGCCACGTCTTTGCTACCTCAGTACTTACTCATGCTGCAGTGCTCAGTTTGTTTATAGCTGTCCATCCTTTCCAGTACCTTTTTGGGGTGTAGTAGATCTTAGCGAACTTGGCATCCATTGTTTTATTGTGTAAAAAAAAATTACCTGTCAATTAGCCCACATTCTGTGCTACGAAATAGACAATTGTCATGCCCACCATGATGAATGCAATCTCACCCTTCTTCTGGGCTTCAGTGGGCTGATAATAATCACGAAGCTGTGGTTTAGTAATGGGATATACTTGTTTGCCTGTGACAAGGTAATACTCCTTAATTGCTGCATCAACATCAGTAAAGGTTCTTTTAGCATGGCCTTGTTCACAAAGTTTTTTATTAATAAAGTCTAACTGAGCTATTCTTTGTCTTTCGTATGCTGCCTGTGCTCTGTTCAGTTCTTCTATTGCTTTATCCTACCTCTTCCTTTCTTCGTCTGTATGAAGTCTAGAAAACAAGTAGTTGCTACCTGTAAAAGCAAGAGCATTAACTACAGCACCGCCAACCATCATCACTAAAGAAGCCATTTCTGTTTATAGGCTTATATTTTCTGGAATGATTCCCTGCTTAACCAAGAAATCTTTTGAGGCAATAGATGCTGTTATGACAGCAACCAGCTTGGCACTATCTTCAAAGTCTAGTTTTCCTAGATCAGCTGGCTTCATTTTCAGAAGGTTCTTTCCCAGCATAGTACAGCCAACGCTGAGGCTGCCAATCACTGGGGCGTGGTAGACTAAGTTCACTGCTGTCTTTTCTGTACTCATTTTTCTAGTATGTGTATAAAAAAAATGTTTAGGTAACTAAATTAATTACTGCATTTCAAATGGATCGCTGTCAGGCCGTGGTTCTGGTTGTGGTTCTTGTTTTTGTTCTTGTTTTTGTGGTTTGGGTTTTGTTGATGACTTGTTTTTCCATGCTCTATATGCTGCATAACCAATGCCGATAACAGGTATGCCGTAGGCTATAACAGGGAGTTGTAAGACTGAATATTTCTTTTGGGAGGTGTGTCTTTTTTTGGTGTGTCTAAAGGCTCCTGTTTTTCTAATGGCTCTTCTGATAAGATGTTTTGCTTTGCTTGTTTACTTAGTTTTTTCGGTCGATTCCATTTTGCCAACCTCTTGCCAGCTTCAACTCTCCCAGGACTCTTGGTGACAGTTTTTACTTTTGGAAGGGTGGTAACTGTTTTTGTTTCCTACTGTGCTTGCTGCTGCTCATAGTTCTGTGATGGGTTCATCACTTCCTGCTGTGCTTCCTGCTGTGCCGAGTTCATCATCTTTTGCTGTGCTTCCATCTTTCTCTAAATGTTTAAATTTTATATGATTAAACGTTATCAAACTTGCAACCAATGGTGCTAAAAGGTTCCCAAATCAATAATACATGTCGCAGGCAAGTGTCTCCATCGTTTTAGACAAAACAGGATCTTGTGACAGGTCATATGCTAAGTCAGCTTCTGAGTCTACATTAAAGACCCTACTTGTTGCTTTAGCGTATAGACCAATAACTGTATGCCCTAGACATCTCACCATTTTTGCTCCAAGAAGGGATTCATACCTAGCATAATACTTGATGATGTTTTGTGGTGATAACTCTTGAACCTGTTCGATTGTCAGTTGTGTTCCTAGGTACTACTTTGTTTTACCACAAGCAGCAAGAGAAATACAACTTCTCCTTCTTATCCAGCAGACTCTTCTCATCTGTTATCTCTTCTTGACTAGAGGTCAGCTGCAATATTTCCTCGCAATTCATGATGTCTATCTTTGTCATTACATTTTCTGCCAAACAATTATTGAATAAGTTCTTGTTAGGTTCTTGTTAGGTTCTTGTCAGATTCTTTGACAGGTTCTTGTCAGATTCTTAAATAAATACTTTGCTATGTTCTTGTTAGGTTCTTAAATAAGTTCTTGCTTGGTTCTTGTCAGGTTTTTAAATCAGTTCTAGCTAGGTTCTTGTTTGGTTCTTAGATAAATACTTGGTAGGTTCTTGGCAGGTTCTTAAATAAATACTTGATAGGTTCTTAGATAAGTTCTTGTCAAGTTCTTAAAGAGATAGGATAAAAGGGCACTGATGGTTACTCCCCTTTTCGTTTAGGGGTGTTTTGTGTTCATAGTCCATAACAGTTTTTGCTCTCCTGTAGGGGGAGCAAAAATAATGTTGTGGACTATTGGTACAAAATGGGGCTAGATAAAAAGTGGTGTGAGTATGAGTGCCCTTTTATCCTATCTCACACACACACACACACACACACACACACACACACACACACACACACACACACACACACACACCTTGTCTGCTATCTATCAGATGCCCTATATAATGAAGAGCTATCACATGACACAACTTTGCCAATGGCCCTCCACCCCACTCCCACCCTACAATCAGTAGACAGTGCAGTCCTGAAGATCGAGCAGCCTCTGTGTGGTTGTTTTCACTTCCTGCTGTCAGCCATGACACCACCGCAGTCTGCTTGCTGCACTTCAGGCAGGGGTTTGTTTTGTGGTTTTTCACCATCTGAATCCAGACTCTGTAACACTTGATGATGTGACCACTGTATGATGTGACCACTGCATGATGTGACCACTGTATGACCACCATAATTATGATGTGACCACTACATGATGTGACCACTGCATGATGTGACCACTGTATGATGTGACCACTGCATGATGTGACCACTGTATGAGGTGACCACCTCTCCTCACAGGTGGCTCTGCTATCCTGTTGGCCAGTAAGGTCAGTGTTCTGTATCTGTCTTCCTATGAAGGGTACACGAGATACACACTGATCTGTCACCCTCCTGTCACCCTTCTTTCTCCCTTCTGTCAATGTCATCCTTCTGTCATCCTTCTGTCAATGACACCCTTCTGTCACCCCTCTGTCAATGTCATCTTTCTGTCATCCTTCTGTCATCTTTCTGTCATCCTTCTGTCATCCTTCTGAAACCCTTCTGTCACCCTTCTGTCATCCTTCTGTCACCCTTCTGAAACCCTTCTGTCACCCTTCTGTCATCCTTCTGTCACCCTTCTGAAACCCTTCTGTCACCCTTCTGTCATCCTTCTGTCACCCTTCTGTAACCCTTCTGTCATCTTTCTGTCATCCTTCTGTCATCTTTCTGTCACCCTTCTGAAACCCTTCTGTCACCCTTCTGTCACTCTTCTGAAACCCTTCTGTCACCTGCTCTCAATAAGAGGTTGAGGGCCTTTCAGTTTCATCTTCTGGAAATCATGTGCTAGGATTTCCCTCTTTTCTATCCCTCTCTTTGTTTCCGCCTTGTTCCTATTCACCTCCTTTTTGTCTAATTTCTGCCTTTCTTGGTTCATTCTTTTGCCTTTCTCCCCTTACCAGAAAATATTTCTCTCCCATGCTGAGGTCGGATATGCAAGGCTTGTCATGCAGTTAACAGCACTGCAATGCATTTTAGCTCCTATGACAGATAACAGTAGGTGCTGTCTTAGCATTTGACAAAGAAAAGTCTGTCACTCAATGATGGGTACACGTCACTAGATACCCCTATTCTGAACGCATGGCTTCTAAGCCTCTCTTTGCTGGAAGTCAGAAATGCTGTAATCATTTAAAGAAGAGAAATTACAGAGTACATCACTGACAGAGACACAGCATGGTGAAGACTTCAGACTATGACATACATGAATCAGCTACTGGTTAATAATGATTTCACTTTCTTAAGCTTATTCATGTCCAAACACACACACACACACACACACACACACACACACACACACACACACACACACACACACACACACACACACAGATGGCACAGTCTTAACAATAATGCAGATACTGCATACATTTTACCAGGGTTGAAATAAAAAAAATCATTTTATTTTGGAGGAATATTTCAATTTTTACAGCAGAGCTCATAGCAATATTAGTTGCACTTTAATTTCTTAATAGATTTTTCTAGAGCTGTTTCTTTAATACTTTTTTGTGTTGATTCAAAATCAGTAATTTCAGCCATCAGCTCTATGGAAACAAAAAAAAGATCAGAACTAGTTTTTGATGTTTGTCATTTAATTCATCTCCTTACCTTAAAAGGCCCAGATATACTTTCTGTTGGATTCCATCTCACTTTGGTATAATTTATAGTAAAAAAAAGTTGACCTTTAAGCAAAAATGGGGGCAAAACAATTAATACATGTGGCAAATTTGAAACTTCATTTCTCATTGCAGG
>CM060341.1:29210708-29218485 GCA_030674155.1 Stramonita haemastoma | reverse complement strand
ATATATATATATATATATATATATAGAGAGAGAGAGAGAGAGAGAGAGAGAGAGAGAGAGAGAGAGAGAGAGAGAGAGAGAGAGAGAGAGAGAGAGAGAGAGAGAGAGAGAAGACAGACAGACAGACAGACAGACAGACAGACAGACAGACAGAAGACAGACAGACAGACAGACAGACAGACAGAAGACAGACGAGATAGACAGAGCAGACAGGAAGACAGACAGACAGACGAGACAGAGAGAAGAGAGGAGAGAAGAGACGAGAGAAGAGAGAGAGAGGTTAAGCTATGGAACAGCCAACAACAACAACACGTGACTCACTGGTGTTAACTTTTTTGGTGCTTCCACTTGCTCGTGCCGCGTCCTCAGGCATTGAAGTGCCTAGGACAGGAACAGTCTTGATGACAGAAGGATTCTTCTTTTTCTCGAAAGCTCAGACAGCAGCTAGTGTCTGTTGTTGCTGCTTCGATTTCACGTCTGTTCATCTTGTTGTCCTATCAGCAAGATGCGTTGTGCTCGCCGCCGTTAAGCCCCTGACCAAGTCAGGCCCAGCGCTTCCGACTGCGGCGTGGCGATGACAGAATGATTCTATAAAGAGAAAAGCAAGATATTTTGAACTCAAATGCCTGCACACCCACACCCACCCACCCACATACCCACCCAGAGAGAGAGAGAGAGAGAGGAGAGAGAGAGAGAGAGAGAGAGAGAGAGAGAGAGAAGGAGAGAGAGAGAAGAGAGAGTTTGAGAGAGATAGATGAGGAAAGGATAGTTTTGGTAATTTGGGGATTTGAATTATTTTAGAGATTTATTCTTTACATAGAAGGAAATGGATTAACGTTTGTGTGCGTTTTTCTACGTGCGTTCGCCCGTGTGGTATCAGTGTAAATGTCATCTAGTTCCACGGCACACGAGGCTACTAGAGAGAGCGAACAGGATTAAGGTGCGAAGATGTTGGTGCGTAGAACGGAGGCTGAGTGAAAGCTATCCGAAGGGAGAGAGAGAGAGAGAGAGAGAGAGAGAGAGAGAGAGAGAGAGAGAGAGAGAGGAGAGAGAGAGAGAGAGAGAGAGGAGAGAGAGAGAGAGAGAGAGAGGGAGAGGAGAGAGGAGAGGAGAGGAGAGAGAGAGAGAGAGAGAGAGACAGAGACAGAGACAGAGGGGGTAGAGAGAGAGAGAAGAGAGACCAACACTGTTGCCGAAGTGATTTCCTAGATTTGAACAAAGTTTGTCTGGATAAAGGTAATTGGGGGAAAAGTCATTTATTTTATCGGCACCACAACACACTGATGACAGTTATACAAATGCAATACAACACAAAACAATACAATACAACACAATATTAGTAAACAGTACATTACAATTATATTATTCAACACCGAATACGATGCAACAGAAACGTCCAACAACAACAACAAAAAATATACTGGTATTACCGTTTTGAATGCGTCAATTTGCTCGTGCGCGTCCTCAGACGATGAAGTACCTACGACGGGAACAGTCTTGATGACAGAGGATTTCTTACAGAAAAATTGAGACATTTCCAAAATGAATGCCTGCTCGCACACGCGGGCGTGCTCGCGCGCGCCAGCAAGATGAGAAAAAGAGAGAGTAGGAGAGAGAGAGAGAGAGAGAGAGGAGAGAGAAGAGAGGAAGAGAGAGAGAGAGAGAGAGAGAGAGAGAGAGAGATTATATATAGTATAATGAAGTATATGATAATAATAATATTGAGAGAGAGAGAGAGTTAGAGAGAGAGAGTATGTATGTATTTATGTATTCTCTACCTTTCAAAAAATGCACAATTGTTGTGGATGTTTTAGCCAGTAATGTGTCTAAGCGCTTTCCTCACATCAACTGCTGACCATTTGTTTAGACCAGGCAAACTGCTACTGCTTCTGCAATTACTAGTATTTCTTCTACTATGAATAAGAAGAAGAATAAAAAGGAGGAGGAGAAGAAGAAGAATCGTGATAATAATAATGCACCTTAATTACTCAATGTTTCTCGATATTAACTTCCTTGCTTCATTTGATGTCTTGCCTAGCTTCATATAAACATATGTATTCAATACGATAAACTGCAGGTGACACTTTGTTCATTTAAGTGCCTACAGGTACAAGTAACAATAACTTAATAGCTAAGGTGATGCACTTCTAATTGTAACAATTCAGAAATCATTGGTACCCAGCTTTAATCTGGACAGTACTTGACAAATTAGTGAGACATTCTATCAACTTTCATAACTTGTATTCACGCTTGCTGATGCTTTATTTTTATTTATGTATACAGAGATGCAAAATATCAAAAATGCACCATAAAGGTGTGAAAGTTTTGTCTACTTTGGGTAAATAATGGAACATAACATTCAACAGTGGTACCAACCAAAAGCAAGAAAGAAGACAACATTGCATGTGCACTTACCTATGTGAGGTCTCATTACGCTACGTGTAACAGTCACGACGTCAGAGACAGGGCCAGAGAACCAAGATGACCCACATGACTTTTGACATCTATGCTAAGACTTTTAGGGAATCAGGGCGAGATGGAAGAGACCCGGAAGGTCGAGCATTTAAATGCTTGACCAAAGTCTGAGGGCTGGATGTGTACTTTCCCCTTGAGCACTGTCTGCAAGGGTTTTGCTAGCAGTGCCAGCTCAGGACACCGAACTCAATGTCGACGCCTAGTCTGCCAATTGTGTGATCACACAGTAAGGTTCAAAGGCTCCTGATGAAGTTCTGAAATCCTGCGATCATTGAGCCTTACATAAAACTCCAGGGACGAATATTTTTCGAGCTTGGGTAATGTGAAAGACCGAGGTACATTTGTGAACATGATGCACACCCGCATTGACAGGCTGTACTCAGTGCAAATAATATACCTGTGAAGTATGCAAGGTAGCGGTTTCATGGCAGGAGGCTTTGCATTTCTTACCTTTCACATGCTGCTGCATGTCGAATATCAGATGTCCACAGAGACCCCAGTCCTTACTGCTCTCACTGCATTTGATCTCTGAATTGTTTCAGCCTAGAGGGAGATGATCCTAGATCCCTTGGCAACAATGCTAGGCTCTGCATCGGATTTGCTCTTCATGGGCATGTCTTTCAGGAGTGTGCCCTTCAGGGGCTTATTCCTCAGGAGTGTGCCCTTCAGGGGCTTGTCTTTCAGGAGTGTGCCCTTCAGGGGCTTGTCTTTCAGGAGTGTGCCCTTCAGGGGCTGGTTTTTAAGGAGTGTGCCCTTCAGGGGCTGGTCTCTCAGGATTTTGCCCTTCAGGGGCCTGTATTGCATTACGAGTCTGCCCTTCAGGGGCTTATTTTGCATGTGTTTTTTTACCCTTCAGGGGCCTGTTTTGCATGCAGGATGCTGCCCTTCAGGGGCCTGTTTTGCATGTTTCTGCCCTTCAGGGGCCTGTTTTGCATGCAGGATTTTGCCCTTCAGGGGCCTGTTTTGCATGTTTCTGCCCTTCAGGGGCTTTTCTTGCATGCAGGATGCTGTCCTTTAGAGGCTCGTTTTTCCAGGAGTTTGCCATTTAAGGACTTTTCTAGGACTTTACCCTTTAGGGACTTCTACCGGTATATTGGCCTTCAGACGTTCGACCCTTCAGGGTTGTGTTCAAGCATTGCTCCTTGTCTCCGGTTATTACCCGTCCTCCCTATCGGTCTTACACTTGTCAAGTTAAGTCATGTGGGTGAGGACAAGTCCACTGGGCCCTGTGCTCCAGCATCGTGCTGCTGGTGTCTTCACAGCCTGCAGAGGACAGGTCCAGGAGGAGTGGGAAGACCTGGTGGAAAACAACATGAGTAACTGGCTAATACAGATCTATAGCACAATGCCCATGGCAAAACTGTGAGCGGTTGCTGAAAATTTTGTGTTTTTTAATTATGGGTTTTCATTGTTTATACTTTGTTCCATGATCCTGTCTTTTCATTATCTCTTTCGGCAGATCCTTTAGAAATAATTATGAAAAAAAAGTCTTCAGGCGTGTGTGCAAGATGTCCTACCAAAAGGTCTTCTGACATGTGTTCAACATGTTCTGCACACGTTCGCACACAGAACCTGGGTTCAGAGTCTTGTCTGTAGAACTTACAGGGTATGAAGTTTGAACAATATTTTTTGTTGCATCTTCTGTGACGTTTCAGTCCTACTGTTCCGCCCTGCTAATTTCAATCTTTCCGCCACAGCCATGCAAAGAAATATGTGGCATTTTCAGGGTCAAAAGTCCACAGGGAGACTAGCAATGTCAGGCCGCCGTGGGGCCACCAGCCAGAGGAGCAAGAGAAAACATAATATCTTCACTGTTGCCACGGAAAAGTTTGGTAGAGGTCTATGGCAAATAATCATCCTCAATACATTGTAGATGCTTTTGAATTTGGTCTTACCATTTAAAAAAATCTACTGAAGGGAAATACATTAGCATGTATTATAGATGCCCCTCCCACAGTTAAACCAATTTTTAGTCAAAAATATTTTGATCTATACATTTCCTAGTACTATAGCTCTTGAAAATTGAACTTAAATCTATTTCCAGTCTCAGCATATTCATCTGCGTGAAATTTTGTCTTCTCTCCCAGGAGGGAGAGAGTGTGTTGCCACAAAGGCAGTGCCATTCATTAAAAAAAAGGTTCTGCTTTTAAGTGTATTTGTTTCTCATTAGAGTGCCCTTTTCTACAGAACTTCTAAAAAAATGGGACCAACATTCAAAAAAAAAATGTTGGGTGCAGCTGGAACCTTTTAAAAGGTTAGAACAATGCAAACACAAGACATACACATACTAAGACAAGGGAATAATCACTAATGCTTTGTATTTATATTTCTATACCACTTTTAAGTCATGACAGATTTCTCTGCATGAAATTCGGGCTGCTCTCCGTGCACGGGGTCAGCGGGTCACCACAAGAGCAGGGCCACCCATTTTTCCCCTGGCTGCAGGTGTATTTATTTCCTTATGATAGTGCTTTTTTCCTACATAATTTTGCCTGTGACAACTCTTGTTGCCGTGGGTTCGTTATTGCGCTAAATGGGTGCAGCACACATGACCTCTGTTTCTCGCGTCTTCCGAAATACTAGCATTCAGATCATCCCTCATGGTCTAGTGGATGGAGAGAAAGTTTCGGATACAAACCTATTACCTGCTTATGTGCTGGTAACCGGCAAGTGGTGCTGGATGGCGCGTCTGTTCTTCGGAACTTGATTCCCGTCCAGTTGTTCCTGTAAGCCATATGAAAAAGATATCAGTGACAGGTAAAATGTTCCAAAAGTCTCAGCTTATTACTTTAAAAAAAAGAAAGTCATCAGTGACAGGGAAAATGTTCCAAAAGTTTTAGCTCATAATTATACCACGATGATTTTATCTTACCCCTCGAAACATAATGCATTCACAGTTGTTCTTTACAGACATTGACTCATTTAAACTTTTCCTTTGTTACCTTTCCATATAAAACTGCGTAGATCATATGACTTAAAAATGAATTTACAATTATTCTTAAAAGACACAAAAAGTATAAGATCTGAGAGTTCATAAAAATATAGAAGCAAATATAAATACGTTATCTAGTTTTCAGATAAGGCAGTTTATGATGGCTGCCCTCACACAACTCAGGTCATTGGCACTTGATTCCAGACCCAGAGCCCCTGAAAGCAGTAAGTCATCATCAGTAGACTGAAAATTCTAGTTTTAATGGCTCCGATATCATAACGTTTAATTTCATCTGACAGATTTCATCATGCCTCTTCATCAGTTAATAGTCAAATTTGAGTCCAGTAAACTGATGAAGCTTGACATTAAAAAAAACTACATCAAAACAAGTGAATCTAATCAAATACACTATATCAATATTTAAAACAAAACTTATTTCCAAAACAAGGAGGCTTTACTGTCAACACAATTATGATACTTTCCATTCCAGAGTTAGAAGCTGCCATGTCTAGAGCCACCAAAAAAGATTTTTTAACCTTAAAATCCTAATAACTATATTTCTAAAAGAATGTAAACTTGATTCTCCTAAACATAAGACTCCGAGCAAAAACTGATACCTCTAAAGGTAACATAAAATCAGAAAAATAAAATTAGACTTTTTAATCAGTAAAATACGATACCCAAATCATGTATGATAACAAAGCAAAGTACTTACATATAGATGCAAGGATTTCATGCAGCAGATGACTCCCAGGTGATGAACTTAGCCAACAGAACTTAGCCCCACTGTTGAAGAGTCTTCAGAATGATCCACATAATGAATCACGACCAGAATAAGACCCATGTTTAATGAACAACGGATGGAACGACAAGGAAATTCCTTAGAAGTGGACAAGAATAACAAAGCCACATTACTTCATGAGAACTGTTGGTGCTGGTATTTTCAGACATCAGGAACCCCATCAGAAATGGCAGGGAATGACAATCACAATACCTCACGAAAGCTGTCTCAAAACTGTTGTAGGTGGTGACATTTTCAGACACAAGAAAACCTATCCGAAATGGAAGGGAATGACCAATCTTTAAATACCTCATGAAATCCATCTCAAAGCCGCTGGTATTTTCAGACATGCGGAAACCTATCAGAACAGGGGACCTCGTCTCCAAGCCATTGTATGAGGTAGGGGTGTTTTCGGATGAGAAGATAAATCACTGTGACCCAGATTGCTCTCAGATTTCTTGCACAATGTTTTGTTCCTATTTTATTTCGATTTTTCTTTAGGTTTTTGATTTTATTCTATTTTTTCTATTTTATTTTAGTTCATTTTTTGTTTTAATTCATTTTAGTCTAGACAATACCTTACTTTTACTGAATTTTATTTTGTTTTATTTCATTTTATTTCAAGTTTAGACAACCCTACTTTTTGTTTTTTTGAAATTTTACCTGTATTTTATTTTGCTATATTTCATTTTACGTTTATGATTTTATTTCGGGTTTATTTTTCTACAGTTTAAGTTGATAATTTTTATTTGAGCAAGAAATGCTGATAGCTATCGAAGGATCCCAGTGATCATTTGAAGACAATGACAGGGAATTGAACATGGACACAGACAAACATAGACACAGACAAACATGGACACAGACAAACATGGACACGGACAAACATGGACACAAAGACCGAAGTGAAAGCGGAACGCAAGGACTGAAACCTGGACACACAGACTGAAAGCCGGACACAAAGACTGAAACCTGCCCTTAAAGACAAACCAAAGCCGACACATAAACTTGAACCAAACCCGGACAAAAAGACGAATGTAAACAAACATGGACACACAATGACTGGAGGCTGGACACAAAGAATGAAACCAAACCCTGACTCCAAAGACAAAACAAAACGGGACAAAGACTGAAAACCACGCAGGACACAAAAGACCAGAACCAAACCCAGACACCTGAGCAAAATCTGCAAAATCCGCTGAGCAAGGAAGCAGCTAGCTGTCTGACAACCGGCAAGCTTTGCATTCATAAAAAAAACAACTTCGATGAACGCCTAGCTAAACTGCTGTAAACTTGAGTCCACAAAGAAAAAAAAACCCTGAAGGATTGGGGATAACACACTATTCCTGTTACGAAGACAAAACCATTGCCTTGTGTACCAGACCCCAAGAAAGCAAAATCCTTGAAAAGTTTTGTTGAAATTTCCTCTTTCTCTTGTTATCCACTCCCTACCCTCTACTACCACACGGGCCTAACAAAGCAAGATCGTTGGGAATCATCAAAAGTCTAGCCTGGTGGTGGCGTGTGTAGTTTGAAGACTGGTGCAGAGAATCTATATATACAGACCAAACATTGTGTGTGTGTGTATGATA
>CM060341.1:29190708-29208208 GCA_030674155.1 Stramonita haemastoma | reverse complement strand
CTTTTATTTTGATATTCCATAATCAAGCCAAGGACTGAATGACAAAGAGTATGTAATGCTTATCTGTCACCCTTGAAAAATAAAGATCATTCATTCATTCATTCTTTCTCCTCTCTGTAAGCGCTGGATGAAAAAAAAATGTTAATACTTATTTGTAACCCTTGAAAAAAAAATCAACCAATCAGTCGATCAACGAATCGACCAATCAATCAATCAATCAATCAATCAATCAATCAATCAATCAATCAATCAATCAATCAATCAATCAACCAACCAACAAATCACTCTCTCAATCAATGGATGAATCATTCATTCAGTCTGACTGTTGGGTACATACACACCTATGCTGTCATTTGTTCTGGAAACTATACTGGGCTCACGCCAAAAGCTTTGTCAGTTATTGATGTAAGCAAAGTGTCAGGCCTACACTAAACTGTTGTTGTGTTGTACACAGGTATGTTCTATAGTTATAATTCTGTATATTACTTATATGTGGCGGAAGATTCCTCTCCGTGAAATTCAGGCTGCTTTCCTAGGGACAGCCTGTCACCACAAGAGCAGCGCCACCTTTTGTTTTGTTTCCTGTCTATAGCTGTATTTTTTTTCCTTTTCTCACAGCATGCTAGCAGCTTTTTTTCCCCACAGAATTTTGCCAAGGACAACTCCCTTGTTTCCGTGGGTTCTTTTACGCGCACTTATTATGCATAGCATGGAGACCTCAGCTTATTGTCTCATCCGAAAGACTAGCACCCAGACCACCACTCACCGCCTAGTGGATGAGGGGAAGTTTCAGGACCAAACGGAGATCAAACCACTGCACACTTCGAACCCGTACATTTCGCTTTCTAGGCAAGTCCTTACCTTTAGGCCCACGATCCACCAAAGCTCTTTAAAACTAACATTTTAATGTTTGCCGACACACCAAGTAGAGGAACAACGAAAATGCATAGACCACAGGACACTTTACCATAGGACAGGTCACAACACCAAAAAAGAAGAAAAAAAGAAAGCGGAAAAGAAAAAAAAATCAACACAACTTTCAATTAAGGGTGAAGATTTATTTTTAACCATATCCCAGGTCAACTTCATGTCAAAACCTGCCAGTACCTTCACTCAAATCGGGTATATACATATGCAGAAGATCACAATTATGCACGCTAAAGATCCCCGCATTCATGTCAGCGCTCAGTGGGTTATGGAAACACGAACATACCCGGCATACATCCGAAGTCGGAATGTGGCTACCTTCAAGGTGAGAAAAAACAGTCACATCCAAAAAGTCTCACAATAGGGGAACCTGGAGCTCTAGCTGGGGATCTTTCCCTCCCCCTCCCCGCTACCCCCTTCCCCAAAAAAGACACCTGTAGTTTTGGTTAAGTAGTTCGAGCAACTCTTAAAAAATGGCATCCTGTAGTGGATGAAGCTTGACTGTGTGGTCCCAGTCTTCCCTTTGAGCCCATAGCAAACTCACTATGGGTAGGAGCCAGCTGCATGAAATAGAACAAAATATAATAAATCTCAGCAAAGTGTCATTATCCATAAGCTAATTCACAACAATAAAAAAAATCACATTCATCTTACACACAGTAATAATTATTTCCTAGGCTCAGGAATCACTCTGAAGTAAAATTTACCAATACTGCCTCTTTCAACGTGTACCTCTTCTTTGTCGCCATTTTCATCAGGAAAAAAAATGGATTGATAGTGATTGTTAAAAAAGAAGAAAAAAGTACAAAATTAATAGAGACGTGCATAAAGCAATTGACAGTTAAAGGGAAAGAGCTCCTTTGAAAAGAAGACTGATATGGCACTGTTGTTTCCCTTAGATTGAACTCGACGTGATTTAATGTTTAAAGAAAAATCCTGTTTTGTGAATAGCTAGGACACAGCGTTTTTGATGTGCAAAATAACTGTTGTAGCGTAAACTGTCCCACAGTCTCAGTGATTTTTCATAATGGTGGACAGACATGAACAGGGAGTTGAACTCTTCATCCACAAAAACTCTGCAAACACCATCATGGGGTGTCCACCAGTCTCTAGCAGACTCATTACCATCTATCTGAGAGCTGCACCTTTTAACATCAACATCATCAAGCTTTATTTTTTATATACTACTTTATGTCACAGCAGATTTATCTGCGTGAAATTCGGGCTGCTCTCGCCGGAGGAGCGCTTTCCCACAAGTGCAGCACCTACCCACCTTTTTGGTCTGCAACTGTACTATTTTGTTTCCCTATCAGAGCCGCTTTTTTTCCACACAATTTTGCCAGGGATAACCCCCTTGTTGCCGTGGGTTCTTTTACGCACGCTAAATAATGATCGTAACACACGGGACCTCGGGTTATCGTCTCATCCGAAAGACTAACACTCAGACAGTAACTCATGGTCTAATGGTTGGGGGGAAAGTTTTGGGCCCAAACGGGATTCAAAACACCGCACACTCCGACCCGGACTTTTCTCCAGCTCCGACCTGTGGCGACACCGAAGCATACAAGAGCTGAGAAAGCTAGTTTCTGGCAAGGAAATCGGCCACATGTGCGCACACAAACAAACGCACTGACAAACACCAGCGCGCGCGCTTGCGCGCATGCATATCCACTCCCCAGCCAAAAAGGTGCGGTTTTGGGCAATGACGGGACCCAAAGAGCCGATTTCAGGCCCGTCCGACTCCGACTTTTACACGGTTACAGACCCCAGGGCACCAGGACGGTATGGCACCGTATGCATACTCTCTACCCGACCATCTCCGACGTTTGTGGCGTCGGACCTATGGTGACACAAAGGCCCTCAAGAGCTGAGAAAGCTAGTTTCTGGCAAGGAAATCGGGTACTCACCGAAAACCAAGCAGGGCGCCCAATAATAATGACAATACACAGCAATATGATGCACCAGGGCAAAGTGCAGGGTCCCCGCCACATGCGCGCACACAAACATACGCACTGACAAACACCAGCGCGCGCGTCGCGTGCGCGCATGCATATCCACTCCCCAGCCAAAAAGGTGCGGTTTTGGGCAATGACGGGACCCAAAGAGTCGTTTTCAGGCCCGTCCAGCTCCGACTTTTACACGGTTACAGACCCCAGGGCACCAGGACAGTATAGCACCGTATGCATACTCCCTCCCCGACCATCTCCGACGTTTGTGGCGTCGGACCTGTGGCGACACCGAAGCCCTCAAGAGCTGAGAAAGCTAGTTTCTGGCAAGGAAATCGGGTACAGTGTACGCACAGAAAACATAGCAGGGCGCCCAATAATAATGACAATATACAGCAATATGATACACCAGGGCAAAGTGCAGGGTCCCCGCCACATGCGCGCACACAAACAAACGCACTGACAAACACCAGCGTGCGCGCGCGTGCGCGCATGCATATCAAATCCCAGTCTGAAAATGTGCGATTTGGGCAATGACTGGACCCACAGAGCCGTTTTCAGGTCCGTCAGGCTCCGACTTTGACACGGTTATAGACCCTAGGGCACCAGGACAGTATGGTACCCTATGGATACTCCCTCCCTGACCATCTCCGACGTATGTGGTGTCGGACCTGTGGCGACACCGAAGCCCTCAAGAGCTGAGAAAGCTAGTTTCTGACAAGGAAATCGAGTACAGTGTATGCACCGAAAACCAAGCATGGCGCCCAATAATAATGACAATATACAGCAATATGATGCACTAGGGCAAAGTGCAGGGTCCTCGCCACAAGTGCGCACACAAAGAAACGCAATGACAAACACCAGCGCGGGTGCGCGGGCGAGCATGAATATCCACTCCCCGGCCAAAAAGGTGCGGTTTTGGGCAATGAGGGGACCCGAAGAGCCGTTTTCAGGCCCGTCCGGCTCTGAATTTTAGACGGTTACAGACCCCAGGGCACCAGGACAGTATGGCACCTTATACATACTCCCTCTTTGACCATATCCGACGTATGTGGCGTCGGACCTGATGCGACACCGAAGCCCTCAAGAGCTGAGAAAGCTAGTTTCTGGCAAGGAAATCTTGTACAGTGTACGCACCGAAAACCAAGCAGGGCGCAATATAATAATGACAATATACAGCAATATGATGCACAAGGGCAAAGTGCAGGGTCCCCGCCACATGCGCGCACACAAACAAACGCACTGACAAACACCAGCGCGCGCGCGCGAACACGCATGCATATCCACCCCCTGGCAAAAAGGTGCGGTTTTGGCAATGACGGGACCGAAAGAGCCGTTTTCAGGCACGTCCGGCTCTGACTTTTACACGATAACAGACCACAGGGCACCAGGACAGTATGGCACTGTATGCATACTCACTCCCTGACCATCTCCAACGTTTGTGGCGTCGGTCCTGTGGCGACACCGAAGTCCTCAAGAGCTGAGAAAGATAGTTTCTGGCAAGGAAATCGGGTACAGTGTACGCACCGAAAACCAAGCAGGCCGCCCAATAATAATGACAATATACAGCAATATGATGCACCAGGGCAAAGTGCAGGGTCCCTGCCACATGCGCACACACAAAGAAACGCACTGACAAACAACAGCGCGCGTCGCGTGCGCGCATGCATATACACTCCCGGCCAAAAAGGTGCGGTTTTGGCAATGACGGGACCCAAAGAGCAATTTTCAGGCCCGTCCGGCTCACACTTTTACACGGTTACAGACCCCAGGGCACCAGGACAGTGTGGCACCGTATGCATACTCCCTCCCCAACCATATCTGACGTTTGTGGCGTCGGACCTGTGGCGACACCGAAGCCCTCAAGAGCTGAGAAAGCTAGTTTCTGGCAAGGAAATCGGGTACAGTGTACGCACCAAAACCCAAGCAGGGCGCCCAATAATAATGACAATATACAGCAATATCATGCACAAGGCCAAAGTGCAGGGTCCCCGCCACATGCGCACACACAAACAAACGCACTGAAAAACACCAGCGCGCGCGCGCGTGCGCGCATGCATATCCACTCCCCGGCCAAAAAAGTCGGGTTTTGGGCAATGACGGGACACAAAGAGCCGTTTTCAGGCCCGTCGGGCTCACACTTTTACACGGTTAGAAACACAGGGCACACGGACAGTGTGGCACCGTATGTACACTCCATCCCCGAACATCTTCGACGTTTGTGGCTTCGGACTTGTGGCGACACCGAAGCCCTCAAGAGCTGAGAAAGATAGTTTCTGGCAAGGAAATCGGGTACAGTGTACGCACCGAAAACCAAGCAAGGCGCCCAATAATAATGACAATATAGAGCAATATCATGCACCAGGGCAAAGTGCAGGATCCCTGCCACATGCGCGCACACAAACATACGCACTGACAAACACCAGTGCGCGCGCGCGTGCGCGCATGCATATCCACTCCCCGGCCAAAAAGGTGCGGTTTTGGGCAATGACGGGACCCAAAGAGCCGTTTTCAGGCCCGTCCGGCTCCAACTTTTACACGGTTACAGACCCCAGGGCACCAGGACAGTATAGCACCGTATGCATACTCTCTCCCCGACAATCTCCGACGTTTGTGGCGTCGGATCTGTTGCGAAACCGAAGCCCTAAAGACCTGAGAAGGCTAGTTTCTGGCAAGGAAATCGAGTACAGTCTACGCACCGAAAACAAAGCAGGCTGCCAAATAATAATGAGAATATACAGCAATATGATGCACCAGGGCAAAGTGCAGGGTCCCCGCCACATGCGCACACACAAACAAACGCACTGAGAAACACAAGTGCGCGTATGCATATCCACTTCCCGGCCAAAAAGGCGCGGTTTTGGGCAATGACTGGACATTAAGAGTCGTTTTCAGGCCCGTCCGGCTACGACTTTTACACGATTATCGACCCCAGAACACCAGGACAGTATGGCACCGTATGCATACTCCCTCCCCGACCATCTCCGACGTTTTTGGTGCGTCGGACCTGTGGCAACACCAAAGCTTTCAAGAGCTGAGAAAGCTAGTTTCTGGCAAGGAAATCGGGTACAGTGTACGCACCAAAAAAAAATCAGGCCGCCCAATGATAATGACAATATAAAGCAATATGATGCACCAGGGCAAAGTGCAGGGTCCCCGTCACATGCGTGCACACAAACAAACGCACTGACAAACACCAGCGCGCGCGTGCGTGCGCGCATGCATATCCACTCTCAAGCCAAAATGGTGGGGTTTTGGGCAATGACGGGACCCAAAGAGCCGTTTTCAGGCCCGTTCGGCTCCGACTTTTACACGATTACAGACCCCAGGGCACCAGGACAGTATGGCACCGTATGCATACTCTCTACCCGACCATCTCCGACGTTTGTGGCGTGGGACCTGTTGTGACACCGAAGCCCTCAAGAGCTGAGAAAGCTAGTTTCTGGCAAAGAATTTGGGTACAGTATAAGCACCGAAAACCAGCCAGGGCGCCAAATAATAATGACAATATACAAGATGTGATGCACCAGGGCAAAGTGCAGGGTCCCCGCCACATGTGCGCACACAAACAAACGCACTGACAAACACCAGCGCACGCACGCGTGCGCGCATGCATATCCACTCCCCGGCCAAAAAGGTGCGGTTTTGGGCAATGACGGGACCCAAAGAGCCGTTTTCAGTCCGGCCGGCTCCGATTTTAAAAGGTTACAGACCCCAGGGCACCAGGACAGTATGGCAACGTATGCATACTCCCTCCTCGATCATCTAAGACGTTTGTGGCGCCGGACACGTGGCAACACCGAAGCCCTCAAGAGCTGAGAAAGCTAGTTTCTGGCAAAGAAATCGGGTACAGTGTACGCACCAAAAACCAAGCAGGGCGCCCGATAATAATGACAATATACAACAATATGATGCACCAGGGCAATGTGCAGGGACCCTGCCACATGCGCGC
The DNA here is from genome assembly GCA_030674155.1 of Stramonita haemastoma. NCBI lineage: Eukaryota > Metazoa > Mollusca > Gastropoda > Neogastropoda > Muricidae > Stramonita > Stramonita haemastoma. Next base: position 29,201,383 of record CM060341.1, on the reverse strand, counting down.
ACACAAACAAACGCACTGACAAACACCAGCGGGCGCGCGCGTGCACGCATGCATATCCACCCCCCGGCCAAAAAGGTGCGGTTTGGGATATGACGGGACCCAAAGAGTCCTTTTCAGGCCCGGCCGGCTCCGACTTTTACACGGTTATAGACCCCAGGGCACCAGGACAATATGGCACCGTATGAATTCTCACTCCCCGACCATCTTCGACGTTTGTGGCGCCGGACCTGTGGCGACACCGAAGCCCTCAAGAGCTGAGAAAGATAGTTTTCTGGCAAGGAAATCGGGTACAGTGTACGCACCGAAAACAAAGCAGGGCGCCCAACAATAATGACAATATACAGCAATATCATGCACCAGGGCAAAGTGCCGGGTCCTCGCCACATGCGCGCACACAAACAAACGCACTGACAAACGCCAGCGCGTGTGCGCGTATGCATATCTACCCCCCGGCCAAAAAGGTGCGGTTTTGGGATATGACGGGAACCAAAGAGCCGTTTTCAGGCCCGTCCGGCCCCGACATTTACACGGTTACAGACCCCAGGGCACCAGGACAGTATGGCACCGTATGCATACTCCCTCCCCGACAATCTCCGACGTTTGTGGCGCCGGACCTGTGGCGACACCGAAGCCCTCACGAGCTGAGAAAGCCAGTTTCTGGCAAGGAAATCGGGTACAGTGTACGCACCGAAAACCAAGCAGGGTGCGCAATAATAATGACAATATACAGCAATATCGTGCACCAGGGCAAAGTGCCGGGACCTCGCCACATGCAAGCACACAAACAAACGCACTGACAAATGCCAGCGCGCGCGCGCGTGCCCGCATGTATATCACCCCCGGCCAAAAAGGTGCGGTTTGGGCTATGACGGGACCCAATGAGCTGTTTTCAGGCCCACCCGGCTCCGACTTTTACACGGTTACAGACCCCATTGCACCAGGACAGTATGGCACCGTATGAATACTCCCTCCCTGACCATCTCCTACGATCGTGGCGCAGGACCTATGGCGACACCGAAGCCCTCAAGAGCTGAGAAAGCTAGTTCCTGGCAAGGAATTCGGGTACAGTGTACGCACCGAAAACCAAGCAGTGCGCCCAATAATAATGACAATATACAGCAATATCATGCACCAGGGCAATGTGCCGGGTCCCCGCCACATGCGCGCACACAAACAAACGCACTGACGAAAGCCAGCGCGCGCGCACGTGCGAGCATGCATATCGACCCCCGTGCAAAAAAGGTGCGGTTTGGGGCTATGACGGGACCCAAATAGTCGTCTTCAGGCCCGCCCGGCTCCAACTTTTACACGGTTACAGACCCCAGAGCACCAGGACAGTATGGCACCGTATGCATACTCCCTCCTCGACAATCTCCGACGTTTGTGGCGCCGGACCTGTGGCGACACCGAAGCCCTCAAGAACTGAGAAAGATAGTTTGTGGCAAGGAAATCGGGTACATTGTACGAACCGAAAACAAAGCAGGGCGCGCAATAATAATGACAATATACAGCAATATCATGCACCAGGGCAGAGTGCAGGGTCCCTGCCTCATGCGCAGACACAAACAAACGCACGGACAAACGCTAGCGCGCGCGCACGTGCACGCATGCATAAGTATCATACAATATCATGCACAACAGAAATCTGCAGGGTCTCCACCACACGCACAAACAAAAATAATCGCACACACCAACACCAGCAAACGCATGCACGCGCGCATGCATACTCACCCTCTTATGAATAAGCTAAAAAAGCGGTCTAAAGATGTGACGAAACGCCGTTTTCCGGCCCTTGCCACCCGCACTTTTAATCAGTTCCAGAGCCCACGGCACCAAGACCCTATTCTACTCTATGCATACAAACTTTACAATCATATTTGATGTGTGTGGCGCTGGGCTTATGGCGACACCACAGCCCCGAAGACGGCAACCCCCATGTATATAGCCAAGTTTGTGGGAAAGAAACATGGTACAGTGTACGCAAAAATGACCCCCACAACACACATCAAATAATAATATCGTACAATATCATGCACCACAGCATCACCACATTCATACACACACAAACGTACACACAAACAGCAACGCTTGCATACCCCCCCTCCCCCCCCTCCCAAAACACACTATAAAGAAGCAGAAGGCTCGACAAAATGTGACGCAATAATGACCCCTATAACACACATTAAAATAATAATATCATACAATATCATGCACCACAGAAATCTGCAGGGTCTCCTCCACACGCACAAACAAAACTAATCCCACACACCAACACCAGCAAACGCATGCACGTGCGCATGCATACACACCCTCTTATGAATAAGCTAAAGAAGCAGTCTAAAGATGTGACGAAACGCCGATTTCCGGCCCTTGCCACCCGCACTTTTAATCAGTTCCAGAGCCCACGGCACCAAGACCCTATTCTACTCCATGCAGACAAACTTTACAAGCATTTTCGATGTGTGTGGCGTTTGACTTGTGGTGACACCACAGTCCCGATGATGGCAACCCCGCTTGTACATAGCCAAGTTAGTCGCAAAGAAACAGGGTACAGTGTACCGAAAATGACCCCGGCAACACACATCAAATAATAATATCATACAATATCATGCACCACAGAAATCTGCAGGGTCTCCTCCACACGCACAAACAAAAATGATCGCACAAACCAACACCAGCAAACACACGCACGCGCGCATACATACACACCCTCTCATGAATAAGCTAAAGAAGCCTTCCAAAGATGTGACGAAACGCCGTTTTCCGGCCCTTGCCACCCGCACTTTTAATCAGTTTCAGAGCCCACGGCACCAAGACCCTATTCTACTCTACGCATACAAACGTTACAATCATATTTGATGTGTGTGGCGCTGGGTTTATGGCGACACCACAGCACCGAAGATGGCAACCCCCATGTATATAGCCAAGTTTGTCGCAAAGAAACATGGTACAGTGTACGCATAAATGACCACCACAACACACATCAAATAATAATATCGTATACTATCATGCACCACAGCATCACCACATTCATACACACACAAACGTACACACAAACAGCAACACTTGCATACCCCCCCACCCTTCCAGAATACACTATAAAGAAGCAGAAGGCTAGACAAAATGTCACGCAATAGTGACCCCTATAACACAAATTAAATAATAATATTCTACAATATCATGCACCAAAGAAATCAGCAGGGTCTCCTCCACACGCACAAACAAAACTAATCGCACACACCAACACCAGTAAAAGCACGCACGCGCGCATGCATACTCACCCTCTTATGAATAAGCTAAAGAAGCCGTCTAAAGATGTGATGAAACGCCGTTTTTCGGCCCTTGCCACCCGCACTTTTAATCAGTTCCAGAGCCCACGGCACCAAGACCCTATTCTTCTCTATGCATACAAACTTTACAACATTTTCGATGTGTGTGGCGTTTGACTTGTGGCAACACCACAGTCCCGATGATGGAAACCCCGCTTGTACATAGCCAAGTTAGTCGCAAAGAAACAGGGTAAAGTGTACCAAAAATGACCCGGCAACACACATCAAATAATGATATCATACAATATCATGCTCCACAGTAATCTGCAGGCTCTCTTCCACACGCACAAACAAAAAAAATCGCACAAACCAACACCAGCAAGCACACGCACGCGCGCATACATACACACCCTCTTATAAATAAGCTAAAGAAGCCGTCTAAAGATGTGACAAAACGCCGTTTTCAGCCATTGCCACCCGCACTTTTAATCAGTTCCAGAGCCCACGGCACCAAAACCCTATTCTACTCTATGCATACAAACTTTACAACCATTTTCCATGTGTGTGGCGTTTCACTTGTGGCGACTGCACAGTCCCGAAGATGGCAACCCCGCTTGTACATAGCCAAGTTAGTCGCAAAGAAACAGGGTACAGTGTACCAAAAATGACCCCGGCAACACACATCAAATAATAATATCATTCAATATCATGCACCACAGAAATCTGAAGGTCTCCTCCACACGCACAAACAAAAATAATCGCACACACCAACACCAGCAAACGCACGCACGCGCGCATACATACACACCCTCTCATGAATAAGCTAAAGAAGCCTTCCAAAGATGTGACGAAACGCCGTTTTCCGGCCCTTGCCACCCGCACTTTTAATCAGTTCCAGAGCCCACGGCACCAAGACCCTATTCTACTCTATGCATACAAACTTTACAAGCATATTTGATGTGTGTGGCGCTGGGCTTATGGCGACATCACAGCCCCGAAGATGGCAACCCCCATGTATATAGCCAAGTTTGTGGGAAAGAAACATGGTACAGTGTACGCATAAATGACCTCCACAACACACATCAAATAATAATATCGTACAATATCATGCACCACAGCATCACCACATTCATACACACACAAACGTACACACAAACAGCACCGCTTGCATACCTCCCCCCCCCCCCCCTTCCTATAACACACTATAAAGAAGCAAAAGGCTCGACAAAATGTGACGCAATAATGACCCCTATCACTCACTGACTCACTCAGTCCCATGTCCCAAAGGACGTAGGGGGGACATGAGAGAAGACGCAACAGAGATCTTTTTCCATGCTTCACGATCCTGTGTGGCTAGTAGGAGGTGTTGCAGGGGTTGGGCGGTCCAGTCTTTGATGTTGTCAACCCATGATTTCTTTTGGCGGCCTCTTCTTCTCTTGCCCTCGACTGTTCCTTGCAGGATGGTTTTTGCTAGGGTGTTGTGTCTTGTGGTGTGACCAAACCACATCAGCCTTCTCCTCTTTATGGTGGAGAGCAAAGGCTCTTGGGGGCCCACACGCTTTTTGATTTCTTCTTTCACATAGTTATTGGTCTTGTGTTCTTTGTATGATATTTTGAGGAGTCTTCTGTGGCACTTGTTCTCGAATGCTTGGATTCTCCTCTCTAACTCTGCTGTCAGAGTCCATGATTCACAGCCATATAGGAGGATAGATATCACGAGGGATTTGTAAAGGTGGTATTTGGTGCAGAAGCTGATGTTGTTGCTTCTGATGATCTTCTCGAGTCTGACTAGAGCAGATGTTGCTGTTGCAATGCGAGCTTTCACTTCATTGTTTGATGTGCCATCTTTTGTTAGGATGGAGCCTAAGTATTTGAATTGGCTCACCTCTTCTAGTGTTTCTCCATTCATCTTTATTTCCGTGATGTCATTACTCGCGCTGTTGACCATGATCTTTGATTTCTCTGTACTGACCTCCATGCCGTATGCGCTCGCTCGATCTGTTAAATTGTCTGTGAGGATTTGCAGTTCTTGTTTGCTGCTGCCCATGAGGTCAATGTCATCTGCAAATCTAAGGTTGCAAAGGGGTCTTCCACCAATGGAGATGGAAGTGTGGTGGTTTTGCAGTGTCTCTGTCATGATGTTTTCAAGGAAGAGGTTGAAGAGTACAGGTGAGAGAAGGCAGCCCTGGCGAACCCCAACCGTGGTCTTGAAGAACTCGCCCACGTGATTATTCATAAAAAACTGCACTTTCTGCGTTCTCGTACAGAGCTTTGATGACTTCAATTAGACAGCTGTCAATGTTGAAGTGCCTGAGTACTTGCCAGAGGCCGTCATGCCATACCCTGTCAAAGGCCTTTTTGAAGTCTATGAAATTGTGGTACAAGTCTTTTTGGTGTTGGAGATGCTTCTCTATCAGAATTCTCAGATTGAAAATTTGTTCCATTGTGCTGCGTTTTGGTCTGAAGCCCGCTTGTTCTTCTGCCAGGAGTTTTTTCCGCTTGGTTTTTCAGTCTGTTGAGGACTACCTGCAGCATGATCTTGCTAGGATGACTTATGAGACTGATGGTTCTGTAGTTCTGGCATTGTTTGAGGTTTCCTTTCTTTGGCAGGGGTATTACAAGAGACTGTGTCCATTCTTTTGGCCATTCTTTGGTGTCGTGGATCTTCTGACAAAGTTCTGTGAATCGCCTTGCTGTTTCATTCCCTCCATTTTTTATGAGTTCAGCTGGGATGTTATCGATTCCAGGGGACTTCCCCTTCTTCAATTGTCTAATAGCTGCATCTACTTCACACCTTAGTATTGGTGGGTCTTTATCTTGGTGTTCAGGGGGTTTGTCAGAAACTATGTTGGTATCTGGGCGTAGTGGGTAGTTGTACAATCCCTCACAGTATTCTGTCCAGCGTTGGAGGATGGCATTGTTTTCCGTTAAAAGATTTCCTTCTTTGTCTTCAATAACAGAGGCTTTAGGCTGTGTGGTTTTCGTTAGTGCTTTCAAAGTGTCGTAAGCTGTTTTGCTGTTTCCCTTGGTCATTCCAGCTTCGATGTTGTTGCATTGTTCTTCTATCCACGCTTCTTTGGCTTCTCTCATCTTTTTCCTCACTTCTCTGTGGCTATCCATGTACTTCTTGTAAGCTTCTTGACTTGTGAACTTTTGTTTCTTAAGTTCTCTTCTTTTGTCGCAGAGGTCAAGAACCTCATTTGTCACCCAGGGTTGTTTCTTTGTTCTGCTTCTTCCTAATGTTTCTTCTGCTGCTGTCGTTAGCACTTCTTTGATGTTGTTGGCCAATGTGTCCACATCATTGTCGATGGCTGTGAGTGCGGCGAACTTTCCTCCAATGTTGGCTTGGAAGATCTCAACCACTGTTGGGTCTTTCAGTTTTTCCAGGTCGAATCTTATGCGTGGGCTTTTTGGCTGTTGTTTTGCTTTCAGTTTCAGCCTGATGGTGGTAAGTACAAGGTCGTGGTCACTGCCAATGTCAGCTCCTGGGAATGTTCTTGTGTTTGCCTTGTTTATGCTGGATTTGAATCTTTGGGGTGACAGAATGTAATCAATTTGATTATGAATCAGACCATTTGGTGAGTGCCAGGTTGATGTTCTGGATGGCTTGTGAGGGTGGAGTGTGTTAGCCAAAGTCAGTTTGTGCTTCTTTGCGAATTCCAGCAGCCGCTGTCCTCTGTCATTTGTTTTTCCCAGTCCAAATCGTCCTGTGGTTCCTGCCCAGGTGTCATAGGCATCAGGTCCCACCTTAGCATTCCAGTCGCCTTCCACAATAAGGATGTCTTTTTTGGGCGTTTTGGAGATGACGTTTTCAAGTTCTTCATAGAATTCTTCTATCTGATCGTCATCGTAGTCAGATGTTGGAGCATACACTTGGATGATGGTGAGATTCTGGGGTTTTGCAGAAACTCTGATTGAGATGAGTCTGCTGGATACTGGTGTGCAGCTGATGATGCTTGACACAATCTCTTTCCTGACAATAAACCCTACTCCATGTTGATGTAGTTTTTCTTCTCCGCTGTACCATATTTTGTGGCCGTCTTGCGTGGTTGTTTCTCCAAAGCCAATCCATCTGACTTCCGCAAGCCCTACTATGTCCCATTTATACCTCTGTAATTCATGTGTAAGTTCCTGTACTCTTCCTGTTTGGTACAGAGTTCTTACATTCCATGTACCAATGGTTGTCCCTTTATCTGGAAGCTTTAGGGTTTGTTCTGCCCCAGTAGCACACTTGTCACTCCCACCCTGGAGACTTGCAGTGGGTAGCGCGGTCGTTGTTGATCCGGGCCTCGACCGATCCGGCATGTCTTTCTGTTTTGTTTTACTCATCATGTCCTTGCAGTGGGCTTGAGGAAGCTTGGTGGCGCCCATCTCCTCTCAAAGACTCCTACTGGTGGTTAAGAATGCACCAGCCCCTCACAACGTTTCGCCCGCCAGTAGAAGCGGTTACCGGGGGTGGGTGGGTTAAGGACCCGGACCCAAAGTAGAGTTGAGTGCCAATTGAGGACCAGTGCTCCCATCCATCCCGAAGGATGCTACTGCCAGGTTTACAAAGGTACCACCATCTCCTTAAGCACCCCATACACCCATACACCCCATACACCCCATACAACCCTATAACACTCATTACCCCTATAACACTCATTAAATAATAATATCAGTCAATATCATGCACCACAGAAATCTGCAGGGTCTCCTCCACACGCACAAACAAAAATAATCGCACACACCAACACCAGCAAACGCACGCACGCGCGCATGCATACACACCCTCCTATGAATAAGCTAAAGAAGCAGTCTAAAGATGTGACAAAACGCCGTTTTCCGGCCCTTGCCGCCCGCACTTTTAATCATTCCAGAGCCCACGGCACCTAGACCCTATTCTACTCCATGCATACAAACTTTACAACCATTTTCCAGTGTGTGGCGTTTGACTTGTGGCGACACCACAGTCCCGAAGATGGCGACCCCGCTTGTACATAGCCAAGTTAGTTGCAAAGAAACAGGTACAGTGTACCGAAAATGACCCCGCAACACACATCAAATAATAATATCATACAATATCATGCACCACAGAAATCTGCAGGTCTCCTCCACACGCACAAACAAAAATAATCGCACACACCAACACCAGCAAACGCACGCACGCGCGCATACATACACACCCTCTCATGAATAAGCTAAAGAAGCCTTCCAAAGATGTGACGAAACGCCGTTTTCCGGCCCTTGCCACCCGCACTTTTAATCAGTTCCAGAGCCCACGGCACCAAGACCCTATTCTACTCTATGCATACAAACTTTACAAGCACATTTGATGTGTGTGGCGCTGGGCTGATGGGGACATCACAGCCCCGAAGATGGCAACCCCCATGTATATAGCCAAGTTTGTGGGAAAGAAACATGGTACAGTGTACGCATAAATGACCCCCACAACACACATCAAATAATAATATCGTACAATATCATGCACCACAGCATCACCACATTCATACACACACAAACGTACACACAAACAGCACCGCTTGCATACCTCCCCCCCCCCCTCCTATAACACACTATAAAGAAGCAAAAGGCTCGACAAAATGTGACGCAATAATGACCCCTATAACACTCATTAAATAATAATATCATTCAATATCATGCACCACAGAAATCTGCAGGGTCTCCTCCACACGCACAAACAAAAATAATCGCACACAACCAACACCAGCAAACGCACGCACGCGCGCATGCATACACACCCTCCTATGAATAAGCTAAAGAAGCAGTCTAAAGATGTGACAAAACGCCGTTTTCCGGCCCTGCCGCCCGCACTTTTAATCAGTTCCAGAGCCCACGGCACCTAGACCCTATTCTACTCCATGCATACAAACTTTACAACCATTTTCCATGTGTGTGGCGTTTGACTTGTGGCGACACCACAGTCCCGAAGATGGCAACCCCGCTTGTACACAGCCAAGTTAGTGGCAAGGAAACAGGGTACAGTGTACCGAAAATGACCCCGGCAACACACATCAAAAAATAATATCATACAATATCATGCACCACAGAAATCTGCAGGGTCTCCTCCACACGCACAAACAAAAATAATCGCACACACCAACACCAGCAAACGCACGCACGCGCGCATACATACACACCCTCTCATGAATAAGCTAAAGAAGCCTTCCAAAGATGTGACGAAACGCCCTTTTCCGGCCCTTGCCACCCGCACTTTTAATCAGTTCCACAGCCCACGGCACCAAGACCCTATTCTACTCTATGCATACAAACTTTACAAGAATATATGATGTGTGTGGCGCTGGGCTTATGGCGACATCACAGCCCCGAAGATGGCAACCCCCATGTATATAGCCAAGTTTGTGGGAAAGAAACATGGTACAGTGTACGCATAAATGACCCCCACAACACACATCAAATAATAATATCGTACAATATTATGCACCACAGCATCACCACATTCATACAAACACAAACGTACACACAAACAGCACCGCTTGCATACCTCCCCCCCCCCACCCTCCTATAACACACTATAAAGAAGGAAAAGGCTCGACAAAATGTGACGCAATAATGACCCCTATAACACTCATTAAATAATAATATCATTCAATATCATGCACCACAGAATTCTGCAGGGACTCCTCCACACGCACAAACAAAAATAATCGCCACACACCAACACCAGCAAACGCACGCACGCGCGCATGCATACACACCCTCCTATGAATAAGCTAAAGAAGCAGTCTAAAGATGTGACAAAACGCCGTTTTCCGGCCCTTGCCGCCCGCACTTTTAATCAGTTCCAGAGCCCACGGCACCAAGACCCTATTCTACTCTATGCATACAAACTTTACAACCATTTTCCATGTGTGTGGCGTTTGACTTGTGGCGACACCACAGCCCCGAAGATGGCAACCCCGCTTGTACATAGCCAAGTTTGTCGCAAAGAAACAGGTACAGTGTACCCAAAAATGACCCCGGCAAAACACATCAAATAATAATATCATACAATATCATGCACCACAGAAATCTGCAGGGTCTCCTCCACACGCACAAACAAAAATAATCGCACACACCAACACCAACAAACGCACGCACGCGCGCATGCATACACACCCTCTCATGAATAAGCTAAAGAAGCCTTCCAAAGATGTGACGAAACGCCGTTTTTCCGGCCCTTGCCACCCGCACTTTTAATCAGTTCCAGAGCCCACGGCACCAAGACCCTATTCTACTCTATGCATACAAACTTTACAATCATATTTGATGTGTGTGGCGCTGGCTTATGGCGACACCACAGCCCCGAAGATGGCAACCCCCATGTATATAGCCAAGTTTGTCGGAAAGAAACATGGTACAGTGTACGCATAAATGACCCCCACACCACACATCAAATAATAATA
>CM060341.1:29185620-29190608 GCA_030674155.1 Stramonita haemastoma | reverse complement strand
TGTGTGGTGTGTGTGTGGTGTGTTCGTGTGTTTTGTGTGTGTCCGTGCGTGCATACATGCGTGCGTACATGCGTGCGTGCTTGCGCGCGCGCACGGGGTTATGAATCCTATCAATTATATATGTTTTGTGTTGTAATTGCCCTTCATGGGATGATTTTATTTATTTATTTATTTATTTATTTATTTATTTATTCATTTTATTCTTTTATATCGAAGACAATGAAATAAGCACCAATGTGCTTTTTTATATCAGTCCCCGCGTGTATGTAGTTTTGTAAATATCTTCCCACCGGCACACAATGGCCTACTCTTACAAAAAGCGGAACAGGATTTAACGTGTGTGCAAAATATTCTGCGTGCGTTTGTGTTGTATTTGTGTGTAAGCCTATATGCCACTTTAGCTCATTTAACACTATTCTGTATAAAATTCGGTCTGTTCTCCTTGGGCAGAGTGTGTCCTCACAAAAGCAGTGTCACATATTCCCCCTGTCTGCATGTAAATTTGTTTCCCTGTCAGAGTGGCTTTTTTTCTCCAGAATTTCGCCAGGGACAACTGTCCTGTTGCTGTGGGTTGTTTCATGTGCGCTAAATGTGTGTTGCACATGGAGCCTCGGTTTATTGCCTCATCCAAAAGACTAGAACTCAGTCCACCACTTATAGTATGGTGGCTTGGAGAAAAGTTTTGGATACAAACTTATTACCTGATCATGTGCTGGTAACCCACAAGTGACGCTGGATGGCGTGTCTGTTCGTCGGCACTTGACTTCAGTCCAGTTGTTCCTGTAAGCAGTTAAGCAGTCATCAGTTACAGGGAAAATTCTAATTTTAGCGCAGATACTGCAATGATTTAATCTTACCACTTTGAATTTGTTCCTAATCATCATTTTTTAAGGACATTCTCATTTCATCTCTTGATTTGCTTTCTTGCCACAAGTATAAAAAAAAGTATCACAAGATTTCAAAACAGATTGAATCCACAAACTATTCTTTCATCAGCTATATGCTAAATTGATTTAATTTTGATGTCAACTCAAAAAAGTTCACAATTTGTCTTTTAAAGACATTATCACGTTTCGTCTTTTATTTTTAAAGCAAAACTATCAAAATGATTCTATGCTATTTTGTAATAAAATTTCACAAGTATTGGTTGAAAACGTCAAATTTCAACATTTTGCTTTGATAAGCCGAAACAATTACCAAAATGATGCAATGTAGCAAGAATATACAATGGCAACTATATTTCTAAAGACACATTATATTTAAACTTTTTCTTAATTACCTAAACTTTTTTTTAATGATTTGCATTCAACTTTTTGTTACAATTTAAATTCATTAACACTTTTTTTAAAAAAAAGCAATACAAGTTGTGCCTATTATCTCGATATCAAAATAATTGGATCATATCACTTTGTATCAAAAAAACATTCGTATTACATTCTTCATATTTTGCTTTATCAGCTGAAGAACAATGTTATTCCTGTTTTTATCCATACCACTCTTCCGAAGCATGCCCCCCCCTCTTGCCCCATTTCATGGCTGAAAGAAAACCCGAGGCACCTGGTGGTTCCAGTCCCATAGCCCCTAACATCAAGGGAGTCCTAATCACTACCATTCACAGTTCAGTGAATTTTCTTGGCTATATATAACATGTACCTGATAAGGTTACATTGAAAATATTCAAATCAGGATTTTTTTTTTTACTGAGTGTATCCCAATTTAGCTGTATTTTATAAGATCAAAGATTGAAATGAATTGATTTCTTGCATTATCATATTATAAGATTTAATTCATAAATACTTCATAAACTTAAAACTTTCTTGAATCCCTTGTTATTTCAACAATATTTTTACAGGGGACAGTCTTCAAAAGACTAATGTAGCTAAGATTATTATAAAACACAGAAATTATGTTTTCCGACCAAATTACTTTACAAATTATTTCTGCGGGCAAAATAGGGACACAATACATTTAAAGGAAAACGTCTTAGGTTACAAACTATAATTATTTATTTTCTAACCTGGATTTTGCCGAAATATGAGGCATCTTGATTCAATTTTACGCAGGTACATACACGGACGTCGCTGTATAGTAGTAGCGATGCTTGTCCCCATTCAGTCAGGCTCCTCCCGTCTCGGAGGACAATGGCTGTGTCTTCGATCTGCTTCAGTCGTGCTGGGGGCTATGTCTGGAGCTGCTACCTTGGATTTCACTGGAACTGTTGTGGCTGACGTGGTACCTGGTTGAACACATAAAAATCACAACTTTAAAATAGGAGACAAAAATCTAAAATTAGCAATACATGATTTGTCTACTAATAGGTTTTTGATTTTTTTTTTTTATAAAGCTGACCATATTCCATGGTGCAGTGGTTCACACGAGTTTAAATCTCATAAAAACTATGTTTTTATCGTTTTCTGTTGCCTTTTTAAAAATCCCAGCCTACTTCTAGCGAGGAAAAAACCTACAGGCTTAATGGGAATACTGGGATCACAAAGGTGAGCATTAACCACTTTACATTGAATACAATACTGAGAAATGTTTAAATTACACCAACACCGCACCAACACTTCAATTGTTGGCAAATTTGGGTCACGTACACAAACATCGCACCATTAGAGAATCTCAAAGCTCTAGATGAGGAATTAAAAAAATATGGGCAGGAAAAAGAGAGCACCAGCAAAAAACTGACAGACAAAAGTATCTGGTCAGTAATGAAAGAAAACATAGTAGAAACAATAATGTAAATACCTCGTCTAGCTTTCAGAAAAGGTAGCTCATGATGGCTGCCCTCACACATGTCAGGTCACTGGCACTTGATTCCAGACCCAGAGCCCCTGAAAGCAGAAATTCATCATCAGTAGACTGAAAAGGTTACCCGTTTTATATTATTGGCCCATATGACTAATTTCATCTGACAAGATTTTACTGTGCGTCCTCACCAATTAATCATCAAATTTGAGTACAACCAATGTATGGAGTTAAATAGTTTACAGTACAATGGAAAAGTTAATCATACGAGTGAATTTTTTTCTCATATAGTTTGCACACAAGGAGGATTTTTTTCAACGCCATTATTTTACATTCCATTTCAGAGTTAGACGCTTCCATGTTCAACAGCAACAAAACATCGCAAGATCATTATAACTTAAAATCCCACCGATAGATTTTTGACAATAATGTGAACTTTATTCTCCTCAACATAAGAGTCAGAACAATAAAAACGTTACCTGTAAAAAAATGATACAGAAAATAAAATCATATGAAAATAATATTTTAAGAGTGATTAAAAAAACACACTAAAATCAGAATAAACAATACTTGAATCACGTATAACACCAACAAAGTCTGAACTATAGCTACAAAGTACTTACAGATGCCGGGACCCAATACAACAGGTGACTCCAAGGTGATGATCGTCAGAGCTTGGCCCACTGTCGAGTCTTCAGGAGGATTCACATAATAACTGACCGCCAAGTAAGGACCCATGTTTAATTAATAGAGGGCGGGGAAGGACAAGGAAACGCCTTAGAAATGGCAAAAATTATCACTTCACAATACCTCATGAAAACCATTTCAAATCCATTGTAAACAGTGAAGTTTTCAGACATAAGGAAACTTCGTTGTCAAAAAAACTTTGTGGTAGAATGTTTGGACATATGGAAACATATAAAAAATGGAAAGCGAATGATCGATTTACAATACCTCATAAAAACCATCTCAAAGCCGCTGCTATTTTTAGACCTAAGGAAACCTATCAGAAATGGGAAGGGAATAACCAATTCGCAATACCTCAGGAAAACTATCTCACAGCTGTTATAGGTACTGGTATTTTCAGTATCAAAAAAGTATAAAAAAAAAATGACCAAGTCACAATGCTCTGACCCCTAGCCTCCAAGCCATTGTAGGAGGTGGTGGTGTTTTCGGAGGAGAAGATAGATCACTGCACCCAGATTGCTCTCAGATTTCTTGCATTTTTCTTTTTCCCTATTTTATTTATTTTTGATTTTTTGGTTTTGGTTTTATTTTATCATTTCAATTTTAATTTCATTTTAATTCAATTTCTTTTAGTCTAGACTAACGCCTTACTTTGAATTCATTTTATTTTGTTTTAATTTATTCTATCTTATTTAAAGTTTAGACTAAACCCTTTTTGTTTTATCTCTGAATTTTCACCTCATGTTATTTTTGCTAGATTTTATTTAAGGTTTATGATATTGTACATTTTTAACAGTTTTAGTCGATACTGATTTTTATTGCAGCAAGGAATACTGATTGCAATCAGAGGGTGCCCAGTGATCACTTGAAGACATTTAGGGGGACAGATAGCCTAGTGGTCAGAACATTGGGCTGGCAAAGACAAACATGAACACAAAGACTGAAAGCCGGACACAAAAACAAACACGAGCAAAGACTCAAACCTGGACACAAAGACAAACTCAAACCTGGACAGAAGGACTAAAACTTGAACACTAAATACTCGAACCTGGACACAAAGACTAAAACTTAGACACAAAATACTCAAACCTGGACATAAAAGACTCGAACCTGGACACAAAGGCGCTAAATGCGGGACACAAAGACTGGAAGCTCGAGACACAAAAACTGAAACCTAAGCCAGGACATAGCACTTTCAAGAGGCAAAAATCTGACTAGAGCAAAGGGAATATACTTTACAAGCCAAATCGGCAAATCAGCTGAGCAAGGAAGCAGCTAGCTGTCTGACAACTGGCGAGCTTTGCATAAATAGTGAAAACTTCAATGTTGAACGCCTTGCTAAACTGCTGTAAACTTGAGTCCACGAATAAAAACACAAACAAAAAAAGTAAAAGATTGGGGATAACACACTATTTGTAATCTAAAAACAAAGGATTGACTATGTACCACACCCCCAAAAAAGCAAAATCTTGATAAAAGTTTTTGTTTAAATTTTCCTTTCGTTTTCCATTCCCTACCCTTTACTACCAAACATGGGCCTTACAAGGCAAGAT
>CM060341.1:29178120-29180620 GCA_030674155.1 Stramonita haemastoma | reverse complement strand
GTCGTCGTAGTTGTTGTCATTTCAATACAGTTTCACTTAGATGACAGACAACAATAGTTGCTATCTAAGCGTTCAACGAAAAAGAATTTAGTTTGATTTGAGTTTTTGACACACAACCCAACCCCCCCCCCCCAAACAAATACAGACACAAAATCCAAACATAAAATACATTAACTGTATTATAATTACATATAATATAGAAACTCACGAAGCAGGACGGAGGCATAGATGTCTGCTTAGCCTCAGAGTCCAGGCTGTCAGCACGCGCAGTGAAGCAGATATTGCCACAGGCAACCTGGTTCCACGTGTCCTGACAGTCTGAGAGATACATGGACCTGACTGGAATCTTCTGCAGGGAACCTGGCTTCCACCAGCCTGTGTCTGTGGATACACAGAAGAAAACGAAAGTAAAGAGTGTTACTTTTCAATGGCGTACATATCTACCTCTGTTTGATACAGAAAATGGTTCCTTGGCCATATGGTTTTCTTGGACAAGAGAAGGACTTGAAACAGCAATTATTTTTTTTAAAACATTCTTTCTTTCTACGAGGCTATTTAGAAAATTCCTAAAATCGCCCCCCGCGCCCCCCCCCCCCCCCCACACACACCCGAGAACAGATGTCAAGCTTTACAAAACTGCATGCACACGGGGACTGATGTAAAAATAAAAGCACACGAGTGCTTATTCCATTATCCTCGATATAAAAGTATAAAGAAAAAAAAAAGACCGGTGCAAAATTCTATTACTGCTGGGTGACTCAGTCTGGAAGGTAAAACCCCTTCACTCAGCTGAGCAGTTTCATTGTGATACTGTGTGTTTATGTTGTTGTTTTGTTTATTTTTATATGTTGTTTTTTGTTAAACAATGTTCTATCAGTTGTGTGTGTGTGTGCGGGTTATGTATATATGTAAGCATATATATGCCTGTATATGTCTATATGCTTGGGTATGTATGTTTGTACGCATGCGTGTACGTGTGTGTATATGACCATTTGAGTTCATACGTTAGCTAAAACATGTACTATAGGTTGTGCATCAGTTTGTAATTTTATTTTTTTTTTAAATTTCTTTATAAGCTTTGATATGAATCATTTGTGGATTGATGTTAACATTATATTGATCTGTGTACATTACTTGAAAATTTTTTTAAAAAACATTAAAAAAGAGTACTATTTTAATATTTTATTTCTTCTTTGTCGAACTCTCAGACAGCAACATTCGATGTCTGTCATATGCGTTGCGTTGCTGTTTAAGCGCCTGATAAATCAGGCCCAGCGCGTCCGATTTTAGCGTGGGACAGAATTGTTATTTTACCGTTTTTTTTTAATGGAAAAAGGCAGGAGAATAGATCAAGAAGGCAGAAAATAGACAAGAAAGAGGTGACAAGAAGAAAAGATACATGGCAGAGTGAAAGAGAGGGATAGAAAAGAGGGAATTCCTAACACATAATTTCCAGAGGGGAGGGATGCTATTCGCACTGACCGGCCCCCTGTATTTACACGGGGTAGGGGTGGGGTACAGAGATGAAGACCAGGCTAGCCAAGGCAACATCAACTATGGCAAAACTGAACAAGATATGGAGAAGCGACAACATCAGCTTTAAAACAAAAGTCAAATTGTTCAGATCCCTGGTCATCTCCATCTTGCTCTACGGCTGCGAAAGTTGGACAATGACCGCTGAAACCACCAAGTGGATCCAGACGTTCGAGACAAAATGCTTCAGGCGACTGCTTGGAATTTCCTGGAAGGATAGGAAAACAAAGACCTTTGTGCGAAGTCAAGTCGCACTGATGGCTGGCCCTCAGGAATCCCTACTAGCCACTGTCAAGAAAAGGAAGCTGGCATGGTTCGGCCATGTCACACGCCACAACACCCTCCCCAAGACAGTCCTACAAGGAACGCTAGAAGGTGGCAGACGCCGAGGCAGACAAACCAAAAGCTGGATGGATAACATCAAGGAGTGGACCCACCTGGACAGTCCAACACTCATTCGGAAGGCGGAGGACAGGGCTGGATGGCGACGGCTGGCTGCAGAATCGTCTCTCATGTCTCCTCCACGACCATCCCGGTCATGAGAAAGAAGAAGAAGGGGTGGGGTGTGAGAAAAGAGTATTTTGGGGGTTGGGTGATGGGGTTGGATTTTGTTTTATTCGACCTTAAGCCACCTTCTCACAGTTCCTAGATCGAGAAATCTCCACTAGGGCGTAAATACAATCACAACAAGAAGAAGCTGAGTTTGGGATAAGGTTGGTTTTGTGTGAGGAAACTGGTTGCAGAATATCCAGTGGTATCCCAGCAGTCTACTAAACTACGGGGTAGGGGGAAAGGTTTGGAGCAAGTTACGTGGGTTGGGGTGTAGTTTGATGTGTGGTGTGGTGTGGTATGGTGAGGTGTAGTGTGGTGTGGTGTGGTGTGGTGTGGTATGGTGTGATGGGGTGGTATGGTGTGGTGTGGTGCGATATGGTGTGGTGTGGTATGGTGTGGGTGTGGTGTGGTGTGA
>CM060341.1:29170620-29173120 GCA_030674155.1 Stramonita haemastoma | reverse complement strand
TGGCAGGTCTGCATTTGATTCCCCACCTTTAATTCACCAGACGCCGCTGAGATTCTAACCTATGACCCCAAAGACCCATAGGACTGAAGTCGAATAGTCTTAACAACTGGGATATAACGTGGGTTTAACGCATATCCAAAGAAAAAATATATAATATTATCTTTTTCAGTCGAGAAATTCACATACAACCATGTTTATTTTAACGTACGCATTCACATAATATGGGCTTGCGCGAGCGCGCGCACGCACGCACACATAGACACACAACATAGACAACACAACATAACACACGCACATACACACATACACACAACAACAACACCACATACACACAGAAGCGAGAACAAACAGAGGAGGGAGAGAAGAGAGGAGAGAGAGAGAGAGAGAGAGAGAAGAGAGAGAGAGAGAAGAAAAGAGAGAGAGAGAGAGAGAGAGAGAGAGAGAGAGAAGAGAGAGAGAGAGAGAGAGAGAGAGAGGAGAGAGAGAGAGAGAGAGAGAGAGAGAGAGAGAGAGAGAGAGAGAGAGAGAGAGAGAGAGAGAGAGAGAGAGAGAGAGAGAGAGAGAGAGAGAGAGAGAGAGAGAGAGAGAGAGAGAGAGAGAGAGAGAGAGAGAGAGAGAGAGAGAGAGAGAGAGAGAGAGAAAGAGAGACAGAGACAGAGAAACAGAGACAGAGACAGACAGACAGAAAGACAGACAGAAAGACAGACAGACAGACAGACAGACAGACAGAAGCCTCACCTGCCACTCCAGAGTAAAGCAGCAAGAAGCAGAACTGAAGCAAGAAATTCAACTTGATCATCATAGGTTTTCTGGTCTGGGGCTGAAAAAAATAAACCATTTAAAAATATACCTTTGAGTCAAACTATATATGAATATGATTCTCGTTCAAGGGGATTTTTGCCCTGGAGTTAACATCAGTGCTGACTCCACTCTCCCCAAAAGTCCTTCGGATGAGACTATATATAAACCGAGACCCCGTGTGCGAATGCACGCAGAACATCTTGCGCACACGTTAAATCCTGTTCCACTTTTCGTAAGAGTAGGCCATTGTGAGCCGGTGGGAACAGATGACATGCACACGGGGACTGGATTTAAAAAAAATACACGAGTGCTTATTCCATTATCCTTGAAATAAAAGAATGAATAGATAAATAAAATGTATATGCATATATATGAATATATATATATATATATATATATATATATATATATATATATATGAATATATACATATTCAAGCATATGCAAACACACACATATATGTATATATATATATATATATACACACACACATATACATATATATATATATATATATATATATATATATATAAATACATATATATAATTATAAAGCAGATAAAATTCTATATCCACACTTCATCATTCAAAAAAAGGTATTGTGGCAAGGAATTGGTGGCAAATCCTGTCACCTTCTTCTTGTCAAATTTCTGCCTTCTTTGGTCATTCTTCTGCCCTTTGCAACAAAGACTTAAAACACAACAGTAATTATCATTGTCTTCCGCGCAGAAGTCAGATGCGCAGGGCTTGACTTACCAGGCGCTTAGCGGCAGCACAACGCATTTTCGTTTCGCTCATATGGCAGACAACGAGAGTTGCTGTCTGCAAATTTGGTGACGAAGGAAACGAAAATGTGCTTATCCAGAAATCATCTTTAAGGAAAGGTACTATACTATGACATGCAATTTTGGGGTAATCACATAGCAGATGTACGTTTGAGCACACAATACCAAATACGCATGCATGCAGACACATTATGTACACGTATGTAAACGCACATGCAGAGATATGTATGCGCGCATACTACCTCACACACACACATTACCAATTAGTGTAGATAGACTTAAGATTTGAGTACAACAACAACAACAACAACAAAACACACCCACCCATACATGCACGCACAAACACACACTCTAACGCAATCCTTTCTCTCTGTCTCTGTCTCTATCTCTCTCTCTCCATCCATTATCATATATTGAGCACAATGTTTTAAAAAAAAATCAAATAAATAAATACAAGCGACAGACAGACAGACAGACAGACAGACAGACAGACAGACAGACAGACACACACACACACACAAACAGACAAACAGACAAGCAGGCAAACAGGCAAATATATACCTATGAACAGTCAAAACACAAAAATCCAACGAAACTCACATTCGGTGTCCAGTCAATGGTATTAGCAAAGTAAAAACATTATCCCGAGTAGGACAGGGTTTCAGTATTATATGGTAACGGGTGGTCGACAGCCTGTTGTTTTGTGTGCTCTCTCTCTGTTTCTCTGTCTCTCTCTCTCTCTGTCGTTGTCTTTCTGTTTGTCTGTCTCTGTCTCTATCTGTCTGTCTGTCTGTCTCTCCCTCCCTCCCTCCCCCCTCTCTCTCTCCCTCCCTCCCTCCCTCCCCTCTCTCTCTGCCCCCCTCTCTCCCTCTCCCTCCCTCTCCCTGTCTCCTCCCTCCCACTCTCTCTGCCCC
>CM060341.1:29130804-29170520 GCA_030674155.1 Stramonita haemastoma | reverse complement strand
TTTAATTTTACGACAATGATTAGCATGAAGAAAGGAACTAAGCACTTAGCAACAAAGGGTAAGAAGGCAGCTATACAACTAAATAAAGCATTCCAAAAATACAAGGAAATGACTGTTAATACGTTATTTAAGATATTTGATGCTAAGATACAGTCTGTTTTACTTTATGCATCTGAAATTTGGGGATTGACAAAGTTAGATTATTTAGAAAAAGTACATATATTAGTCTGTAAAAGATTCCTGGGTGTTCCAGTAAAAACTCCAAATAAGATGATCTATGGTGACTTGGGGAGATATCCTCTGTATGTGAATGCATGTGTTTCTGCTTTGCGATATTGGTTTAGGTTGTTACAAATGGAAAATAATAGATTACCTTTCAAGGCTTATCAGATGTTGCTTAATATAGATAGAACAGGGAAGAATTGTTGGGTAACAAAAGTAAGGGAAATTTTATGCAAGGCGGGATTTCAGTTTGTTTGGGAGCAGCAAGGTGTGGGGGATGTTAAAGCATTCTTATGTTTATTTAAGCAGAGACTCGTTGATACTTTTATACAAGAGTTGTTTTCCATAATTGAAAATCGCAATAGATATGAAGGTTATAGATCATTTAAAACAATTTTTGAAAGAGAAAAATATATTAATGATACTGATACTTAACGCTTTAGGGTTGCTATTTCTCAATTAAGATTTAATGTCCCACCACTAAATGCAAATGTGTATTGATACAGTGATTCTCTGCAAAACAAAAACTGTCCCTTTTGTATGTCAGTAACCAAACAACATTTTCTCTTTGACTGTCCCATGTATTCGGATCTTAGAAATAAATTCCTGGGGCTTTTAACTAGAGTTCCCATTCAAGTGTTGTTGCAAATGTCAGATACTGACCAGTTGCACAGTGTTTCCCGATATGTCTTCCACTCAGCAGAAGAAAGAGATGTATTGTCTGAATTTGATGTATGTTTTTGAGGTAATGTGTGTTAGCTTGGCTGATTGATTGCCTTTTTTCCTTTTGATAGTGCACTTGAGATGTTTTGGGTTTTCAACCAGGGTCAAGCATGTGCTCATATTGCACAACACAAGTTTCTTTTCAATGTGTCTTGATTTTTTAAGAGATTTTGGTTTCAATTTTCCATATCATTCTTTAAATCCCTGAGTTTGGACTTTTGTATGTTTCCATCAACATGTTCTTGCATTGCCATACCCATCTCCCAATTGGTTGTATTGTGTCCTAAGGCCCAAGTACCATTGAACCATTTCTGTGTTCAGTGTGTGCTGGTGATGTAATTGTTGGAGAGGATTATGCTGGTGATGTAAATGTTGAAGATAATGGTGCTGGTGATGTAAATCCTGCAGATGATGGTGATGTAAATGCTGAAGAGGATGGTGATGTAAATGTTGAAAATGATGGTGCTTGGTGATGTAAATGCTGAAGAGGATGGTGCTGGTGATGTAAATGCTGAAGATGATGGTCATGTAAATGCTGAAGATGATAGTGATGTAAATGTTGAAGACGATGGTGATGTAAATGTTGAAGATGATGGTGATGTAAATGTTGAAGATGATGGTGATGTAAATGCTGAAGATGATGGCGATGTAAATGATGAGCATAAAGGTGATGGTGATATAAATGTTGAAGACGATGGCGATGTAAATGTTGAAGATGATGGTGATGTAAAATGTTGAAGACGATGGTGATGTAAATGTTGAAGATGATGATTATTGTGATGTAAATGGTGAAGATGATGGTGATGAAAATACTGGCGATGTAAATGATGAGCATAAAGGTGATGGTGATATAAATGTTGAAGATGATGGAGATGTAAATGTTGAAGATGATGGTGATGGTGATGTTGAAGAGGATGGTGATGTAAATGCTAAAGATAATGGTGATGATGATGTAAATGTTGAAGATAATAGTGATGCAACTGTTGAAGATGATTATTATGGTGATGTAAATGTTGAAGATGATGGTGTTGGTGATGAAAATGTTGAAGGTGATGGTGATGTAACTGTTGAAGACCATAGTGATGTACATGTTGAAGATTATGGTGATGGTGGTGTAAATGTGGAAGATGATGGGGATGGGGATGTAAATGCTGAAGATGATGGTGATGTAATTGTTGAAGATGTTGGTGATGTAAATGCTGAAGATGATGGTGATGTAAATGTTGAAGATGATGGTGATATAAATGCTGAAGATGATGGTGATAGTGATGCAAATGCTGAAGGTGATGGTGATCTAAATATTGAAGTTGATGGTGATGGTGATGTAAATATTGAAGATGATAGTGATGTAAATACTGAAGAGGATGGTGCTGGTGATATAAATGTTGAAGATGATGGTGATGTAAATGTTGAAGATGATGGTGATGTAAATGTTGAAGATGATAGTGATGTAAATGTTGAAGATGATGGTGATGTAAATGTTGATGATGGTGGTGATGGTGATGTAAATGCTGAAGATGATAGTGATGTAAACGTTGAAGTTGATGGTGATGTAAATGTTGAAGATGATAGTGATGTAAATGTTGAAGATGATGGTGATGTAAATGCTGAAGATGATGGTGATGTAAATGCTGAAGATGATGGTGATGTAAATGCTGAAGATGATGGTGATGTAAATGTTGAAGACGATGGTGATGTAAATGTTGAAGACGATGGTGATGTAAATGTTGAAGATGATAATTATTGTGATGTAAATGGTGAAGATGATGGTGATGGTGATGAAAATACTGGCGATGTAAATGATGAGCATAAAGGTGATGGTGATATAAATGTTGAAGATGATGGAGATGTAAATGTTGAAGATGATGGTGATGGTGATGTTGAAGAGGATGGTGATGTAAATGCTGAAGATAATGGTGATGGTGATGTAACTGTTGAAGATAATAGTGATGCAAATGTTGAAGATGATTATTATGGTGATGTAAATGTTGAAGATGATTGTGATGGTGATGAAAATGCTGAAGGTGATGGTGATGTAAATGTTGAAGACGATAGTGATGTAAATGTTGAAGATTATGGTGATGGTGGTGTAAATGTGGAAGATGATGGGGATGGGGATGTAAATGCTGAAGATGATGGTGATATAATTGTTGAAGATGTTGGTGATGTAAATGCTGAAGATGATTGTGATGTAAATGTTGAAGATGATGGTGATATAAATGCTGAAGATGATGGTGAAGGTGATGCAAATGCTGAAGTTGATGGTGATGTAAATATTGAAGTTGATGGTGATGGTGATGTAAATGTTGAAGATGATGGTGATGTAAATGCTGAAGAGGATTGTGCTGGTGATATAAATGTTGAAGATGATGGTGATGTAAATGTTGAAGATGATGGTGATGTAAATGTTGAAGATGATAGTGATGTAAATGTTGAAGATGATAGCAATGTAAATGTTGAAGATAGCAATGTAAATGTTGAAGATGATGGTGATGTAAATGTTGATGATGGTGGTGATGGTGATGTAAATGCTGAAGATGATAGTGATGTAAATGTTGAAGATGATGGTGATGTAAATCTTGAAGATGATGGTGATGTAAATCTTAAAGATGATGGTGTTGTAAATGTTGAAGATGATGATTATTGTGATATAAATGCTGAAGATGATGGTGATGTAAATGTTGAAGATGATGGTGATGTAAATCTTGAAGATGATGATTATCGTGATGTAAATGCTGAAGATGAAGGCGATGTAAATATTGAAGATGATGATAATGTAAATGCTGAAGATGATGGTGATATAAATGTTGAAGATGATGGTGATGTAAGTGTTGAAGATGATGGTGATGTAAATGTTGAAGATGATGGTGATGTAAATCTTGAAGATGATGATTATTGTGATGTAAATGCTGAAGATGAAGGCGATGTAAATATTGAAGATGATGATAATGTAAATGCTGAAGATGATGGTGATGTAAATGTTGAAGATGATGGTGATGTAAGTGTTGAAGATGATGGTGATGTAAATGTTGAAGATGAGGGTGATGGAAATGTCGAAGATGATGGTGGTGTAAATGCTGAAAATGATGGTGATGGTGATATAAATGCTGAAAATGATGGTGATGGTGATGTAAATGCTGAGGACGATGTTGATGTCGAATAAATGATGAAGGTGATGGTGATGTAATGTCGAAGATGATGATGATGTGAATGTTGAAGATGATGTTGATTGTGATGTAAACGCTGAAGATGATGGTGATGGTGATGTAAAAGTTGAAGATGATGGTGATAGTGATGTAAATGCTTATGATGATGGTGATGTAAATGCTGAAGATGTTGATGGTGATGTAAATGCTGAAGAGATGGTGATGGTGATGTAAATGCTGAAGATGATGGTGATGTAAATACTGAAGATGATGTTGACGGTGATGTAAATGCTGAAGATTATGGTGATAGTGATGTAATTGTGGAAGGTGATGATTATGAATGATGATGTAGATGGTAGAACCAATGAAGGAGGTGCTGATGGTTATGATGATGTGAATACTAATAATGATAATGGCTATGATGATGTGATATCTAATGGTGATGATGGTTCTGATGATATGGTTACTAAAGGTGATGATGGTAAGGATGGTGCAGGTGTTGAAAGTGATAGTGGTAATGGTGACTATGATGAAGAAGTTAAAGATGACATGGAAACAGTGATGCAGAAGATGAGGAGGAGGATTGTGATTATTATGTAGACACAGAAGATGATGATCATGACGATGATAATTATATAGGTTGAAGATGATAGTGCAGATGATGAAGAGAATACTTTTGATGATGATGACGTAGAGGATGAAAGTAATGATGGTGATGTTGATATACTTGCTGCAGTTGCAGATATAGATAATGAAGATGCTGATGGCAGTGATTATGTACATGATAATGATGATGGGGTTGATGATAACTAGAGGGCATTGAGTGTGACTTTATGTACTTGCAAAATTGGAATTGTAGAATAGATGGAAATGTTCTAGGTGATGATGTTTATCTTCCCCCTGCCTCAAACATGTTTTGTATAGTGGTCTAGGGCCAATGTACAATAAAACTTTTCAGTGTTCAGTGTTCAGTGTTCAGTGTTCCGTGTTCAGTGTTCAGTGTTCAGTGTTCAGTGTTCTCTCTCTCTCTCTCTCTTCTCTCTCTCTCTCTCTCTCTCTCTCTCTCTCTCTCTCTCTCTCTCTCTCTCTCTCTCTCTCTCTCTCTCTCTCTCTCTCTCTCTCTCTCTCTCTCTCTCTCTTCTCCACCCCCCTCCTGCCCCATCTTCCCTCTCCTGGCTGTCTAATGCCATGGCAAACACCACTGTGATCCTATTGGGGGTTTAGCAGTAAGACAGACACCCTCTGGAAGAAGTGACAGGTGTGTGGGTTTGATCATCTCCTGAACCATAATTTTCCCCATCCAATAAGTCTAAGAAAGGTGGTCTGGGTGCCAGTCTTTCGGTGAGATGATAAACCAGGGACAGTGCACAACACACCTTTACCATACAAAAAAAACAACAACAACC
The DNA here is from genome assembly GCA_030674155.1 of Stramonita haemastoma. Classification (NCBI taxonomy): domain Eukaryota; kingdom Metazoa; phylum Mollusca; class Gastropoda; order Neogastropoda; family Muricidae; genus Stramonita; species Stramonita haemastoma. The sequence continues at coordinate 29,165,023 of CM060341.1, read as the reverse complement.
AGGACACAGGAGAGTTTACCAGGCAAAGTGCTTCAGAAAAAAACCCACTCTCACAGGAAACAAAGACATGCAGACAGGAACAGTGAAGCCTCAAACCTGGGTGTCCCTGCTCTGGTAACAACACTCTCTCCCCAGGGAGAGCAGCCCTAATTTTACAGACATCTGCTGTGATTGAAAGTGCTAGACATCTATAGATTATAGGCGGCATAACCTAGTGGTCAGAACATTGAGCTCACAATTTGACCACCAGGGTTGGATTCAGGTAGAGGAGATTTTTCTCCTGGAGTTAACATCAGTGCTGACTCTGCTCTCCCCAAAAGTCTTTCGGATGAGACTGTAAACTGAGGCCCGTGGGTAAACTTACAGAGAACATCTTGCGATAGTTAAATCCTGTTCCGCTTTTCGTAAGAGTAGGCCATTGTGTGTCGGTGGGAATAGATGACATTTACAAAACTACATACACCCGGGGACTGGATATAAAAAAGTGCATGAGTGCTTATTCCATTATCCTCGATATAAAAGAATAAATAGATAAATAAAAGGTAGAGTAGACAATAGAATAACTCCTCCCTCCCTTCATGTGAAAAAATAAAATTGACAATGGTGGTCACTACTGGCTTTACACAGATTTAGATTCCAAACTTGTCCCCAAGCAGTTTCAATAGCTTTTTTTGACACGACAAAAGTCAAACATTGCTTACATGAAGCATTTATTCATAAGTGGTACCAGTAGTAAATACAGAAGAGATTTATACAAATTATGTAATGCTTAAAACAAAATTTTGTGTTGGAAAGTATTTGCTCTTATTGCCATCCAATATTTCTGTTCGATTTGCCAAGTTTCACATGCAATTAATAACAATCTGCCTAATTAATGATATCCTACGTTTTGAGAGAATTCAAAGAAATGAAAGATACTGTACAAAATGCAATAGTGGTGATATTGGTGACGAATTTCATTACATTTATATTTGTCTAATGTTTTATATTTGTCTAGTGTCAGTCTAAGATTTCCAATAAAGATCTACTGAGGAAATGCAACCAAACTTACATGGGCACCATCATTAGCAAACAAAGATGGAGATGGATTGGGCATATACTCCGGAGAGACACACTATCTATTGCAAGAACAGCACTGCACTGGACCCCAGACGGCAAGAGAAAGAGAGGAAGACCAAAAACAACATGGAGGAGGACAGTGGAATGTGAGATGGAAGCCATGCAACACTCTTGGAGTTCATTGACCAGGCTGGCCCAGGATAGGCAGGGGTGGAAAGTCTTTGTTGCTGCCCTAGACACCACTGGGTGTAAAGGATGATGATGATGATGAATGTTTCATGAAACTCATAAAAAAAAAATGTTTATCAACCCAATGCAATCATGTTGTTTATAGCCCCATCCAAAATGTTTATGAAAGTATTATGTGGAACATCCAAACACTTTGAAGTATGAACAACTCTTTTATTCATCAAATAAGAAGTCTCTGCTCAATGTTGTTAAAATGATTAATATTATGAGAAATAACATGTAAGCTTTGTTCAAAGAGTTTGGTATATGTAAACAGGCAATTTAGCTCAGTGGTTAGAGCAGCTGGCTTTCCACCAGCCAAAGTGAAGCAGCATTGAGAGTGGTTACCAATTGGGTGGGTGACTGTTTGGGTGCCTTGACTTCAGTACAGTCCCCTAGTTTACCCAGCTGTAAATGGGTACCTGCCTCTTTAGGGTCAGGGAAGGTAAAGCAGCAAGGGAGAGGAGATGGGCACTGCCCGTAGTATGCTGGCCCCTAGAGAAGCTGAGGTCTCTGACACCTTGCTCCCCTACGACCACATACATTATAGGACACCTTTAAAAAGTTAAAGTCTGTCCTGAGCCTAAGGCTCATCAGGCCAGTGCTTATCCCGGTTTCTGTGGCGTTAAGTGACTGAAAGTCATAGACTCCCCCCTGGATAGGACGCCTGTCTATCGCAGGGTTAATCCCCAACACAAGGTTGGTACCCCTTTTACACCTGGGTGGGGTGGGAAAATAGCCGTAAAGTGCCTTTTCCAAGGGCACAATGCCATAGCCGAAAGCAGGGATTGAACCTGCAACCTTTAGATTAGAGTCCAACGCCCTAACCACAGTGGCTGTATAGGACACCTTTAAGGAAAGAGAATTTACACTTCAGAGGTACCAGCATTCTTGCAGGAAACCTGGGAAGGCATGTTCACCACTTCTTTTGGGAGAGACCTCGGAGGAGACCTGGAAGGGAGTCTATTCACAGGAAGGGAGGATCAGATAGAGTGTTCAGAAAAAAACAGGGGTATGGAGATCCAGCAGGTTGTTCCAGATTATACCAACCATGGCCACTCCAACAATATCACTTGGACTCTTACTTCTCCCCAAATATTGTTTGGTGACTCTCTATATCTCCATCATCATAGATTTTATTGAAAACTACTTTCCATGAATACCATCAAAGACAAAGTATTAATTTTTCAATGGAATTGCAGATCTATTTTAAGGAATTCACTACAGCTTCAAAATCACTTATATGAACATAATTATTCCATCCTTGCACTACAGTCTTTAAATGTTGTTGCAGATAAGCTAAACAATTTTTAAAAGCTAAAGAATTTTTACCATCCACCTTTATATTCTTGTTCAGGTAGATCTAGAAAAGTTCAAACTGCAATTGATGTCCCAGCAGATCTAGATTACACACCTGTGACTTCATCTCTTATACCAGCTAGTACAGATGAAGTATTTGCAACAGCAACAACTGTTAAAGTAAGTAAACATACTTCTTTAAATGTAGTGTCAGTGTACTATCCAAAGGGCCCAAAAGCTGATTCTACTGAATGATGAAAGTGTCACAAGATTACCTGATGTTGCCAATCATAAACCCACTTCTATTGATTTGTCCTTGGTCTCTCGGGAGTTAGGCATTAATGCAGTTTGGTGTACTGATGAAGACACTCTAGGAAGTGACCACCTTTCGATTATCATTCAGTTAGATGAAGATGATTTTGATGAGAAGAGAAGCTAGAACATAGCCCTCCAAAATTCTTGTAAAAATATGCGAAATGGGAGGTATATCAATCAATGTTGGAATGTATAGATTATAGTGAGATAGAAGATAAAGATATTGATATATTCTATGAAAAATTCTGTAGTGCCGTTATAATGGCAGCAGATAACGCAATACCTAGATGTAGAATTAAAAAACTAAAGAAAAATATTTGTAATCCATGGTGGAATAAGGATTGTCAGAAAGCAATAATACTTAAAAAAGCAGCTTTTAAACAATGGCTGAAAGACAGATCTGAAACAAACTTTGCACAAATGAAGCATGTAAAAAAATCAGTGCAACAGAATCATATCTCATGCAAAAAAACATTATTTTTCTCAGTTCTGTATATTTATTATCTGAAATCTCAAACTCAAAAGATATTCATAAAGTATGGAAAAAGATTAAAGAAATGAAAAATGGACATTGATTACAAAACTACCCAATAAAACTGGCCAATAATCCTGTGCCTTCTTCACTGGATAAAGCTGAAGCATTTCTGGAGGTGTTTTCTGAGAATAATATGTCAAGTGTCAATTCCTCAGGTCAGATTTTCAAAGACACAGAAAAAAATAGACATATACAAAGATCAAGTCCCAAATTAGGAACATTATCTCAATTCTCCCGTTGAATTTAATGAGTTTAATGAGGCTTTTAAATCCTTCACTAATTACAGTGCAGTGGGCATTAATGGTATTTCCTAGCAGTTGCTACTTCATTTACCTTTGAGTTGGAAGGAATTACTTCATTCTTTTACCAAAAATGTTGGTTAAATGGAACTCTACCTATTATCTGGAAGAGGTCAGTCGTAATACCAGTTCCAAAACAGGGTAAGCCAAGATCTTCAATTAGTAGTTATAGGCCAATATCATTAACCTCACAAGTTGGAAAAGTTCTGGAAAAAATTGTCCAAAATCGCTTACTGCACCATTGTGAAAAACAAAATATCATTCCAGTAAACCAAGCAGGGTTTAGAAAAAGGAGATGCACTACAGATCACCTTGTAAAGATGATAACCCATATCAAAAAACAATTTGCACACAGGAAGGGCACACTTGCCACTTTTTTCAATATTAAAAAAGCATATGACAGTGTTTGGCCTGAGAGAATGCTGTATAAATTGAATCTTATAGGAATAACTGGAGAAATGTTTCAATATTTCAAATGTTTCTTGTATGAGATATATATATGCACAAGAGTAAATATGTTTCATTCGCCATTTAAATGGATAGATATTGGTATTCCACAGGGATCAATAATAGCTCCAATTTTGTTTAATATTCTAATCCATGATCTCCCTGGAGTATTATCTAGCAATGTAAATTTAGTTTAAGATGCCGACAACATTGCTGTATGGATGAATACAAATCTTCGGAAAGGGACATCCAAAAGAGTTATAAACCATGTGCAAAAAATCTTTCAACTAGAACTAGATAAATTAAATGAGTATATGAACGAAAATGGGCTTGCTTTCTCAGTAGAGAAAACAAAACTAATGCTTTTTAATAGTGGAGAAAATCCCAAGTATTTACCAAATCTGACACTGGATGGGGAAAACTTACAATATTCGCAAGACATTAAATTCTGGGCATTAATTTAAATCCCAAATTGAATTGGAGGTTTTATGCAGAAAATCTTATAAGTAAAGCAAAGAAAAAATTAAATTTACTTAAAATGATAAACACACAGCCTTGGGGTCAAGACGCAAAAACGTTACTACATTTAGCTACTGCTCTAGTTTATCAAATCTAACTTATGGACAAGCAGTTTATTTTACAGCACCTTTGTACATATTGAAAAAAATTGAAAGTATAGATAGTAAAGCCATAAAAATAGCTTTGGGAGTTCCAATATACACAAATACAAGGAGAGCTTATCAAGAGGCAAACTTATTATCTCTTTCAGATCAGCTATACTATGTGTAGCAAAATACGTTACCAGAAGTTTCTCTGTGCAAAATTCAGTTAAGAGAGAAATATTTTTAGATTCGACTAAAGACTATCCTAAAAGGGCTCAAAACATATCTTCACTTCAGTCAGTTTGTAACTACACAAGTGACTTATTTTCGAAATGTGAAGTTGATATTTCAGACATTGTTGTTATGCGAACAATACCTAAGATACCTCAATGGGAACACAAAACTGCTACATTTGATATCGATAATACCATGTCCAAAAAAGATAATATCAATATTCTAACTTGCAACGTTAGAGAAAATCTTGATACTAATTATTTAAATCATATAAAAGTCTTCACTGATGGTTCAGTGTATGAAACAAGTGCAGGATCAGGCTTTGTTATCCCTGCTTTCAAAATTCAAAAATCTTATTGCCTTGGAAAAGGTTTTTCTATTTTTACAGCAGAATTATATGCAATTTTTATGGCACTAATATTTCTATGTGACTGGCATCAGGCAAAGATTAATATTGCATTCTGTGTTGACTCCAAATATGTTTTGTATAGTTTACAAGACAGGAACTCAAAGATCAGGAAAGATCTATTGTTTGATATAAGATACTTGATACATATCTTTATGTCTAGAGGTATTGAAATAGTATTTTGCTGGATTCCCTCACATTGTGGTATGTTTTGGAATGAAACAGCAGATAAATTGGCCTAACAGGGTGCAAAGAGAAATACGACAGAAAGTACATTAAATCTTGATTTTCATTAAATTAATTCATTATTAGTTAATCATATGCATAAATTTTATCCACGAGAAAATTCAGATTTAGAGTCTTGCCGAAGACATATTTTAAATATATTTAAGCTGCGTTAAACTCGTGGAAAACCAAGTATTCCCAAAACGTGGTGTGTGCTTGTTCTCACCCTTTATCTTGTGAACACATTCTTTTTGATTGCCCTATCTTGACATCATTATACAAAAAGTCTGGTATCATAGATCTGAAAAGGGAATCTGTGGGTTTACTCATTCATAGACCAGAAATTGTTGATATTGCTAAAGTTATTTCTCGGTCTGCTATTAATGTTCTGTTATAGTTTTCTTTTGAATTTATTTGTTGGATTTGTTTTAGCTACTTTTAATGCTTGTTTAAGTCTAATATCACCTAGAATGAACAGACTTTAAATGAAAAACAAACAAACAAACAATTTACACTTCAGTAGTAAATGGATAGACACCTTATGACCAAAAAAAACAACTGACTACACATATCAGTCAGTGTGTACGACCTAAGAAATAGAGATGTTTCTGTACACTAGAAAACTGACCACAAGTATCAGTCAGTGTGTAGGACCTAAGAAATAGAGATGTTTCTGTACACTAGAAAGCTGACCACAAATACCAGTTAGCCTGTGGGACAGAAGAAAAAGAGATGTCTTTGTACACTAGAAAACTTACCACAAATATCAGTGTGTAGGACAGAAGAAATAGAGAGATGTTTCTGTACACTAGAAAACTGACCACAAATATCAGTTAGGGTGTGAGACAGAAGAAATAGAGAAATGTTTCTGTACAAATGTATGAAGAACTGATCTGGGAAAACTCATTGCAGTTCTTGTTTTGTTAATCTACATGAATCAGGGGAAGGGAGACAGCTGACAGAGTGATGCTGCCAACAGACAACAGGTTCACTGAATGTTGCAAAGTTTGTAACTTTTTTCTGTTGCTCATATTCGTCAGTCATCCTTCTTTCACCTTCACCTGATCCACAGGCTGGTAGACCATGGGGCACCACTGAATATTTTGCAACCAGCTTCCTCCACTCCTTGCAGTTTTCAGCTTTCCATAGTAGGCTATGTTGTTCCGCTCAAGGCCAGTCCACTCTCTGAAGTTGTTTTCCCATCGTTTTCTCTGTCTGCCTCTTTGTCTCCCTCCTTGTACTGTTCCCTGTAGGACAGTCTTGGTCAGTCCAGATGTTTGTGTGACGTGTCTGTACCACTTCAGTTTGCCTTTTCACACTGAAGTAAGATCTTTGTTTGGCTTGATGGCATTTTCAATTCTGATTTATCAGCGTCCATTTGCAACTTGTTCTGAAATCCATATTTGAATATCTTGAGGACAGTAGGACGTGTTTGTCAAGAAAGAAGGCAGATTTTCGATAGTAGCACTGCTTTGAAGCTGAGAGTCATCAGCATAAAATGATGATTAAGGCTTTCTGATGAGGGCTTGTTGTATGTGAAAGTGGAGCAGTGTAGAGAGTAGAGAGTGATAGGATTAGGAAGGACACTGATCCCTGTGGGACTCCACATTCTAGTTTGACAGATTTTGATCAAATTTGGTTTACAATAACTGTCTGGAATTGGTATGTGAGGTAAGAAATAAAGCAGGGGAGGGCTGTGCCATTAATGCCAAATGTGTTTTGGAGGCAGAAGAGAAGCAGAGTGGTCTGTAGTGTCAATGGCTGCTGATCAGTCAAGAAGAGTGAGAAGGGAAGTATTTCCTGACTCAGAGGCTAGCAGAAGTGTAAGTGTCTGATGTATGGACCAGAATAGTGTCAGGGCTGTGGTCGGCACCATAGGCAGACTAGAAAGTGTTATCTGCCGCTGAGTTCTTGAGGTTCTGTGTCTATGTGTCAGAGCTGTGGAGTGCCTGAGGTTCTGTGTCTGTGTGTCAGAGCTGTGGAGTGCCTTAGGTTCTGTATCAGAGCTGTGGAATACCTGAGGTTCTGTGTCTGTGTGTCAGAGCTGTGGAGTACCTGAGGTTCTGTGTCTGTGTGTCAGTGCTGTGGAGTACCTGAGGTTCTGTGTCTGTGTGTCAGAGCTGTGGAGTACCTGAGGTTCTGTGTCAGAGCTGTGGAATACCTGAGGTTCTGTGTCTGTGTGTCAGAGCTGTGGAGTGCCTGAGGTTCTGTGTCAGAGCTGTGGAATACCTGAGGTTCTGTGTCCGTGTGTCAGAGCTGTGGAGTACCTGAGGTTCTGTGTGTCAGAGCTGTGGAGTACCTGAGGTTCTGTGTCTGTGTGTCAGAGCTGTGGAGTACCTGAGGTTCTGTGTCTGTGTGTCAGAGCTGTGGTTCTGTGTCTGTGTCAGAGCTGTGGAGTACCTGAGGTTCTGTGTCTGTGTCAGAGCTGTGGAGTACCTGAGGTTCTGTGTGTCAGAGTTGTGGAGTACCTGAGGTTCTGTATCTGTGTGTCAGAGCTGTGGTTCTGTGTCTGTGTGTCAGAGCTGAGGTTCTGTGTCTGTGTGTCAGAGCTGTGGAGTACCTGAGGTTCTGTGTGTCAGAGCTGTGGAGTACCTGAGGTTCTGTGTCTGTGTGTCAGAGCTGTGGAGTACCTGAGGTTCTGTGTCTGTGTGTCAGAGCTGTGGTTCTGCGTCTGTGTGTCAGAGCTGTGGAGTACCTGAGGTTCTGTGTCTGTGTATCAGAGCTGTTCAGTACCTGAGGTTCTGTGTCTGTGTATCAGAGCTGTTCAGTACCTGAGGTTCTGTGTCTGTGTGTCAGAGCTGTGGAGTACCTGTGGTTATGTGTCTGTGTGTCAGCTGTAGCACCATTTGCTCATTCATGAGGTTTGGTATCTTGGCTACCACGGTCTGATGTCAACACTTCAACATGGCTGAAGATGGTCTAAGCATCTGGAGCATTCTAGAACCTCTTTCCCCCCTTCTATTAATCCTCCCTCCTCTCTAAGGAATCAGCAGATTTTGTTCTCAAGTGAGAGTATTGCTTGATCTGACCTTCTAAAGTTATTTTTTTGTAGTGAGAGTATTGGTTGATCTGGCCCTCTAAAGTTATTTGTTTGTAGTGATAGCATTGGTTGATCTGTCCTTCTAAAGTTATTTGTTTGTAGTGATAGCATTGATTGATCTGTGCTTCTAAAGTTATTTGTTTGTAGTGATAGCATTGGTTAATCTGTCCTTCTAAAGTTATTTGTTTGTAGTGATAGCATTGGTTGATCTGTCCTTCTAAAGTTATTTGTTTGTAGTGATAGCATTGGTTGATCTGTCCTTCTAAAGTTATTTGTTTGTAGTGATAGCATTGGTTGATCTGTCCTTCTAAAGTTATTTGTTTGTAGTGATAGCATTGGTTGATCTGTCCTTCTAAAGTTATGTGATTGTAGTGATAGCATTGGTTGATCTGTCCTTCTAAAGTTATTTGTTTGTAGTGATAGCATTGGTTGATCTGTCCTTCTAAAGTTATGTGATTGTCAGCTGATTCCAATGTGTGGTCAGGATTGCCTAGTCTTAGTTTTTAAATGTATTCATTGGTCTGTAGGAATCCACACTTCTGCAGGTAAATCAATAGAATAGTGTGTGTGTGTGTGTGTGTGTGTGTGTGTGTGTGGTGTGTGTGTGTGTGTGTGTGTGTGTATGTGTGTGTGTGTGTGTGTGTGTGGCTACTGGCTGAGGTATTGCTGACTTGTGGGTGCTTTTTGTACTGTGATGGGTGTGTGCTGATGTTCAGAACCTGTGTTGTGCTATATTGATATTATTTTTATGTGGTTTTTGTTCTTATAATATATACTTGTAACCCACTGGAATTTCTCTGTTTTAGAGATAATAAAGTATTTTTGAATTTGAATTTGAAGTGTGTGTGTGTGTGCGCGTGCGTGCGTGCGTGCGTGCGTGCGTACATGCGTGCGCACGCGCGTGTGTGTGTATGTGTGTGTGTGACATGTTTCAAAGTCATTCTCTTGCTTGCTGTCTGGTGCCACATTCTACTTGAAGCTACCTGAAGTCTGATGACATTGGACAGAATTACCTAGGCTGGAAAACAGCAGTTTTGTTCTCCTGCCTGAGCTGTGTGTGTTGTAGGTGATAAAAACAAGACAAGGTGTGACCACAAACCCCTGCCTGGCCTCACATCATTCCTTTGAGTAGAGTGCCTGAGTCCCAACCTCCTGTATTCGCCAACCTTCCAATATGGAGAACAAGATTCTCTCTTTGTTTTACAAGTCTTGCATAGAGACTGTTCTTAGTTTGACTTCCACTTGGTGCTCACACTCACTCACTCAGTCCCATGTCCCAAAGGACGTAGGGGGGACATGAGAGAAGAGGCAACAGCGATCTTTTTCCATGCTTCACGATCCTGTGTGGCTAGTAGGTGTTGCAGGGGTTGGGCGGTCCAGTCTTTGATGTTGTCAACCCATGATTTCTTTTGGCGGCCTCTTCTTCTCTTGTCCTTGACTGTTCCTTGCAGGATGGTTTTTGCTAGGGTGTTGTGTCTTGTGGTGTGACCAAACCACATCAGCTTTCTCCTCTTTATGGTGGAGAGCAAAGGCTCTTGGGGGCCCACACGCTTTTTGATTTCTTCTTTCACATAGCTATTGGTCTTGTGTTCTTTGTATGATATTCTGAGGAGTCTTCTGTGGCACCTGTTCTCGAATGCTTGGATTCTCCTCTCTAACTCTGCTGTTAGAGTCCATGATTCACAGCCATATAGGAGGATAGATATCATGAGGGATATGTAAAGGTGGTATTTGGTGCAGAAGCTGATGTTGTTGCTTCTGATGATCCTCTGGAGTCTGACTAGAGCAGATGTTGCTGCTGCAATGCGAGCTTTCACTTCATTGTTTGATGTGCCATCTTTTGTTAGGATGGAACCTAAGTATTTGAATTGGCTCACTTCTTCTAGTATTTCTCCATTCATCTTTATTTCCGTGCTGTCATTACTCGCGCTGTTGACCATGATCTTTGATTTCTCTGTACTGACCTCCATGCCGTATGCGCTCGCTCGATCTGTTAAATTGTCTGTGAGGATTTGCAGTTCTTGTTTGCTGCTGCCCATGAGGTCAATGTCATCTGCAAATCTAAGGTTGCAAAGGGGTCTTCCACCAATGGAGATGGAAGTGTGGTGGTTTTGCAGTGTCTCTGTCATGATGTTTTCGAGGAAGAGGTTGAAGAGTACAGGTGAGAGAAGGCAGCCCTGGCGAACCCCAACCGTGGTCTTGAAGAACTCGCCCACATGATTGTTCATGAAAACTGCACTTCTTGCGTTCTCGTACAGAGCCTTGATGACTTCAATTAGGCAGCTGTCAATGTTGAAGTGCCTGAGTACTTGCCAGAGGCCGTCATTCCATACCCTGTCAAAGGCCTTTTTGAAATCTATGAAATTGTGGTACAAGTCTTTTTGGTGTTGGAGATGCTTCTCTATCAGAATTCTCAGATTGAACATTTGTTCCATTGTGCTGCGTTTTGGTCTAAAGCCCGCTTGTTCTTCTGCCAGGAGTTTTTCCGCTTGGTTTTTCAGTCTGTTGAGGACTACCTGCAGCATGATCTTGCTAGGATGACTTATGAGACTGATGGTTCTGTAGTTCTGGCATTGCTTAAGGTTTCCTTTCTTTGGCAGGGGTATTACAAGAGACTGTGTCCAATTTTTTGGCCATTCTTTGGTGTCGTGGATCTTCTGACTTTGTGCTACATTAACCTTTGTGTTAAAAACAGGAGCGGTTTTTTAAGAGAACTGTGAGAATCTGCTAAAGAAAAATAATGGGAAAAATTGAAGAGATCTCAATTTGTTTTACAATCAGCTGCTTGTATACAAAGTGACTGTCATCTTGGCCAGTCCACCCGATGCCATGTTTTTTACAATGTCCACTACTGTCATCTGGGCGCCATGTTCAGTGCCCCATTAGCAAAACAAACAGAAAAAAGAATTTTTCTTCTGCCAGTAGTCCTTCAAATTGTAATTTCACACAACACTGACTGAGGGGTTTCCCGTTCCTTTAAAAATGAATACCTGTCTGATTGTTACAGTCAGGGGTAGGGGAAGATATAGGAACATTGTGTGTGTGTGTGTGTGTGTGTGTGTGTGTGTGTGTGTGTGTGTGTGTGTGTGTGTGTGTGTGTGTGTGTGTGTGTGTGTGTGTGTGTGTGCGCGCGGGGTCATGTGCCTGCGTGCGTGAGTGGGTGCCTGTGGGTATATATGAGTTTTTAATTGTAAGTTTATTGGAATGCCCCTGGCTTGTTCTGGCATCCATGACTGATGTTTGTCAAACTGTGTCAATCAGTATATCATCAATTTGATGGCGACTTTCATCACTGGGTGAGATCTATGTGTATCTCCTCCTGTTGGAGTGCTTAGAGAAAGTGTTGTATGATGAAACTGTTTGACAGAAGGCAGCAAGCACTTAGAGAAAGTGTTGTATGATGAAACTGCTTGGCAAAATGCAACAAGTGCTTAGAGAAAGTGTTGTATGATAAAACTATTTGCTTGGCAGAAGGCAACAAGTGCTTAGAGAAAGTGTTGTATGATGGAACTGTTTGCTGTGCAGAAGGCAGCAAGTGCTTGGAGAAAGTGTTGTATGATGAAAGTGCTTGGCAGAAGGCAGCAAGTGCTTAGAGAAAGTGTTGTATGATGGAACTGTTTGCTGTGCAGAAGGCAGCAAGTGCTTGGAGAAAGTGTTGTATGATGAAAGTGCTTGGCAGAATGCAACAAGTGCTTAGAGAAAGTGTTGTATGATGAAACTGTTTGCTTGGCAGAAGGCAACAAGTGCTTAGAGAAAGTGTTGTATGATGAAACTGTTTGCTTGGCAGAAGGCAGCAAGTGCTTAGAGAAAGTGTTGTATGATGAAACTGTTTGGCAGAAGGCAGCACATGTATCTCCTTTGAGGTTTTTGGAGCTGTGACCAAAAGGTGGATGATGCCACACTCCATGTTTTTTCCTTCCCCTCCTGTTGCCTTCAGTCTCTCTTGACTGTGCAGACTTTCCTACCTGCTGTTTTGTCTGTGGCTGTGTAGAACAGTGCTGTCTTCTGGTCAGCTGTTTTGTCTGTGGCTGTCTGTAGAACAGTGCTGTCTTCTGGTCAGCTGTTTAATCTTTGGCTGTCTGTAGAACAGTGCTGACTTCTGGTCAGTTGTCTTGTCTGTAGGTCCTTAGAACAGCGCTGTCTTCTGGTCAGCTGTTTTTATCTTTGGCTGTCTGTAGAACAGTGCTGTCTTCTGGTCAGTTGTCTTGTCTGTAGGTCCTTAGAACAGCGCTGTCTTCTGGTCAGCTGTTTTGTCTGTGGCTGTCTGTAGAACAGCGCTGTCTTCTGGTCAGCTGTTTTGTCTGTGGCTGTCTGTAGAACTGCTACTGGTATCCATGTAACCCAGTACTACCTGTCCCATGTGGGGAGTAAATTCAACAGAAAAATCAGTCTGGAGAGGAATAGGCTCCGCCAGGCTTTCTTCGCCCAAGATACACTATGGAAGACAAAACCAAATTGAAAACCATACCTGCTCGGTCGTCGCCCTGGTCACCAAGGACTGTGCCTTCCACTTCTGGACACCAGGGTGGAGGTGAAAAGTGTATGACTGGTGTACCAAGCAGAATTAAAAAAAAAATTTTTTTATTCAGTTTTATCATGTTGTACATTGTTGTATATCATGAAATGCGATTTTTCATATACATGTAAAAAAGCAAGCAAAATATTCACATAAAGCATAATGAAATATGATAAAGTATAAGAGAAATTATGAAAATCAGAAGAAGAGAGAAAAACAAACAAACAAACAAAAACAAAAAAACCCGAAACACACACACACACACACACACACACACACACACACACACACACACACACACACACACACACACACACACACACACACACACACACACAAAATACACACACATATTCACACAAATATGTTAAAGTTATAGCGAGAAGAAAGATGAGATAGCTAGACAGAGAAACAAACAGATAGATAGATAGAAGACACAGACAAACATATCTACAGAGGTCGCAATATAGATGGTATGTTTTACATAGGTTAGTATAATTTTTTCTATGAAGGTTCTGTCATTTAACTTAAACCATGATTATAGTAAATAAAAAGCATTCAACAGATTTTCAAAGAGTTAATTTTCATCACTAACCAAGGCCTTATATGGAGTCCATTCAAGAGCAAAAGTGTTATGTGTAAATTTTTTTCGTGCTATGTACTCCTCCATCAAATATCTTCCTTTCAACTTTTTGATGAACACTTGCAGTACAGGTCTACTTCTATTTAATTTACAATGGTATATATATTGTTTAGCAAACAGGATAATAAAATAAAAGATACGATCAATGCATTTATTTTTGTCAAACCCAAGTATTGTTAAAGGCTCTGTTATGTGCAAATTATACGCATTCATACATCTTTAACTCACTGCTTCTGTTAGTGTTTGCCAAAACCTTTGAATAACTGCACATTGCCAAAACATGTGTCGAATACTGTCTATTTCTAAGTTGCAAAAATTACAAAGATTGCTATCTGTTACTCCCATCTCTTGTAATATAACATTGGTACCAAGACATCTATGAATAATCCTCAGTTGAAACCATTTCATTTTGATATCGGAAATCTTATGAACATTCAAAAAACATTTTTTTCAGTCATTCTCAATATTCAGCTTTTCATTCCAGTTTCTACAACATTTTGGTAAAACATTATCACAAATAAAAATATCATAAAATAGTTTTGATCCTTTGGGTACTGACCTTATCCTTTCTTGACAACGTGACATACTTAAGCATTGGTTATCATTGACTGTTATACTTGTTTTCTGTATATACTCAGCCAATGCTATTTTGTATCCATAAAAAGTAACAAAGTCAACACAACATTATGTTTTATTTCTAACTGTTCATATGCCATAAATTTTCCGTTTTCTAATAGAAAATGTGCTATGCAATGTATGCCTTTATTGATCAATGTCTTTTTCTTAATATACTTATTTCCTACCCGTATTCTATTATTGAAAAAAATCGGTTCTGCTAACAGTTCATGGGAGCTACTGCAATTAGTTTTGTTGAAAAAGTCTTTATATATTGTAAAAACTTCTGTCCAAAAGGCATTTGCCTTTAAAAATTGAGAAACTATTTCAGGCCCATATTTTGTGAGGTTTTCAAGGATTGGAAAGTTGAACATTGTAATTGTCTTCCAGTTATGACTTGTTGTCTCTTTTTTTCTTAGCCATGTCAATTTAAGTGAATTTGCAAATGTTTGCAGTTCTGGTAACCCAAGCCCACCATTTTTGACTCTTGTGTGATGTTTTTCTACTTATTTTGTCTTGTTTACTATTCCATACAAATTTATAACAGCATTTTTGCAATGTTTCAAAAACTGCATCTGGTGGATTTGGTAGTAAGAGCCATAGATAAATCAGTTTCGACAGAATCAGTGATTTTAGTATTGCCACTCTCCCTAGAGGTGTTAACTGTCTTTTAATCCAGATTTTGAATAATTGTTTCACATCATCTAATTTTGCAGAATTATTGATATGTGAACAGTTTTGTAAATCGTTTGTGAACAAAATTCCTAAGATTCTGAATTTTGGTGGATTCCATTCCATATCTAGATTTTCCAAGTAACAGATTTCTGAATTTTTTTTGCTTCCTAACCAAATTACACTTGTTTTTTTCAGGATTCATTCATAAACCAGATTTAGAACCAAATAAATTGATAGTCTTAATGCAAGATTGAAATGACTTTTTGTCTCCTGCTAAAAGGAATTCCATATCATCTGTATACTGGGAAAGTTTGCACTCGATATTATTGACTGTCACATCATGTATATCTTGATTTTCACGAGTCATTATTGCTAATATTTCTACACATAAAACAAACACATATGGAGATAGCGGATCACCATGTCTGCATCCTCGTTCGACACCAAACCAGTCCGATACTTGACCATTAACAACCACACAAGCTCTGATATCTGTATAAAATGTTTCTACCCATTTGCTTTTGTCACATTGAAAACCAAATGCTTTTAGAACTTTAAACATAAAACTCCAACTTACAGAATCAAAGGCCTTTTCAAAATCAATATTCAATAACATTCCTGGCAGATTGTGTTCTTCTACATAAGCTCTTGTATCATGAATAAGTCTTACATTATCTCCTATATACCTGTTACTGATAAATCCCGTCTGATCCTCGTAGATAAGTTTAGGAAATACACTTTTTAAACAATTAGCTACACATGCTGATCTGATTTTGTATACGACATTTAGCAAGGATTTTGGTCTCCAGTTTTTTATATAACATCTTGGTGTATCTCCTTTAGGTATACATGTAATAACGCCTTGCTTTTGAATACACGATAACTCCCCCTTTCTGAATCCAGCATTAAGTGCCCTAACAACAAAACCACCTAGTTTACCCCAAAAGCACTTAAAGAATTCAGAGGTAAAACCGTCTGAACCTGGACTTTTGTTGTTTTTCATATTTCTTGATGCTAGGCTTGCCTCTTCTAGTCTAAGCTCACCTTCTAGACTATTTGCTTCATCCATATCCAGATGTGGAATGTCTTTTACTAGTTGATCTATTTCACAATCTTCAACATTTGATTTTTTATACAATTCTTCATAAAAACTCTTAACTTCTTGCAAAACTTTTTCCTGATTGTTTAACAAATTCCCATGTTTATCAATTAATCTATTCATACTTTTACTTATATAGTGCCGCTTCTCCAAATTACAAAAATAACTAGTTACTTTTTCTCCCTTAGCTATTCATCTCACTCTTGATCTTAAAAGTACCCCCTCTACTCTTTTTTTCCCTAATAGCCTTTAACTGCTCTTTCTTTAAATCTATACCCTGAATATCCTCTTCAGTTTTCCCATCTTTTCTTTCAAGTTGCTGAATATCTTTTTGCAATTTAGCTTCTTCTTCATTCATTTTTTTCTTTTTCATAGTGGCACATGAAATAGTTCTTGATCTAATTTTCATCAATAGAAAATCTAGAAACAGATCATCAGAGATCGATAATTGCAAGTTGGGCAACGGAATAGTGTGTACTGCCTCTTTTGCATATGGGGAAGCTGCATTATCTTCTATAAGTTTTTATTTCTTCATTAATTTCATCAAGATATGTTTTATCTTTTAATAGGGATGAATTGAATTTCCAGAAAGTATGACCTCTAGTTTTCTATCTGAACTTAAGTCTTAATAAAATCATCGAATGGTCTGTCCTATATCCACTCTCAATATCTGCATCTTCTATAACTGAAACAACTTGATCCGAAATAAGGAAAAAGTCCAATCTAGCCTGTTGAAAGGGGCTAGTCCACCGCCAAGTATATCTTAAACAATCCTGATTTAGTTCTCTCCAGATGTCGTTTAACTCTAAGGTATCCATCATTTGTTCTACCATATTCTTCGCTGTTGGGTTATTTATATTTTTATAATTATAGAATCTTTTTTTGTGTTTAATACTAAGTTAAAATCTCCACCAATTATTATGTTTTTTATGCCTAGATTTTTAATTCGTTCATTCAAGACATGATAAAATTCAGGGTCATCTTTGTTAAGACCGTAAACATTAACAAAAAGAAAATCATCATGCTCAATTTCTTCAAGAACCATAAGATTATTTCCTCTATCACCTTTAATAACATTCTTAACTTTAAAATCAAAATTGTTATTGAAAAGTATAGCTACCCCTCTGGAGTCAGAAGTATGGCTTGAAAAATAACCCAAATATCCCCACTCAGAAAGAATATATTTCTCCATCTTTTTTTCAAAGTGTGTATCCTGCAGGAAGTAAACAGAGTACTTTTTACTTTTTAAATAATGAAACACATCTCTTCTTTTCTGATTATCGTGAAGGCCATGGCAGTGTACTAACACAATAGATATAGAGTCATCCATCTGGTAAAATACAACCTTTGATTATAGGCCAGTACAATCCGCCAGCTGTCTCAGGTATTGAAACACCCAAAAGTTCAACAATCATACTCGAAAAAAAGGACCTCTTATCAAAGTCACAGCAAAAAAAAAACATTTGTCACAAACCACAAGAATACATTTGTTGCGAACAATAAGAAAAAGAAAAAACACAAGATAATACCTTTCAGCATTGATACACTTTGTCTTTTACAAAGACCAAAGAATCAAAGGACCAGTGAAAAGTACTGTTCAATAGGACAATCACACGCTCACAGTCACACACCACAATCGCAGAAAATAGAGAACAGAAAAAACAAAAAAACAAAAAAAACCACCAAAACCAATCTGATCGACTATCGTCGGCAAGCAAAAGCATGTGCCACAAAAAACAAAAGTAGCATCACTTTGTCTTCAATAATGCTAACATCAAATGATAGATCCATGCAACAAAAGTAGCATCAGTTCTTATTCAATAGTACTGACATCAAATGATAGATCCATAGCTGCAGCATCTACCAACCCACCCCACCAGTTCCGCTCATCAAACACCAAGCAGAATTCGTGTCAGAAATAACATCACCATTGGCACATGGAATGTTAGAACATTGAGAGAAACAGGTAAACATGAAGAACTTGCACATGAAATTGATAGGTACCGCTGGAACATCCTAGGACTCTGTGAAGTACGATGGGAGAACATTGGAGAAACATCAACCCGGGAAGGCCACAAACTATAGTTCAGTGGGAAAAAGGACAAACATGAACATGTTGAGTTTCTGGTCCACAAGGACATTGTGAACAGTGTCATGGGTTGCCGACCAATCTCTAGCAGGCTTATCACCATCTGCCTGAGGGCAACTCCTTTCAGCATCACCATTATTCAGGCATATGCCCCAACATCGAGCCACGATGATGACGAGGTAGAAGAATTCTATGAACAGCTGCAAGAAGTTATAGATCAGACCCCCAAGATAGACATCTTTGTTGTACAAGGTGATTGGAATGCCAAAGTAGGAGAAGATGCTTGCAAGAGCTGGAGGGGCACATGTGGGCGATATTGTAACAAAGAGACTAATGAAAGAGGCTTGAGACTCCTGGAATTTGCTAACTGCAATGACCTCAAGTTGATGAACACGTATGGTCCACACAAAGCATCTCGAAAATGGACATGGCATAGCCCTGACGGAGTAACCCACAACCAGATTGACTACACCATGGTGAAGAGGCGCTTCCAGTCCAGCATAAACATTGCAAGGACACGCAGTTTTCCAGGAGCTGACATTGGAAGTGACCATGATTTAGTGATGATGACCTTCCAAATTCTGCCTTCATCTGAGGAAGGTCATGAAGCAGAGCCAGACAAGGATCAGATTTGATCTTGAGAAACTGAAGGATCCAGGTGGCTGAAGCCTTCCAAGCCATAATAGGAGGGAAATTTGCACCCCTCACCATGTTCAACCCAGATGACACAGATATTGACAAGTTTGTCAACACCTTTAACAGAGCATTAACTGATACAGCCAATGAGATTCTTGGCAGGCAATGATAAGCGAAGCAGCCCTGGGTCACAGTCAACATCCTTGACCAGTGTGACAAACAAAGAGAACTGAAGAAAAAGAAGAACGAGATAGAAGGAGCGAGGCAGTATAAGGTAATCAACAAAGAAATTAGAAGAAGCATAAAAGAGGGAAGAGAATCCTGGATTGAAGAAAATCTGAGCAAGAACAACAGCAATATAGAGTACCAGCTAGTAAAAGACCTGACAGGCACAAAACAGGGGAAGACCAGCACCATACCAGACAAAAATGGAAAGATCTTAACAGAAGACCAGGATATTCTGAAGAGATGGACAGAATATTGCGCAGACCTGTATAACCACAAAACCTCAGGAGATCCAGAGGTACTGAATGTCCCACCACCGACAGATACTGACAACGACCCCATTCTTTGGGAAGAGGTGGAAGTAGCTGTGAAATCGATGAAGAAGAGGAAATCAGCAGGAATAGACAACATCCTGGCAGAACTGGTCCAAGAAGGGGGGGAAGCCATGATAAACACCCTACTGATAATCTGCAACAAGATCTGGCAGACAGGAGACTGGCCTACACCATGGACACAATCACCAATCATCACCCTTCCCAAGAAAGGCAACCTACAACAATGCCAGAACTATTGCACAATCAGCTTGATATGTCATCCATATGTCATCCATATGTCATCATTTTCTTCCTGGAGTTAACATCAGTGCTGACTCCACTCTCCCCCAAAGTTTTTCGGATGAGACTTTAAACCGAGGCCCCGTGTGCGAACGCATGCAGAACATCTTGCGCACACGTTAAATCCTGTTCCGCTTTTCGTAAGAGTAGGCCATCGTGTGCCGGTGGGAACAGATGACAATATTTACAAAACTGCATACACATGGGGACCGGATGAAAAAAAGCACATGATTGCTTATTTTGTTATCCTCGATATAAAAGAATAAATAAATAAATAAATAAATAAATAAATAAATAAATCCAAGCAAACTCATGCTGAAGATCGTACTGAATTGACTGAAGCCACAAGCAGAAACGATCATTGCTGAAGAACAGGCAGGCTTCAGGGTAGGATGAAGTACATGAGAGCAGGTTTTTAATCTAAGAATGCTATGCGAGAAGTACCTTCAGCATCAACAAGACCTTTACCATATTTTTGTGGATTTCAAAAAGGCCTTTGACAGGGTATGGCATGCAGCTCTGTGGGCTACCATAAGGCTGTACACCATCAATGCCAACCTGATCAGAGTCGTTGAGGAACTCTACAATAAGGCCACTAGTGCAGTCTATTTCAATGGTGGCATAGGGGATTGGTTCAGGACGATGGTCGGCGTCAGACAAGGCTGCTTGCTCTCACCTACTCTCTTTTAACATCTTCCTTGAGAGAATCATGACTGATGCACTGGAAGATCATGAAGGAACAGTTGGTATTGGAGGCAGAACAATTACCAACTTGCGTTTTGCTGATGACATCGATGGACTGGCAGGGAAAGAAGAAGAGTTAGTTAGATTAGTGGAATGCCTTGACAAGACTTCAACAGCCTATGGCATGGAGATCAGTGTACAGAAGACCAAGCTGATGACCAACAACATCAACGGCATCAACACCAACATCAGGGTTGGTGGTCAGAATTTGGAAATGGTGCAAAGCCTCAAGTATCTTGGAGCAATTGTAACAGACAAGGGATCCAAGCCTGAAATACTCGCAAGGATTGCACAGACAGTTACAGCACTGACAAAACTGAAGACCAGTTGGAAGAACAGGAACATATCACTCAGCTCAAAGATGCACTCTGGTCATCTCAATATTTCTGTATGCTTGTGAGTCATGGACCCTCACTTTGGATCTGGAGAGGAGAATACAGGCCACAGAGATGAGATGCTTTCGCAAACTCCTTGGCATTTCTTACAAAGACCACATTAATAACGACGAAGTGAGAATCAGAATGGGTCAAGCCATTGGGCCCTTTGAAGATCTCCTGACCACAGTCAAAAAATGCAAACTGAAGTGGTATGGGCACGTCGCAAGATCAACAGGGCTTGCCAAGACCATTCTGCAAGGAAATGTGCAAAGCGGGAGAAGGAGAGGCAGGCAGAGAAAGAGATTGGAGGACAACGTCCGAGAATGGACGGGCCTCAGGCTGAGTGACACCCTGAGAAAGGTTGAGGATATTCAGTGCTGTAAGGGTTAAGGACGAAGAGAAGGAGCAAGATGTGTTAACCCTTACAGCACTGAATGTCTGCTGACAATTACTTCCCCTTATCCTGAATTTCTGCCCCTGCCCTCTCCCCTTCAGTCCTGTCAGCGGATTTCACAGCCATAACTGTACCAGAGGAGGGTTTGTTTATAGTGACTGGTCATGTGGCTAACTGGCATAAACGGACTCCAGCAAGTACTTTTGGTACAGCAAACACTGCCTCTCCTTTCCCACGAGAATGTTAATAAAGCTTCGTGTGTGTGTATGTAAAATTTACCTAGGTACCCATTTTGCACTCTTCTGCACCTCAGAAACCTAGGAATTTGGTTACACCTGTTAAAAGGGACTGAAGGGTAGCAGAGAGCTGAGCTGGAAAAAAGGCTTACTGTATTCAAAGGATTAAGGACGCAGAGAAGGAGGAAGGTGTCTCCAGGTTGTGCTTCTGCTGACTCCTATTTCAAAACTCCTCCTTGTCCACCTTCAGTCTTTTTTCTTCTTTTTTTGTTTTTTTTATATTTGTTTTCATTATTATTATTATCATTTTTTGTCTTCTTCATGACCTGCTCTGCACACTGCAGGTCACAACGGGCACGCAGAACATCTTGAGCGCACGTTAAATCCTGTTCCGCTTTTCGTAAGAGTAGGCCATCGTGTGCCAGTGGGAACAGATGACATTTACAAAACTGCATACACACGGGGACTGGATGTAAAAAAGCACAAGAGTGCTTATCCCATTATCCTTGATATAAAAGAATAAAATAAATAAAAAAACGACCACTGCCTTCCTTTTCTGACTGCCACCACCTTCTTTCCTCTTCTCTCCTCTCCTCTTCTTTCTTCTCTTCTCCCCTGCTCTCCTCTCCTCTTCACTTCTCTTCTCATTTCTCCTCTTCTCTCCTCTCATCTCCTCTCCTCTCATCTCTCCTCTCTTCTCCTCTGCTCTCCTCTCCTCTTCACTTCTCTTCTCATTTCTCCTCTTCTCTCCTCTTATCTCCTCTCATCTCCTCTCCTCTCTTCTCCTCTGCTCTCCTCTCCTCGTCTCTTCTCTCCTCTTCACTTCTCTTCTCTTTTATCCTCTTCTCTTCTCTCCTCTCTTCTCCTCTGCTCTCCTGTCCTCTTCTCTTTTTTCCTCTCCTCTTCTCTTCTCTCCTCTCTTCTCCTCTCCTCTTCTCTCTTCTCCTCTTTTCTCATCTCCTCTTCTCTCCTCTCTCCTCCTCTGCTCTCCTGTCCTCTTCTCTTCTTTCCTCTCCTCTCCTTTTTCCTTCTTTCCTCTTCTCTCCTCTTCTTTCCTCTTCTTTCCTCTTCTCTCCTCTTCTTTCCTCTTCTCTCCTCTTCTTTCCTCTCCTCTTCTCTTCTTTCCCCTTTTCTCCTCTCTTTTTCTTCTCTCCTCTCTTCTCATCCACTCCATTTCTCTGCTCAATCACCCCCCTTCCTTCCTTCCCTCCCTCCTTCCTTCCCTCCTTCCTTCCTTCCCTCCTTCCTTCCTTCCCTCCTTCCTTCCTTCCCTCCTTCCTTTCTTCTTTTCTTCCTTCCTTCTTTTCTTCCTTTCTTCATCACTGTCATAGCCTGGTGGTCAGAACACTGTGCTGACAATTTTATGACCGAGTTTGATTCCCGGTCGAGGGGATTTCTTCCCCTGGATTTAACATCAGTGCTGACTCCACTCTCCCCAAAAGTCTTTTGGATGAGACTAAAAACCCAGCCCCCATGTGCAAACGCACGCAGAACATCTTGTGCACACGTTAAATCTTGTTCCGCTTTTTGTAAGAGTAGGCCATTGTGTGCCGGTGGGAACAGATGACAATATTTACACAACTGCATACACATGGGGACTGGATGAAAAAAAAGCACATGATATGAGTGCTTATCCCATTATCCTCGAAATAAAAGAATAAAATAAGAATAAAAGAATAAAATAAAAATAAAAATAAATAAACTGTCAGCACAGACAACAACAACGAATCCTCACGACATTGATCAGGACACCACGGTCACTTCAACAACAAGTCAGCAGTTGATGGGAAAACGGCCCTGGGCTTCTTCACACAGATGATAGCACGGCTGTGTCAAACCTTTCTCCTTTAATAATTCAGACAAAGCATTTTTCACGTTTTGCTGGAATTCGCAAAGAAGCACAAAGTAACTCTGGCTAACACACTCCACCCTCACAAGCCATCTAGAACATCAACCTGGCACTCACCAAATGGTCTGATTCATAATCAAATAGATTACATTCTGTCACCCCAAAGATTCAAATCCAGCATAAACAAGGCAAACACAAGAACATTCCCAGGAGCTGACATTGGCAATGACCACGACCTTGTACTTACCACCATCAGGCTGAAACTGAAAGCAAAACAACAGCCAAAAAGCCCACGCATAAGATTCGACCTGGAAAAACTCAAAGACCCAACAGTGATTGAGATCTTCCAAGCCAACATTGGAGGAAAGTTCGCCGCACTCACAGCCATCAACAATGATGTGGACACACTAGCCAACAACATCAAAGAAGTGCTAACAACAGCAGCAGAAGAAACAGTAGGCAGAAGCAGAACAAAGAAACAACCCTGGTAGACAAATGAGGTTCTTGACCTCTCTGACAAAAGAAGAGAACTTAAGAAACAAAAGTTCACAAGTCAGGAAGCCAACAACAAGTACGTGGATAGCCACAGAGAAGTGAGGAAAAATATGAGAGAAGCCAAAGAAGCGTGGATAGAAGAACAATGCAACAGCATCGAAGCTAGAATGGTCAAGGGAAACAGCAAAACAGCTTACAACACCTTGAAAGCACTAACTAAAACCACACAGCCTAAAGCCTCTGTCATTGAAGACAAAGAAGGAAATCTTTTAACAGAAAACAATGCCATCCTCCAACGCTGGACAGAATACTGTGAGGGATTGTATAACTACCCACTATGCCCAGATACCAACAGAGTTTCCTCTCCTTTCCCTTCATCCAGCAAGCGAGAGTGAAATCATGACAATCTTGAAAGAAATGATGATAAAATCATGCGATCTTGATCCAATACCTGCTTCTCTTTTCACTCAGTGCCTTCCACAGCTTATACCCACCATCACAAAAATTGTAAACTCATCTCTTCTTTCAGGGATTTTTCCACCAGCTCTCAAAACTGCAATAGTTACACCCCTACTCAAAAAGCACGACCTCGACCCTAACACTCTGAAGAACTATAGACCTGTTTCCAATCTGCCTTTTATCTCCAAAGTCCTTGAAAAAGTTGTTCTGAAACAACTCAACAGCCATCTCCATTCCAATAGTGTCCTCCCCCCGTTTCAGTCTGCTTACCGCATCAACCACAGCACCAAAACCACCCTAGTGCACACCTTAAACTCGCTTCTACATGCTTCTGACTCAGGGAAAATCTCCCTCCTCACTCTTCTCGACTTATCTGCAGCATTTGACATTATAGACCATTCAATTCTTCTCTCCCGTCTCCAAAACACTTTCGGTATTAAAAGCACTGCCCTCACCTGGTTTAGTTCGTACCTGACAAACCGATTCCAAACTGTGGCAGTAAACAAGATTCTTTCCAAACCAACCAAACTAGAATGCAGAGTCCCTCAAGGATCTGTTCTAGGCCCTGTTCTCTTTACTCTCTACACTGCTCCCCTGTCACATGTTATTAACCGTCATCAGATCAACCATCACTTTTATGCAGACGACTCTCAGATTCTAAGCAGTGACACACCTGAAAATCTGCCTTCTCTCTTGACAAATATGTCCTACTGCCTTGAAGATATCCAAAACTGGATGATACAGAACAAATTACAATTAAACGCAGATAAAACCGAAGCCATGCTTGTAGGGACCAAACACAAACTGTCTTTTATCACAACAACTTCAATAGAATTCGGCAATACGTCAGTCCCTCTATCCAGTGCTGTAAAGTATCTAGGAGTTGTTATTGACAACACACTCTCCATGCAAAAATTCATCACCCAGACCTGTCAGTCATGCTACTATCAGCTACGTTGTATTAATGCAATTTGAAAGTACCTGTCCACTGATGCAACATCCAAACTAGTCACTTCTCTTATTCTTTTACGTCTGGACTATTGCAATTCTCTTTTGGCTGGTCTGCCAGCATCATCTATCCACTCTCTCCAACGTATACAAAACTCTGCAGCTCGACTGGTCCTCAGAAAGAAAAAATCTGAGCACATTACTCCTCTCTTGCAATCTCTCCACTGGCTGCCTGTGCCACAGAGAGTAAACTACAAGATCAGTACTCTCTGTTATAAATGTCTCCACAAAACAGCACCCTCCTACCTCTGTGAATGTCTTCACGTGTACACACCTTCTCGTACCCTCCGCTCGGCTGCAGATACCTTATTCCTTAAAAATTCCGAGATTCAACCTATCTACCGTTGGCCGCCGCTCTTTCTCTATTTCTGGTCCATCAATCTGGAATGACCTCCCTCTATCCCTTCGGCAAAAGCCTACATATGACACTTTTAAATCCAACCTCAAGACACACTTGTTTCAAACCTAAGATTTTTGCCTTCTGTTTTCATCTCCTATTTGTCCCTGCCTCCAACATTTGAAATTCCATTCACCCTGTCAAAATGTATAACCTCTATAGGTGTGTGTGTGTGTGTGTGTGTGTGTGTGTGTGTGTGTGTGTGTGTGTGTGTGTGTGTGTGTGTGTGTGTGTGTGTGTGTGTGTGTGTGTGTGTGTGTGTGCGCGCGCGCGTGCGCGCGCGCGCGTGTGCTTTCGATTTTGCTAGAATTATTTATTGTCATTGGTTGTTTGTTGTGAGGGTCGAGTGCAAGCGCTTTGATTTGTTTTTACAAGATATAGCGCTATAAAAAATTCCATGTATTATTATTATTATAGTTTTCTGACAAACCCCCAGAACACCAAGATAAAGACCCACCAATACTAAGGTGTGAAGCAGACACAGCTATTAAACAATTGAAGAAGGGGAAGTCCTCTGGAATTGATAACATCCCAGCTGACTTCATAAAAAATGGGGGGAATGAAACAGCAAGGCGATTCACAGAACTTTGTCAGAAGATCCACGACACCAAAGAATGGCCAAAAGAATGGACACAGTCTCTTGTAATACCCCTGCCAAAGAAAGTTCAAGCAATGCCCAGAACTACAGAGCCATCAGTCTCATAAGCCATCCTAGCAAGATCATGCTGCAGGTAGTCCTCAACAGACTGAAAAACCAAGCGGAAAAACTCCTGGCAGAAGAACAAGCGGGCTTTAGACCAAAACGCAGCACAATGGAACAAATTTTCAATCTGAGAATTCTGATAGAGAAGCATCTCCAACACCAAAAAGACTTGTACCACAATTTCATAGACTTCAAAAAGGCCTTTGACAGGGTATGGAATGACGGCCTCTGGCAAGTACTCAGGCACTTCAACATTGACAACTGTCTAATTGAAGTCATCAAAGATCTGTACGAGAACGCAAGAAGTGCAGTTTTCATGAACAATCACGTGGGCAAGTTCTTCAAGACCACGGTTGGGGTCCACCAGGGTTGCCTTCTCTAACCTGTACTCTTTAACCTCTTCCTCAATAACATCATGACAGAGACACTGCAAAAACCACCACACTTCCATCTCCATTGGTGGAAGACCCCTTTGCAACCTCAGATTTGCAGATGACATTGACCTCATGGGCAGCAGCAAACAAGAACTGCAAATCCTCACAGACAGTCTAACAGATTGAGCGAGCGCATACGGCATGGAGGTCAGTACAGAGAAATCAAAGATCATGGTCAACTGCGTGAGTAATTATATATATATATATATATATATAATATATATATATATATATATATTTATATATATATATATATATATATATATATATATATATATATATATATTAAACAAGATAATATTCAGTCACAGTCTTTTTAGCATAGTATGGTCTGGCAATGACCAGTCACAATTTGCTACACAATGGGAGCACTGGGTTGGGGTGGGTGTGTCTGGAGCACAGAAAAAAAACTGGTATGTATATACTATAGTTCCACTCTGTCACAAGTTGATAATTCAATACCATGGGTTGCAGAGCATGAGTATGGTCTTCACAATCTTGTTTCATTACTTTTATCAACTTGTATTTGAAGGTCAAGTTGTGCTCACGCACTTACACACTTGTGCACAAATACACTACCATCTTGCTCACAGCTCACATACACACGTGTGTGTGTGTGTGTGTGTGTGTGTGTGTGTGTGTGTGTGTGTGTGTGTGTGTGTGTGTGTGTGTGTGTGTGTGTGCATATATATGTATATAAACACACATCCAAACACTTACATATGATTGTACATATGCATAAAACATATCACACCGTGTGTATGTCCACACATGCATACACATATACTCAAACATACATGCACATTCTTATTCATTATTGCAGTGTTGGTGGATTGTGGCTTTATCACACCAGAGTTTCTATGGTGTATGCTATGTTGGGCTGGTGGTAAGGAAGATTTACGAGGGAAGCTGGAGCTGGGTGAGGTCTGGTAGAGGGCATTGCTGGGTAGGGTGGGGGCATGTGGTAGGGAGAATGCAGGGTCGTCACTGGATGTAGTTGCCTGAGGGATTGTCTGTTGGCCCAGACATTGTCCTTCTGGGGTTGGGGGGTGGGATGGCATCCAGACATTTGCTTTGAGAAAGGGTAACCAGGAACACTGGGGTGTGGAGGATACCCTTTGTATACTAGCGATGGTGGATGGGTCAATATGTTCGTCAGTAGGTCGTGTAGTGGGTGTTGTCAGGAGTGGCTGTCTTTTATGTCTGGGTCGGCATATTTGAGGCTGTATGCTAACCTGTCTGCACCTTTGGGGCTGGGGTGAAGAGGGTCAGAATACAGATCTTTGCGTGGGGCCCCACTGGAGGTTATAAATATGGTAGAGTGGTCTGCAAGTGGGATGTTTTCTGCAGCACACACTTTGGCTGGGATATGTTGGAAATGTTAACTGTTTTCTTTAGGGGTGCTGTCCCATTGGGGGAATGATGGACGATGCCAGCAGCCTGGCTCTAGGAAACACGTGTTTGATGTTTCTGATGAGTTGTGTCCATTTGCTTTCTGTGATAGCTGTGTGTTGCATGTGTTGATTCCTGTGTGAAAAATGATGTGCTGTACTTCTTTGTTGTTGGGAATGTGATGGAGCCAATGAATAAGGTCATCGACAGTGAGACCTGAGATATTAATGTTTTGAGTGTTGCCTTTGTAGAATAGAATATCAGATTTGATGTGTCATGTTACTGAGTCACCTAAGATGAGGTTAGTTGTGCTGGAATGTACTCTATGTTCTGCTAGTTGTTGGCGTGGTGTTAGAGTGCTGTTGGTAGTAGTTTGTTTTGCTTCAGAAGTGTGTGTTTGGAGTTTTGTGTCTTTTTTTCTTTTTTTGAGAGAGACTTTTGTCCATACATTTGGGTTTATGTCATTGTCCTCAGGGATGTTGGAAGTTTGTTGGTCAAAAGTCTGTTTGGTTGTGTTTTTGATGGTGATGACAGTGTTGACTGTTGTTTGGTTGTTGATTTCTTTGGGGGGTGTTGGAAGTTTGTTTGACAGAGTCTGTTTGGTTGTTGATTTTGACAGTGTTGACTGTGTCTTGTGGTGAAGGTGGATTCGATCAGCTGGGGCTGGCTTCTGGTCAGTGTTGTCATGAATACATTGTTTTTTGTTTTCCTCATTGTGGGAGAGAAAGAGAGAATCTGTTGGTGGTTGGGAAGGATTGTTAGGAGGGTGTCTTGTTCTTCAATCTGACTGTACAGTTGAGTGCTTTTGTGTGTGTTCTTTTGATAATGTGTATTTCAGCTGTTTCACGTTCTGTCTTTAAGTCTTGGTTTTCTTTTTGCAGTTTGAGAACAATTTTTGGGTAAGAGAACCTAAGGCTTTTTTTGTTGTTTTTTTTAGAGAGAGAGAGAGGGGAGAGGAGAGAAGAGAGAGAGAGTGAGAGAGAGAGAGAGAGAGAGAGAGAGAGAGAGAGAGAGAGAGAGAGAGAGAGAGAGAGAGAGAACAATCTTTTGTGGGGTAGTGGTGACCAGTTTGTTATAAGAAATAGCACGAGCTAGGAGAAGAGACTTCTGTTTCTTATCTTCATTGTAGCCGCAGAATCTCTTCTTCTTCCTCGTCGTCGTCGTCGTCGTCGTCGTCAAGCGTTCAGACAGCACAATATTGTGATGGGTGGTCTAGAGGTAACGCGCCAGCCTAGAAAGCGAAAAGTCCGGGTCGGGTGTGCGATTAGTTCAAATTCTGTTTGGGCCCAAACTGTTTCCCCCATCCATTAGACCATGAATGGTGGTCTGGGTGATTGTCTTTTACATGAGACCATAAACCCGAGGTCCCGGTGTGTTTACCATACACAAATCATTATTTAGCGCACATAAAAGAACCCCCGGCCACAAGGGTTTTGTTCCCTGCAACAATTCTGCTAGAAAAAACCACTCTGAAAGCACAAATACAAGTTGCCAGACAAAAAAGAAAACAAAATGCTTGTGCGCGCCCTCCTCCCCACAGAAGAGAGAGAAATCCCGAATTCACCCAGAAAATCTGCTTTAACATTAGTGGTATAAGAAAATAAAAATAATTGAAGTCTGTCATATTAGCAAAAATGCGTTGCACTGCCGTTAAGCGCCTGACAAGTCAGGCCCAGCACATCCAACTTCCATACGAGAGAATTAAAAAGTCTGTCCCGAGCCATAAGGCTCATCAGGCCGGTGCTTATCCCGGTTTCTGTGGCGTTAAGCGACTGAGAGTCATAGACTCCCCCCTGGATAGGACGCCAGTCTATCGCAGGGTTAACCCCCAACACAAGGTTGGTACCCTTCTTACACCTGGGTGGGGTGAGAAAAATAGCCGTAAAGTGCCCTTTTCCAAGGGCACAACGCCATAGCGGAATAGCTGGGATCGAACCCGCAACTTTAGATTACGAGTACAACGCCTAACCACTAGGCCACAGCGGCGGCAATACGAGAGAATTGCTATCTTCAAAAAACTTCTGGAGAAAAAAAGCAAAAAACAAACACCCCCAAAACAAAACAAACAAACAAAATCAATATGGAGAATGGACCAAGAAGGCAGAAAAACAGACAAGGAGGCGACAGGAAGAAAAAGGAACATAACAAGGCAAAAACAAAAAGAGGGATAGAAAAGAGGGGAATTCCTAGCTCAGAATTTCCAGAAGGTGGTGATGCTATTTATACAGATAGGCCTTTTGCGACATTTCCTGGACTACAGACCTTTATCATTGACAACTGTGTCTTAAGTTGAAACAGGGTGTATTTATGGTTACACACGAAAACAAATATAATAATGAAGAACACAATAATTATCAATCAGCATATCAACAATAAGCTGGTGGCTGTTATTATTTTGAAATGCAGCACCAACACTTCACAATCATGGTAGCTAATGATTCTTTGACAACCCTAGAAAAAACAAAACCCGGGAAGAAGACTGAAGAAAAAGCATTAAATAGTCTAATTTGATGCGTGCACCCACACACGCACGGGGACGGGATAGCCTAGTAGTCAGACATTGCGATCCGAGTTCGATTCCCGTTCAAGGGGATTTTTCTCCTGGAGTTAACATCAGTGCCGACTCCACTCCCCAGAAGTCCTTCGGATGGGACTATAAACCGAAGCCCGTGTACGAACGCACGCAGAACATCCTTGCGCCACGTTAAATCCTGTTCCGCTTTTCATTAAGAGTAGGCCATTGGTGCCGGTGAGAACAGATTGACAAGATTAAAACAAAGCTGCATACACACGGGGACTGGATGTAAAAAAAAAGCGCACGAGTGCTTATTCCATCATCCTCAATATAAAGGAATCAGATAATAAATAAAAATAAACGGATTTACTTGCATGCACTGATGTTTCATTGACGACGAAATTAAATAGATCTAAAGCAATTTTTTTTTCAAGAAACTTTTTTAAAAAATCTTAAAATCTAGATCTAGGGTCTGGCAGATGTAGGTCTCTCTCTAAAAAAAAAAAAAAAAAAAAAAACAGAAAAAAAAAGAAAAGCTATCTATCTCTCGTACTTCCTTCTAGACGTCTTTAACCACAGATGACGAAATCGACACTTTGACGTCACCAGTTCTCCTACTTTTGGAAACAAAGGGCCGAGGAAGTCCTAGAGGCAGAGAGTGTGAGCGATAGCAGCGGCTTTGCAAGAGAGCGAGCTCCACTATCCATGGACATGGATGGACGTGGTTTGTGGTGACCTCTGAAAAGCCTGTGCTCTCCACTCTCTGCTCTGCTTCAGGATGGGCTGCAGAAGGAGAAAGGACCTCGGGTCAGGTGCCACCTTCGAGGCCTCAAAACGGTGGGAGCAGCGTCTTCGAAAGACAAAAACATGGGGGAAGGATAAGGTCTTAGATTTTTGGTGATTCTGATCTGCTTTGTGCTGATTACCTGATGACAGTATATTGTGTGTAATTTGCTGGTTTTTAACTTTAATGCTAAAAAGGGGTTAGTGTTTTTTGTGTGTATTGTTGGAGTTAAGGTTAATGGTAAAAAAGGGGTAAAAGTGATGTACATCAATGGTACAGTCACCAAAAGAATAGTCCATAATCGAGATGAATGGAACAGATCTGGAATATTTTCACGGTTTCAAAATATTTAGGCTCAATGAAAAAAAAAGAAAGATGTCCACCTGTCTACAAGACATCATTGGCAAGAATTCGTGGGGCCAAACAGAATATGCTTCAATGAAACATCAGTTAGATCTAGAACAACAGAGGGTACCTATTAGTTCAAAAACTAAAAACAAGCAAAAAAATCAAAACGCACAAGATCTGACCTGTAATTCTGTATGGGTCCGAAGCCTGATAACATCGAAAATGAAAAAAGAGACAAATAAACACAGCTGAAATGAAATTCTACAGGAAGCTTCTAAGAGGCAAATGGTCCGACAGAAAAAACAAATCCTTGATGAATTTCAGTGCAAAGACAAATAAATGTGGGTGAGACAGATAAGCGAAGATAGGCATTGTGTGCTGGTGGGAACAGATGACAAGATTGACAAAACTGCATACACACAGGGACTGGATGTAAAAAAAAAAAAGCACAAGAATGCTTATTCCATTATCCTCGATATGAAAAGAAAAATAAATAACTCAATGAATAAATAGATAGATAAATAAATAAATAAATAAATAAATAAGTATTTATATACATGTATACAAACTGAGGGGCGGGATAGCTAAGTGGTCAGAGCACTCGCTTTCCCCAAGTCAAGTTAAGCAGCATCGAGCGTGGTTACCAGTTGGATGGGTGACCGTTTGTGCTCCTTAGCTCCAGTACAGTCCTCCCAAGTTCACCCAGCAGTAAATGGGTACCTGCCCTCTTTAGGGTCAGGTGAGTGTAAAGCAGCGAGGGAGAGGGATGGGCGCCGCCTCATTATACTGGCTCCTAGAGAAGCTGAGGTCTCTGATGCTTTGCTCCCCTACGACCGCGTAGTTATAGGAAGCCACGAAAAGGGAGAGATTTACGCCCTCATGGCAATATATTTTTTTTGTATTTTGTATTTTGTACCACTTTATGTCACGGCAGATTTCTCTGCGTGAAATTCGGGCTGCTCACCCCGGGGAGAGCGCGTCGCCACATGTGCAGCGCCACCCATTTTTTTTTCTTTTTCCTGCATGCATGTGTATTTTTTTTTCCCTATCAGAGTGGCTTTTTTCTACAGAATTTTGCCAGGGACAACCCCCTTGTTGCCGTGGGTTCTTTTACGTGCGCTAAATATTGATGTGTAACACACGGGACCTCGGTTTATCGTCTCATCCGAAAGACTAGCGCCCAGACCACCACTCATGGTCTAATGGATAGGGAAAAAGTGTTGGGTCCAAACGGGGTACGAACCCCGCCACTCTCCGACCCGGACTTTTTGCTTTCTAGGGAAGGCGCGTGACCACCTAGACTACCGATTTCCACCCTTTTATATAGCCTTTAGAGACAAGCTGTGTGTAGGTGCAAGCACCCACAGAAAAGTCGGCTTTGTTGTTCTTTACAGGTGATTTTATCAGCTCTAAATTAAGCCTTTACCTTTACCTTTTATACAAACTAGAGTGCTATCACTCTTTTTTCTTTATTTTATTATGTATTTATTCTTTTACGTTTATTTATTCTTTTATAAACGAGGATAATGGTATAAGCACTCTTGTGCTTTTTTTCATATCTAGTTCCCTGTGTGTATGCAGTTTTATAAATGTCATCTGTTCCCACCATCACACGATGGCCTACTCTTACGAAAAGCGGAGCAGGATTTAAACGTGTGCGCGCGCAAGATGATCTTCGTGCGCTCACACACGGGACTTCGATTTATAGTCTCATCCGAAGGACTTTTGGGGGGGTGAGTGGAGTCAGCACTGATGTTAACTCCAGGAGAAAAAATCAAATCTCCTCGAACGGGAATCGAACCCGGGTCGTGAAATTGCGAGCGCAATGTTCTGACCACTAGGCTATCTCGTCCCCTATTACGTCATGTCAGAATGGATCATCTTTGGTAGGTGTGCTATAGGGGTGGGGTGGGGGGTGCTGTTTCAGATCAGCAAGCGCGGGAAACGCTTCTCCACACATCACAAGATGGGGAAGATGTTAACCGCCCACAGACTCCATACTATAAACAATGCCAAAGAGTTGGACGATGTCTTCAGCCACAAATCTCAGAGTCAGTGCTGGAATTGTCTGTGTGTATACATGTGTGTGTGTGTAGTGTAGTGTAATGTAGTGTAGTGTAGTGTAGTGTAGTGTAGTGTAGTGTAGTGTAGTGTAGTGTAGTGTAGTGTAGTGTAGTGTAGTGTAGTGTAAGTGTGGTGTAGTGTTAGTGTAGTGTAAGTGTGGTGTAGTGTAGTGTGTGTGTGTGTGTGTTGTGTGTGTGTGTGTGTGTTGTGTGTGCTTGT
>CM060341.1:29115804-29118304 GCA_030674155.1 Stramonita haemastoma | reverse complement strand
CTCTCTCTCTCTCTCTCTCTCTCTCTCTCTCTCTCTCTCTCTCTCTCTCTCTCTCTCTCTCTCTCTCTTTTCCCTTTCCTCTCACATGCACACACGCATAAGAAAAACATGGATACTTATGTGCATGCAATTTCACTTAAATATAAATGGTCGATCGTATTAGTGTATCAGTTTTCGTCTGTATTTTTAGCTCGTGACTGAATAACTATTATGTCATACGTGCGTAAGGATATAAATGTCACCTAGATAATCATCTTTTCATCTTTTTTTTTATTTTTTAGGTAATTAATACTGAATGAATTTAAGCAGTAAGTTTGAAAGAATATTTCAAACATCAATCACAAAAAAAGAAAGAAATACAATATTATGTGGGAAGGATTTATAAACATCTTTTTATTTATTTATTATTACACACTGGTGTTGAAGGCCTAACAGCCAACTATTGATTATTTTTGGTTTAGCCCGGCACCTACAGCGATGCTAGCCAGGAGAAGCTAGCTGTACTGTGTGATCAACAGCCACAGTTATCTCCCATCTCTTACCTGCCCGTGTCCCCGCGCTGATAATTATCTCCCATTGTGGGTGGCAAGAATGGGGTAGGGATTGACACATCATTGAGTAGCGAGTAATGGTAGGGGGGATAGAATCAATATTTCAGCGAAACAGTTAAGAGAAACTGCATTATCCGTGTGGTTATCCTCGTGTGGTTATCTGTATGGTTATCGTGCTTTCAGGCTCATTGCGTTGTGCGAATCGGTTTTATAGTAAGACTGAATGGGTTTCTTGTTAGCTTGAAAGAGAGAGAGAGAGAGAGAGAGAGAGAGAGAGAGAGAGAGAGGAGAGAGAGAGGAGAGAGAGGAGGAGAGAGAGAGAGAGAGAGATCAATGACGTGT
Source organism: Stramonita haemastoma (assembly GCA_030674155.1). Classification (NCBI taxonomy): domain Eukaryota; kingdom Metazoa; phylum Mollusca; class Gastropoda; order Neogastropoda; family Muricidae; genus Stramonita; species Stramonita haemastoma. The sequence goes on along the minus strand of CM060341.1, from coordinate 29,117,411 downwards.
CACTGGGGTTTTTTTTCTCCTCGTGGGTATAATAATATAACAGCAGCAGCAGACCAACGCAGCGTGGTGATAGGGCTTTGTTCACTCTGAAACAAAGTGTGCCATACACAGTACAGGGCTGTTGATGGAAAATGTGTTCTCTTGTGTCCAGCCTCTGTGTTCCTTGCTTCTTCACCCATCTACTTGTGTGACTATTGAAAAAAAACAAAGAAATAATTATTAGTACAGGTACACTCGTTTTGAAAAACACAAACTGGATTGCTACGTCTGTTCTTAAACAAAAGTTTTATACACATTAGGAGAAAAAAAATAATAGTCATTTGTGTTGATGTCTTAAATCGTCAACTTTGAGACCGTTCAAAAGAAGTCCTGGATTTATACTTTGTTGTTCCTGAAACAAAACGTTGTTCCTGAGTGTTGTGACAGTATTTACTCCTACTGAATAGAAGAAAAAAGAGGCTGAAAATGAATGCTACATCAGAATAAAAAACAAAAAGAAAGAGAGAGAAAAAAACTGACTACAGCCACTGTCTTGCTCATAATGATGGCAACAACACCAGACTACGATCTCCCTCCAACCGAGTTCATTATCCGAGTGGACATTGACAGACGTCCCGACCGACACAAAACGCCAGACAAACCTCGTTCAGCATCCCCTAAACCTCCTCCTCCTCGCCCTCCTCCTCCTCCTTCTTCTTTTCTCTCCTCTCCTTATCTGCCCCACAAAAAAACAGGGGCAGGAGACGGTCGAAGGAGAAAGAAGAAAAACCCACGTTCTCCTAGCAGACCCCAAAGCAGAGGGAGGTACGCTTCTCCTTTACAACTGGCTGCTCCTTCTTCTGACGACCCTCTCTCCCCATCTTCCGCAGTTCAAGGTCCAAATTCTCCATCCTGGGAAGAGGACAGTGACGAAGCAGGTGAGGGATCCCACAACTCCACACTTGCTAATCGTGAAGACACCAGACCCTCCTCTTCCTCACGTCCCCTTAGAGGTACAACCCCTCTCCTCTTCTCCTCTACGGGTCCCCAGGAAAACTCCCGCCTCTCTCCCAGAACTGCAGCTCCTACTCACAACGTAAGAGTCACCTCACCCGCCAAGAGTCGTTGCCCTACACCTCAAAGACCACACTCCTATCATAGTAGTAGCAATAATCATGGTGGCCTACCCAGCAAAAGACCCTCTACCGCCAAGGAAAGCGCTTCAGGTCGAAACAGACCTCGGAGGCAGTGCAGACCTCATAGTTCAGGACCTAGCAGATCCACGTCATTCAGGTCTTCGACCTCAATCAGACACCAGACTCTCTTTCCCAGATCACCATCACCACTACCACCACCGTCATCTTCTCAGCGACCCAGCAGCAATCGTTCAGGCAGAATATCGATGTCACAGGCCTCAGCTCAGAAAAGAAAAACAGGACGTATTCTTTCCTCACCACGATCTCAAAGATTAGAGACGGGTAGGGAGTCACCTCGATGCATTCTCCTGGACGACGTCAGTTCTCAGCAGCAACAGGAGAAGAGAAGGGACGACTCCTGGGAGCCCTTCTCCTTCTCCTCTCAGAAGGAGAATAAGGCAGCAGAGGAGAGCGGAGGAGAGGGTGCGTATA
>CM060341.1:29108304-29110804 GCA_030674155.1 Stramonita haemastoma | reverse complement strand
AACACCACCGCCAATATTTTTACCACCACCACCACCACCACCACCACCACCACCACCACCACCACCACCACCACCACCTATTTCATCTACGATCGATCCTGAACCGGAACTTCAGATTCGATTACTACCAATGGACGCAGCCTCAAACCATTAAAACGCTTGCTCGCGCGTGCGCGCACACACACACACACATACACACAACACACATACTTACACACACTCACACTCACACACTTACACACACACACACACCCTTACACACACACACACACACACACACACACACACACACACACACACACACACACACACACAAGCACAAACACAACTCACACACACACACTACAACAAAACAAAACACCACACCACAACACACACTTACACACACACACACACACACACACACACACACACACACACACACACACACACACACACACACCCTTACACACACACACACACACACACACATACACACCACACACACACACACACCAAGCAAGGGCTAGAAAGAACCATCGATTAATTAATTAATCAAACAGACCCATTCCTGTTCCCACTGCCTTGCTCACCCCAGGGGCCACGTGAGGGCTGTCTGTCACATTAACTTTACGCACAAAACTCTTTTAAAAAAAAGTATGACGAAAATAAAGTCAAACAACAACACCACCAACAACAACAACGACACGACGATAATCGAACATTATATACCGAATCAAAATGACTATAAACCAAGCAAAATCAAGTAAAACAAAATCAAACCAGATAAACTAAACCAAGTTCGTAAACCAAATCAAAACCATATGTATATGGAGCCAAACGAAACCAAATAATAATTAAATAAACCACACATAATAAACCAATTGGCCAAACCAAGTAAAAAAAACAACCCCCCCAAAAAAAAAACAACAAATAGAATAAACCAAAATAAACCAAATCATATAAACCAAAAGAAGTAAAATGTGCAGCAACGCTTTTATTTCATTTACAATTTCACTGTTCCAGAAAGAGAAAGAAAAAAAATCGAAAAAAAGAATGTTACAATGAACAGTGACACGTAGCACATACAACGCACTGTTTCGGCTACACGTAAGGGTTAGAGTTCAAGGCCATGTAGTATCTTTTATAGAGTGCCAGTCAGAAACATGTTTGCTGGTTTTCACAGATTTCTTACAGTATGAAAAAAAATCCACCGTGTACTTATTTTTTGGGGGCTGAGGCCATAGATTAACACCAGGTAGGGATGAGAAAGTGGGAAATGATTATCAAAATATTTATTGAGGATTGCTTGTGTTTGTACAATTGTTGACTCCGTACATGCATATTGTGGTGAGGCAAGCCAGCAGACGACAAAGGACTGAGAGGGGTACAGAGTTTGCTGAAAATAAACAAAAATAAACCTACCAAATTTAATCATGTTGCCCTAAGATTTGAGTCAGGGGCTGCTAGTCTTTCACAAAACCAGTTTTTAATTTCTGTGTATGCATTACGAAAATAAGAGTGATCATAATATGAAAACAGAAAGAAACGTACCAGAGTCTAACCTGAGTGTGTAACCTTCACACAATAATTATTCCGTCTACCTAAGAAGGGGAGTTAAGTAACTATTATACTCGCAAACTTACTTCCCTTTTGTCGTAGTAGACTGCCGGGTCTGTAAGTTCTTTGAATGTTGTCGTAAGAGTTGCCTCCCCACGGGTAGTGGAAAAACAAGGCTTTCATCGGCCTGTTTTCTTTAATTAACATGGCGGCCGTGAGGTCATCATCACTCCGCCATCTTTATTGTTGTAGAGAGAGGAGGCAGCAGTGTGTGTGTGTGTGTGTGTGTGTGTGTGTGGGTGTGTGTGTGTGTGTGTGTGTGTGTGTGTGTGTGTGTGTGTGTGTGAGTGATAAAAACGCTGTCTCATTTCTCTACAACAATAAGGCCCCGTGTGCGAACGCGCACGCAGAAGATCTTGCGCACACGTTAAACCATGTTCCGCTTTTCGTAAGAGTAGGCCAATGTGTGCCAGTGGGAACAGATGACAAGATTTATAAAACTGCATACACATGGGGACCGGATGTAAAAAAGCACATGAGTGCTTATTCCATTATCCTCGATATAACAGAATAATAATAACAAAAAATAACTCAAATTAAATCGAGTCAAATCAAGACTGGCCAACATCATGATTTAAAAAAAAAATTGCATAAACTCCATGAGTTGCTGTTACTGACAGGTTTGTACATTACACTTTTGGATTTTACTGATACGATTTTTTTTATAGGGACATTGATGATGGGTGAGAAATTGCAATATGTTACCTATCATAGCCTTTTGAAATTACGGTGTGTGTAGGCTGTAAAAGAAAGGTGGCATGGTGTGAAAGACATGTTTGAAAGCATGATTAGATAGGTAGGAAGGTATGTATGTATGTATGTATGTATGTAGGTAGGTAGGTAGGTAGGTAGGTAGGTAGGTTGGTAGGAAGGCAAGAGAGATTATGAGTGAGATTTAATG
>CM060341.1:29098790-29100704 GCA_030674155.1 Stramonita haemastoma | reverse complement strand
CCCGGGAAAGAAACGTGTTTCGCTGTTGCATTGCACCCATTAAATTGGATGCTCTCGTCATTTTCAAAAAAAAAAGAAAGGGGAAAAGAAAAGAAAGAAAGAAGAAAGAAAGAAAGAAAGGAAAAGAAAGAAAGAGAAAGAAAGGAAAGAGAGAAAAAAAAAATAGACGAAAAACTAATACTGAAAAAACAAACTCGATAGAAATTGAGAGGAAAGGAAAGGGGAGGAGAAAAACGGTGTATTATAAGGTTTGTTGTACAAGCATGCAAAAGCAAGACTAGGTAGGATGCGTTCATTTGGTTTTTTGATTTTGTTGTTTGTTGCTTGGTTAGAGCTTAAAAGATTTCCATTGATTTTTTTCAATTGGTTAATAAATTAATTGATTTTTGTTATTTGTTAACTATTTATTTATTCAGTTATAATCCATGCTTTTATCTATTCTTTTATTTATTCTTTTATATCGAGAAAAATTTGGAATAGGCACTTGTGTGTTTGTTTTACACCCAGTCCTCGTGCGTATGCAGTTTTGTTAACTTTTGTTATCTGTTCCCACCAGCACACAATGGCCTACTCTTACGAAAAGCGGAACAGGTTTTAAAACGTGTGCGCAAGATGTTTTGCGTGCGTTTGCAACACGGGACCTCGATTTCATCTCATCGAGGACTTTTTGGGGGAGAGTGGAGTCAGCAAACTGATGTTAACTCCAGGGAAAAAAATCCCTCGAAAGGAGGAATCGAACTCGGGTGGTCAAAATTGCCGGGCAATGTTGGGGTGACCACTAGGCTATCCCGTCCCCGAGGATAACATATTAACCCAACAAGTCATGTGCTAGATTCTATTCTGCGTGAAAAACAGTTGGCTGTCATCACATACAAAAAACGACAACACAAATGTGCCCGCTCCACCACGAAATGAGTCACTTAGCACATAAACCCACTTTTCTGCTAGAAGCCATTAAAGGCAGGTGGGGTCAAGTTCGCAAATTTCAGATTTGATTAGTTATAAGACTCTAGCTATTATTCTACCTTGTAATGAAATATCAAATCATAATTTTGAATCCTATTGCTTTTAAACGTGCTTTAAAAATGCCCAAGTCCTCAATCTGACCATTTATTATGATGCTAAACTTGTCAATTTCTCGTTTTGTCATTTCCTGCAGTCTATCATTTCAACTTGTAATAACTTCTCGTAGAATTGTCCGATTTTCGATCTGTTTTTTTTTTGTTATTGTATAGCCATTCCATTGCAGATTAATAAAATGTCAAAAATAAAAATTTGACCTCTGGTGCAATACGACTTCTTATGTGGTAGAGTGTCACAAATAAGTACATAATTATTAACCGCTGGCTGAACTCAACCTTGTTGACACTTGTTGACGTAAATAGCTAAACCAGAGCAAGCGGTTTATTATCATTTTTTATATTTATTATTATTTTGTGTGTGTGTGTGTGTGTGCAGCTAAAGTGGTTGGACATGTTTTGAAAAGACTTCACAGTTGCTAACTAATCATTGATTGGTGTGTCACTGCTTTTAAGGGGGAGGGGGGGGGGGGGGGGGGGGCGGGGTGACGAGACGAAAGAAACCAATGCTTGTATTTGGAGAGAAAAAAAGAGAAAAAGATCGATGGTTTTGGTTGTGCCAGTCACTGCATGCAGCGAACAAAAAAGGTTTAGGATGGTTACGGGGTGTTTGAACATCAGCAGTACAGTGTTTGTGATGTGTGTGTGTGTGTGTTTGGCTGCCTAGTGCCTGTGCCTGTGTCTGTGTCTCTGTGTGTATCTGTATGTAGGAGGTGGCGGATCAGCTATTGGAAAGTTACCACCTAACAAAAAGAGTGTGTGGAAAACGGGTGATTTTTCTTTTCTTTTTTTTTTTTCTTTTTTTTTTTTTTAAACGTGCATTCTGAAGGATTTT
>CM060341.1:29088790-29093790 GCA_030674155.1 Stramonita haemastoma | reverse complement strand
TCTTGGTTCATTCTCCTGAGGGTGTAATTTCACCCAGAAAAAAAACCTTAAAAGATAATTATTCTCTCCCATGCTGAAGTCGGATGCGCTGGGGCCTGACTTGTTAGGCACTTTACTTGCAGCGCAACGCATTATCGCTCATATGGTAGGGGTAAGGTAAAGGTGTCCCATAACCTAGGCGGTCGTAGGGGAGCGAGGCATCAGAGACCTCAGCTTCTCTAGGGGCCAGCATAATTGAGGGCGGCGCCCATCTCCTCTCCCTCGCTGCTTTATATTCCCTGACCCTAAAGAGGGCAGGTACCCATTTAGAGCTGGGTGAACTGTGGGGATTTTTCTGAAACCAAGGCGCACAAACGGTCACCCATCCAACTAGTGACCACGCTGGACGCTGCTTAACTTGACTTGGGGAAAGCGAGTGCTCTGACCACTGAGCTATCCCGTCCCCTTCGCTCATATGACAGACAACGCAGAACATCTTGCGCACACAATAGATCCTGTTCCGATTTTCGTAAGAGTAGGCCATGTGTGCCAGTGGAACAGATGACAAGATTTACAAAACAACATACACGCGGGGACTGGATGAAAAAAGCACATGAGTAATTATTCTATTATCCTCGATATTAAGATAAAATAAACGAAAATGAATAAATAAATACATTAATTAATTTAAAAAAAGAAGATAACAATAGTTGTTGTTTGAGCGTTGGACAACGACGAAGAAGAAAGATTTGGTTGTTTCCATTCTTCCCTTTCCTTATTATCATTCTTCCAGTCCTTTCTGTCCTTCATTCAACACAGGAATTCTTTTGTGAGAATTATTGCATTATATCGCCCATTGTGGGTTTTGTTGTCGGAGCTCTTGAGTGTGTGCGTGTGTGGAAAGTGTGTGTGTGGGGGGGGGTGCATGTTTGTCGGGGTGGGGGTGGGCGGTGGGGAGGTGTGTGTGGGGGTGTGGGGGGGGTAGGTGTGTGAGTGTGAGTGTACGTGTGAAGGGGGGGATGCATGGGTGTTGTGTGTTTGTGTGTGTATATGTATATGTATATATATATATATATATATATTTTATATATATATATATATATATATATATATATATATATATATATGTATATACATATATATATATATATATATATATAATGTGCGTGTGTTATGTGTATGTGTGTTTTGTGTGTGTGGATGTGCGCTTGTAAGTGTGTGTTTATGTGTGTGTGTTTGTGTGTGTATGTGTGCGTGCGTGTGTACGTAACTACGTACGTACGTGTGTACGCGTGAAAAAACAATAGGCAAACAGAGTATATAGATTATTAGGAATAATCCTGCATGGATTCTAGAAGGTTACTGTAAGGTTAATGGCAATGAGCATTAAGTCCCGAGAGTGAAGTAGGAAGGGGGTGCATTATGAAATCAGTGAGCTATGACTTAATTGTGTGTGTGTGTGTGTGCGCGCGCGGGCGCGCGCGGGCGCGTGTGTGTGTGTGTGTGTGTGTGTGTGTGTGTGTGTGTGTGTGTGTGTGTGTGTGTGTGTGTGTGTGTGTTTAATGAGGGGGGGGGGGTTATTGACGGATTGAAAAAAACAACTGGGTGGAACAAGTTGAACAGTCAAAGACTTAAAAGCTTAAGTAATAACTCGATTGATTTTTTTTAGACGTAGTTCAAAGCTTCACAATTGGAATTGGGCAGATAGACTTTTCAGTGCAGTGTTTATCCCCAAACGGATCAAACTGTGTTTAAAAGGATCTTTAGGTTTATTTAGACATGCAGTGTGATTTCAGATTGAAAGTTTAGTTTAAACTAAGAGTAGACTGAGCAGTGGCGTTGTTAATGTGGTACGTAGCAAAACTACCCCCTATCCCCACGCGCCCACCTACTTTTGAACCGTAATGCTTTCTAGGGTATTCTGAAAAATCTTTATCACTTTATTTCATGTAGACAAACAAACAAACAAAGAAACCTAAAATAATATCATTGATAATGATGCCGGAAATTTTGTGATGCCTTGTGATATGCTTGGATCACAAAACGCTCTCCTGGTTAGAAAAATAACATGTTGCTGATACTACGATATATTTTTTTCTATTCTTTTATATCAAGGATAATGGAATAAGTAGTCATATGCTTTATTTACATCTATTCCTCGTGTGTATGCAGTTTTGTAAATGTCATCTGTTCCCACCGGCACATGATGGCCTACTCTTACAAAAAGCAGAACAGGATTTAACGTGTACGCAAGATGTTCTGCGTGCATTCGCACACAGGGTCTCAGTTTATTGTCTCATCCGAAAGACTTTTGGTGGGAGTGGAGTCAGCACTGATGTTAACTCCAGAGGAAAAATCCCCTCGACCTGGAATCAGCTAGCACAAGAGTGAAGAAAATCAATAGTCAAATTCTAAAACATGTCAGTATTGGAAAAAGAGAGAAAGAGAGAGAGAGAGAGAGAGAGAGAGAGAGAGAGAGAGAGAGAGAGAGAGAGAGAGAGAGAGAAGAAGAAGAAGAAGAAGAAGAAGAAGAAGAAGAAGAAGAAGAAGAAGAAAGAAAAACGTTTTACTAGTAACAGAAGTGGTCAGTGGACAATAGACTACAACCAAGTTCAACCATTGTTCTTTAGAAAGAATGGTTTTTTTTTTTTTTTTTTTTACAAATAGCAAAGATTGGCCGTGAAGAATAAACTACAACCAAGTTCAACCATTGTTCTTTAAAAAGAAAAAAAAACAACTTTTTTACAAAATAACAAGAGAGTGGCAGCGAACAATAGACGACAACCAAATTCAACCACCTTTCTTTAGAAGAAAAAAAGGATAAAAAAGAACAAAAACTTTTTTTTTTACGAAATAACAAGAGAGTGGCAGTGAACATAGACGACAAAAACACGTTCGTTCAACAATCAACCCTTCTTCAATCAACGATAGGCACGTACAAGTTATAGTTCTCGTGGTGAGGACTGAATGAATTGAATGAAGTTAAGGCAAGCTAACGCGCGGTGGGACTGAGATGACAGAACAACGCTTGTGAAGCCGCCTGTGGGGACGCCTGCGTACTGTACATACTGTACTTGTCAGCTACTGCACTTTGTGCACACGCTGCCCCACATACGCAACTTTTTTTTTTGACTAAATAACAGAAGTGGCACTTAACGATGATACATGCCAACCAATAGTCAGTCAACGTTCTTTTTGAATAAATAAAAAAGATTGCACAAAGTAACCTGAATACCAACCAAGTTCATCACGTTCTTTAAGAAAAAAAATAAACAAAGAACCTGTAGCCCACAGTACAGTACAACAGACACCCCACAGCTGTCGTCGAGACACCATGAGCTCCAAGCAGGCGCCCAGTAACCAGACCCGCCCAGCTCCGTCCAAGTCCAAGCACGAACCTCGCGGTAAAGTCACCCCTCGCAAAGGAAATAACTCGCGTCAACCACGCCCTGTGCGTGATCCTTCGCCCGGAAAGAGAAGGAGGAGTTGCAAGCAGAGAACAGCGAGGAAATCAAGGGAGAAGACAGTAAGGGTGGTGGTAGTAGTGGTGGTGGGAAAGGTGGAGAGACTCAAACCTCTCAACAAAACAACGACACCGGAAATACCACACAACCGGAAACTACGACGACGATGATGGCGGAAGATCCGTCCAAAACAAAGGGAGGTAAAAAGAGTCCTGACAAGGACAACGGAGAAGAAGAAGAAATTCATAAAGACCCAAAACAAAAAGAAGAAAAACATGACGAAAAACATTCTAAAAAACAGAGCAAACCCGCGAAGACGAAATCAACCGAATCGGAACACCGTGACAAAAACAAACGCGAAGAAGAAAAAAACCACGACAAAAAACACAAACCCACCAAGAAAACGCCTAGCAAAGACGCAACACCACCTACATCAAACCATAACAACAACAACAAGCAACAGCGTGGAAAACCCAAAACTAAACCCTCTACCACCACAAACGAAAAACAACAACAACATCCCAACAAACCCAAAGTAAACTTCGCTGAACAAGAAACCGAAGATGAAAAGACTGAAAATCAAGAACACGAAACACAACCAGAAAAAGATCCACACGCTTCTCAAACTGACCAAGAAGAATCGAGGCCACAAGCAGGAAAGAAGAGAGGCAGCTTGGATGAAGAATCCTTGCAGATGTTTCTGTCTACAGACAGCATAGGAGATGACCATCAGCGGCCATGGATGGGAGGACCTGATCAGTACTCGGATGAAACCAAACGGAAACAGGAGGAGATCATTCGCCGGATTCTTGAGGACTTCGACCTAGAAGAGACGATGCGCAAGTATCGTAATTCTAGCGTCTATGTCTACCGTCGAGATGGGAAAAGGTATTTTTGGGTTTGTTTTTTTCTTCTTTCTTGTTGTTGTGTTGTTGTATAGTAGTAGTAGTAGTAGTAGTAGTAGTAGTAGTATAGTAGTAGTAGTAGTAGTAGTGACAGTAGTAGTAGTAGTAGTAATAATATAGTAGTAGTAGTAGTAGTAGTAGTAGTAGTAGTAGTAGTAGTAGTAGTAGTAGTAGTAGTAGTAGTATGTGTAAGAGTAGTGGTAGAAGTGACAGTAGTAGTAGTGACAGTAGTAGTGGTAGAAGTAGTTGTTGCTAGAAGTAGTGAGAGTAGTAGTAGGGGGTAGCTGTAGTAGAAATAGTAGTGGTGCAGGAAGAAGTAAGAGTAGAAATGGTAGAAGTAGTTGTTATAAATCATTAGTAGTGACAGTGGTATCGGAAATAGTTGGGCTAGAAGTAGTGACAGTAGTTGTAGAAGTAGTTGTGCTATTAGTAGTGACAGTGGTATCGGAATAGTTGGCTAGAAGTAGTGACAGTAGTTGTAGAAGTAGTTGTGCTATTAGTAGTGACAGTGTATCGGAAAAGTTGTGCTTTTAGTAGTGACAGTAGTTGTAGAAGTAGTTGTGGTAGAAGTAGTGACAGATGTGGTAGAAGTAGTTGTGCTATTGTAGTGACAGTTGTGCTATTAGTAGTGACAGTAGAGGTAAAAGTAGTT
>CM060341.1:29058790-29083790 GCA_030674155.1 Stramonita haemastoma | reverse complement strand
TATTGATGACATACACCCATATTTGACTACGACAAAGACAACGACGACGAAGACTAAGAAGAAGTGACAGCATGAATCCTTGCATACACTTACACTGAAACTAGTGGTCAGAACATTGCGCTGGCAATTTGACGACCCGGGTTCGATTCCCGTTCGAGGGGATTTTTCCCATGGAGTTAACATCAGTGCTGACTCCACTCTCCCCAGATTTCCTTTGGATGAGACTATAAAACAGGGTCCCGTGTACAAACGCACGCAGTACATCTCGCGCACACGTTACATCCTGTTCCACTTTTCGTAAGAGTAGGCCATTTTGTGCCGGTGGGAACAGATGACAAGATTTTACAAAACTGCATACACACTGGGACAGAACGTAAAATAAAAGCATATAAGTGCTGATTCCATGATCCTCAATCTAAAAGAAAGAATGAATAAATAAATAGATAGATAGATAAATAAATAAATAAATAAATAAATAAATAAATAAATAATAAAAAATAAAACAAACTTGCTATGTCTTTACAGGGGGGCGAGATAGCTCAGTGGTCAGAGCGCTCGCTTTCCCCCAGCCAAAGCTAAGCAGCGTCGAGCGTGGTTGACAGTTGGATGGGTGACCGTTTGCGCGCCTTGGCTTCAGTACAGTCCGCCCCCCCCCCCTCCACCACCCCCCCCCCCCCCCCAACCCCAGTTCACCCAGCTGTAAATGAATACCTGCCCTCTTTAGGGTCAGGGAGGGTTAAGCAGCGATGAAGATAAAATGCACACCACCCCTCAACATGCTGGACCCTTAGAGAAGCTGAGGTCTCTGACACCTCGCTCCCCTACGATATGACAATAATATTTACACAACTGCATACACACGACCAGGGACTGGATGAAAAAAAGCACATGAGTGCTTATCCCATCATCCTTGATATAAAAGAATAAAATAATAATTAAATAATAAGTAAATAAACGATCGACCTAGGTTATCGAACACCTTTTTACCTTTAAAAAAAGAAGAAAGTTTTTAACCCTTTTTATGTCTTCACACACAAAACAGAGACTTTTGGACCAGCAAGAACGGAATCTGGCCAAGGCGGAACGTCATCGTGTGTATCGCCTGAAGATGGGAGGCATTATTCGCCCAGGGGCTACCGGCAAGGAGGAAGGGAAAACAGACGACAGCTTCGATTGCGAGTTCCGTCTGCACAAAACCCCTCACGCCTTGGCCCATGGACAGATAGACAGGAAGAGCGCGGACGGGCGAAGAAAGCGAAGTTCTGCGCCTGTGGTAAAAAAGGGCGTTGTTTTTCTTTTGTTTGGTGTTGGTGGTGTGTGGTGGTTTTGTTGTTGTGGGTGGTGGTGTGTGTGTTTTGTGTGGTGTTTTGTTGTTGTGGTTGTTGTGTATGTTGTTGTTGGTGTGTTTTGTTGTTGTGTTGTGTTTTGTTGTTGTGTATGTTGTTCTTTTTATGTGTGTTTTGTTGTTGTTGTTGTGTTTTGTTGTTGTTTTGTCATTCTTGTTGTCTGTTTTGTTTTGTTGTTGCTGTTTTGTTGTTGTTGTTGATTGTTGTTGTTGTTTATGCTGCTGCTGTTTTGTTGTTGTTGTTTATGCTGCTGTTGTTTGTTGTTTTGTTGCTTGTTTTGTTCTTTGCTTTGTTGTTGCTGTTGTTGTTGCTGTTGTTGTTTGTTGTTGCTGTTTTGTTGTTTGCCGATTTGTTGTTGTGTTCGTATGCTGTTTTGTTGTTGTGGTTTTGTTGTTGTGCTGCTGTTTTGTTGTTGCTGTTGTTGTTGCTGCTACTGTTTGTTGTTGTGTTTGTTCTATGTTGTTGCTGTTTGTTGTTGTTTTGTCTTCTGTTTTGTTGTTTGTTGTTTGTTGTTGCTGCTGTTCTTGTTGTTGTTGTTGTTTGTTGTTGTTGTTGCTGCTGTTTTGTTTTGCTTGTTGTTGTTGCTGTTTTGTTGTTATTTTGTCATTTTGTTTCTTTGTTTTGTTGTTGTTGCTCTGTTGTTGTTTTTGTTATTTGTTTCTGTCGTTGTTGTTGTTGTGCTACAGTTGCTTTGATGCTGCTGTTTTGTTGATTTTCGTTGTTGTTTGCTGCTGCTGTTTTGTTTTTGTTGTTGTTGCTGTTTTGTTGTTATTTTGTCATTCTTGTTTCTGTTGTTTTGTTGTTGTTGCTGGTGTTGTTTTTTGTTATTTTATTTTTGCGGGTTTTGTTGTTGTTGTGCTACAGTTGCTTTGATGCTGCTGTTTGTTGTTGCTGTTTGTTGTTGTCGCTGCTGCTGTTTTGTTTATGTTGTTATTTTGTTTTTGTGGTTTGTCGATGGATGTGATGATGTGGTGGTGGTTTGTTTGAGGGGGAATGTCTGTTGTTCTTTTTCTTTAGTACTTTTTGGGGGATGGGATAGCTCAGTTGTCAGAGCGCTGGCTTTTCCCTAGTCAAGTTAAGCAGCGTTGAGCGTGGTTGCCAATTGGATGGGTGACTGTTTGCACGCCTTGCTTCAGTACACCCCCCCCCCCCTCAGTTCACCCAGCTATAAATGGGGTACCTGCCTCTTTAGGGTCAGGGTAGATAAAGCAGCGAGGGAGAGGAGATGGGCGCCGCCCTCAACATGCTGGCCCCTAGAGAAGCTGAGGTCTCTGATCCCTCGCTCCCCTACGACCGCCCAGGTTATGGGACACCTTTACCTTTTTTTACCTTTTATTTTTTGGGTCAAGGGGAATGGCTGTTGTTATTTGTACCTCCACAATAAGGAGTCACATTACACCAGAAGTCAATTTTTTAGTTATTGCCATTTTATCTGCAATGAAATGGATTTACAATAGAAAAAACAAATTGAAAATCGGACAATTATATGTAAAGTTATTACAAGTTGAAATGATAGACTGCAAGAAATGACAAAACAAAAAAAATTAACAAGTTTAGCATGATAATAAATGGTCATAATGAGGTCATGGGCATTTTTTAAGCATGTCTAAAAGCAAAAGGATACAAACTTATGACTTGATGTTTCATTACAAGGTGGACTGATGGCTATAGTTTTATAGATCAATCAAAATCTGAAAATTGCCAACTTGACCTCACCTGCCTTTAATGGCTTCTAGAGGGAAAGTGGGTTATGTGCTAATCGACTCATTTCGTGGTGGAGCGTCACATTTGTTGTTGTTGCAGGTTACGCTTTTAGGGATGGGTGGGTGGAATTTCTGGTTTGGAAACTCCCCTTCCCCTAAAAAAGGGGATGGTGGTCTAGAGGTAACGCGCCCGCCTAGAAAGCGAAAAGTCTGGGTCGGAAGTGTTCGGTGGTTCGAATCCCGTTTGCGCCCAAAACTTTTCCCCCATCCATTAGACCATGAGTGGTGGTCTGGGTGCAAGTTTTTCGGATGAGAGGATAAACCGAGGTCCCGTGTGTCACACATCATTATTGAGCACACGTAAAAGAACCCGCGGCAACAATAGTGTTGTTACGGCAAAATTCTGTAGAAAAAAGCCACTCTGATAGGGAAACACAGTTGCACACATGAAAAAAAGGGGAAAAAATGGTGGCACTGCATTTGTGGCAACGCGCTCTCTCGAGGAGACAGCCCAAATTTCACGCAGAAAAATCTGCTGTGACATAAAGTAGTATATAAAAAAAAAAAAAAATTCTTTTTGTTTTTATTCCTCAACGCAGCTCTGACGTTCACTAATGGTGAGATTGTTGCGTATGCAACCGTAGTGGGTTTTTATTTTCTCACGCTTACCCTTTAGGTAGCTGCATTCCAACTTCAAGGAATATCGTGCTAAATGCTAACAGTTGTGATATGTTGCAGGGGGAAACTGATATCTTTGTGAATGAGGAATCGAGCATCCGAGAAAAAGAGATGGAAGAGACACGCCACGAGAAGATCTTCCATCCCTGTGATGTAAGTCGCTCTGCTGGGACTGCCTCAAAGGCACAACACACTCGATAACACATGCATGCATGCATGTATGCGTACAGGTATACATACATACATACATACATACATACATACATACATACATACATACATACATACATACATACATACATACATACATACTTACATACATACATACATACATACATGCATGCATGCATGCATGCATGCATGCATGTATGCATGCATACAGACAGGCATACAGACAGGCATACATACAGACATACATACATACATACATACATACATACATACATACATACATACATACATACATACATACATACATACATACATATATTCATAGAATACATACATAATAATACATACATTTACATACACATATATGAAGAAACATACTATAATGCATGATGCATGAGCATACAAAAAATTCATACATGGAACATACATACGCATACAACAAACATACATTACCTATGTACTCCTACTACCTACCTACCTACCACTACCTACCTATAACCATGCTACCCACATTATCCACCTACTACTACCTACTACCTACATACTACTACCTACCTACCTACCTACCTACGACCTACCTACTTACATGCATGCATGCATGCATAGCATTTCTCATGAATGGTGAGTGTGTGTGTGTGTGTGTGTGTGTGTGTGTGTGTGTGTGTGTGTGTGTGTGTGTGTGTGTGTGTGTTTGTGTGTGTGTGTGTGTGTGTGTGTGTGTGTGTGTGTGTGTTTGTGTGTGTGTTGTGTATGTGTTGTGTGTGTGGTGTATGTGTTGGTGTGTGGGTGTGATGTGTGTGTGAGTTGTTGTTGTTGTTGTTACTGTTATTGTTTTTTGTTTTGATGACGTTGATGCTAAACAAACTTCTTAATGAAAGTTGATCACCACCACCACACCACCACCACAATCACCACCACACTACCCACCACCACCCCACCACCACCACCAACAACACACAACAACAACAGCAAACAAAAACAGGCTATATTATGATGGAGGGGGGGGGGGGTGAAATGGGCAGGATGTGGCGACACAAATCGAACACATCGCGCAGAAGCTGGAAGAAGAGGAGAAGAGCAACGAATTCGGAGACATTGCCTCTTCCTTATCTTCCAGCATGGATCATCACAGCGACCTCGTGAGTCTGTCTGTCTGTCTGTCTGTTTCCCTATCTGTCTGTACCCTGTCTGTCTGTATCCCTGTCTGTGTTGTTTGTCTGTCTCCTGTCTGTCTGTCTGTCTGTCTGTATGTCTTCCCGGAGTTTGGCAGCGACTTCGTGAGTCTGTCTGTTTGTCTCTCGGTGTCTGTCTATGTGTGAAGGTATGTGTGACTGTCTATCTGTCTGTGTGTGAGGGTATAATTATGTGTGTGCGCGTGTGTTTCTGTCTGTCTGTCTGTCTGTCTCCCGCTGTCTGTCTGTTTCTTCCTTGTCTTCTCCATTGGACCATCACAGAGAGTTTGGCTGCAATGTTGTGAGTCTGTCTGTCTGTCTGTCTGTCTGTCTGTCTGTGTCTGTCGTCGGTCGGTCGGTCGGTCTGTCTGTCTGTTTCTGTATGTCTGTCGGTCTATGTGTGTGATTCATATATTATATATATATATATATATATATATATATATAATATTATATATATATATATATATATATATATATATATATATATATATATATATATATATATATGTGTGTGTGTGTGTGTGTGTGTGTGTGTGTGTGTGTGTGTGTGTGTGTGTGTGTGTTTCGGTCTGTCTGTCTGTCTGGCTAGCTGTCTCCTGTCTGTCTGTCTGTCTCCCTGTCTGTCTTTCTGTCGGTCTGCTTTTCAATTTGCGTCGGTCGGTCTGTGTATCTTTCTGTCGGTCTGCCGGTCTGTCTGTCTCCCTGTCTGTCTGTATGCCTGCCCGACGGTCTGTTTCTGTGTCGGTCCGTCTGTGTGTCTGTTGGTCTGTTCGGTTCTGTCTATCGGTCTGTCTGTCGGTCTGTCTGTCTGTCGGTTCTGTCTCTCGGTCTGCCCGTCGGTTTGGTCTTTGTTCTGTCTGTCTGTCTCGTCTCTCTTCTCTCTCTCTCTTCTTCTTCTCTCGTCGTCGTCTTCTTCTCTCTCTCTCTCTCTCTCTCTCTCTCTCTCTCTCTCTCTCTCTCTCTCTCTCTCTCTCTCTCTCTCTCTCTCTCTCTCTGTGACTCTCCCGGGGCGGATAGCCTAGTGGTCAGAACATTGCGCTCGCAATTTGAAGACCCGGGTTCGAGTCCGGTCGAGGAAATTTTCTTCCTGAAGTTAACATCAGTGCTGACTCCACTCTCCCCAAAAGTCCTTCGGATGAGACTTTAAACCGAGGCCCCGTGTGCGAACACACGTTAAATCCTGTTCCGCTTTTCGTAAGAGTAGGCCATCGTGTGCCGGTGGGAACAGATGACAATATTTACAAATCTGCATACACACGGGGACCGGATGAAAAAAAGCACATGATTGCTTATTCTGTTCTCCTCGATATAAAAGTATAAATAAATAAATAAAATAAACTCTTTAAGGTAAGGAAGGGTAGCTCAACGGTATACCAATTATGTCTATTCCTTAAGATACCGCCACCGCTATCGTAATTTATTTTTTGTTATCCTTGCTTCCTTTTCTGTCCGTTAAACCAGCCTGGTTGAATAGTCTCATGCGTATGAGACTACAAACCAAAGCCTCGTATGCGAACGCACGCACGCAGAACATCTTGTGCACACGTTAAAAACCCGTTCCGCCTTTCAGGACGAGCAGGCCATTGTGTGCCTGTAGGAATGTATGAAAAAAAAATTAAAAAAAAAAAAAACCAGCATGCACAAAGATGTCATTTTTAGATGCCATCCCTGAAGAAAAATCGGGGAATTTGGGAGTCCCCATTGCGGCCGGGGCTGTATATGCAACGTTCTGTCGGCTCCTGCACGGCACTGGAACCATTCGTATCGGCGATTGCCTTTCCACTGGACCATTCCAACGACATGGAGAGGGGGGGGGGGGGGGGGGGGGGAGGAGAGGAGGGTCTGTTGCATGGGTAACTAATAGCTTGCCCTCCATACTTACTTTCTTACTTACCCAGGTTTTACGCTTTAGAGCCTACGGCGGCAAGTCCATAGTCTTCCGAGACTGATGGATGCCTCCCTATCTTTTTTTATTATTATTTATTTATTTATTTATTTATTTATTTATTTATTTATGTATTATTTATTTATTTATTTATTCTTTTTACATTGAGGATAATTGAGTAAGCACTCGTGTAATTTTTTTACACCCAGTCCCCGTGTGTATGCAGTTTTGTGAATCTTGTCATCTGTTCCCACCGTCACGCACTGGCCTACTCTTACGAAAAGCAGAACAGGATTTAACATAGTTATGCGCAAGATGTTCTGTGCGCATTCACACACGGGGACCTCGGTTTATAGTCTCACCCGAAAGACTTCTTGTGGAGAGAAAGAGAGAGGAGATCAGCACTGATGTTAACTCCAGAAAAAGTAAAAAAAAACAATCTCCTCGTACAGGAATCGAACTTGCGTCGTCAAATTTCGAGCGCAATGTTCTGTCTAACCACTAGGCTTATCCCGCCCCTCCCACTTACTTTTCAACCTGGCTGTGCTGTACTGTGTGTGGTTTGTTTGTTCGTTCGTTGTGCAGAAAGATGGAGAGAAGAGATCAATAATGGAGAGAAGGGCGGAGAGACAGAGACGCATCTGTGGCAAAGTGCCTCCCAACATTGCCCGTCTCTATGAGGAAGAGGTGATTTGGTTAGGATGTGTGTGTTGGTGGGTTGGGTGTGGGTGGGGTGTGGTGGGGTTGGGTGTGGTTGGGTGTGGTATGTGGTTTGGTGGGTGGGGTTGGGTGGGTGGGGTGTGGTGTGGTATGGTGTGGGGTTGGGTGGTGGGGTCGGTGGGTGGGGGGGTGGGGTGTGATGGGGTGGATGTAGTGCGTGGTGTGTGGTGCAGTGTGAGTGGTGCAGTGTGATGTGGTCAGTGTGGTATTGTGTTGTGGGGTGTGATGTGGTGTGATGTTGTGTGCGGGGTTGTTTGGGATGTGGTGTGGTATGGTGGGGTGGGTGGGGTGGGTGTGTGTGTGGTGTGGTGTGTGTGTGTATGTGTGGTGCGGTGTTGTGGTGCGGTGTGGTGTGGTGCAGTGTGTTTTGGTGCGGTTAGTTTGTGTTGTGGGGTGTGATGGTGGTGGGGTGGGGTGGGTGCGGTGGTGGGGTGGTGTGGGGTGGTGCGTTGTAATGCTGTGGTGTATTTGGTGCACTGTGGTGGGGTGGGTGGGGGTGTGTGTGTGTTGTGGAGCGGTATAGTATTGTGTTGTGGGTGTGTGGGGTGAGGTTGGGTGGGTATGGTGGGAAGGGTGTGGTGTGGTGTGGTGATGTGTGTGATGCAGTGTGGTGTGGTTTGGTGCGGGTTATGCGTTTCGGGTGTGATGTCGGTTTGGGTGCGGTGGTGTGGGGTGTAGTATTGTGTTGTGGGTGTGATACGGTGCGATGTTGTGTGGTGGGTGTCTTGGTAGGGTTGTGGCTTTTTTACCTTTTATTTTTTATCTTATTCTTTATTTCGGAGATAACGGAATAAGCACTCATGGGCTGTTTACATCCAGTTCCCTGTGTCAATTTGTAATCGGTTCCTACCTCAACACAATGGCTTACTCTTCCGAAAAGCGAGCGGATTCTAATGTTTGCGCAAGATATTCTGCGTGGTTCGCACATGGGACCTCAGTTTGTAGTCTCATCCAAGAACATTTTTTAAGGGGAATGGAATCAGCACTGATGTTAACTCTAGAGGAAAATTCATCTTGAACGAGATTCAAACCCGGGTCAGCTGATCACGAGCGCATCACTCTGACCACTAGGCTATTAAGTACACACACACACACAACACACCACAACACACACACACACACACACACACACACACATCACAATACACACACGCAGCAAATTCGTATCAAATAATTAAGCGCGCGCTATTGTGTGTGTATGTGTGTGTGTGTGTGCACTGCGTTGTGCGCGTAGTGTGTGTGTGGTAGGTGTGTGGTGTTGTGTGTGTAGTGTGGTGTGTTGTGTGTGTGTCGGTGGTGTGTGTGTGTGTGTGTGTGTGTGTGTGTGTGTGGTGTGTCTGTGTGTGTGTGTATGGTGCGTGCACGTGCACGGCGTGTATGCTGTGCGTGCGTGCGTGTGCTGGCGCGACGTTGTCTGTGTAATGCTGACAGGTGTCGCGCATGCAGCGAAGTCCTCTGAGGTGAGGTGTGTAGTCAGAATAGTGTGTTTGTAGCGTGTCACGTGCAACCGTGCCTGCTTGTGCGTGCCTGCAGCTGTGCGCGAAGTCTGTACTCTGCAACTACACAGCCCTGTACAGATAGCCTAGAAATTTTGTCCTCTAAAGTGGACAGTGGAGCAGAAGTGATATAAATAGCTGTCCTACCTAACTGCAACCCTACCCTGCCTTATCCTGCTGCCCTACCCTCCCTGCCCTCCCTGCCTCCTACCCTTACCCTACCCTAACCTGACCTCCCTGTACCCTTACCTAACCACTCTACCCTACCCTACCTACCTGCCTACCTACCCTACCCTACCCTACCTGCCCTACCTGCTACCCTCCCTCCTGCCTACCCTCCCTACCCTTCTGCCCTACCCTACCTCTACCCTACCCTGCCCTACCCTACCTACCTACCACCTACCCTTACCCTACCTACCCTACCTACCTGCCTACACCATCCCTACCCTACCCTAACTCCCTACCCTCCCTGCCCTACACCCTACCCTACCCTACCCTAGCCCTACCCTACCCTACCCTGCCCAAACCCTAGACTTCCCTACCCTACCCTACCCTCCTACCCTACCTTCCCTACCCTACCCTACCCTACCCTACCCTGCCTACCCTAGACTCCTACCTACCCTACCCTACCCTACCCACCCACCCTGTCCTTCCCTACCGTACCCTACCCTTCCCTACCGTACCCAGTCCTACTCTTCCCTACCCTACCCTACCCTACCCTGCCCTTCCTGTCCTGCCCTGCCCTGCCCTGCCCTGCTTGCTCTGGGTTTACGAAAAGCATCGGCCATGTCAACAAAGCACGATTGTTTCTACTAGGCTTTGCCTATGAAAGGGTGGATTGTATCTAGGCTGTTTCGAGTGCAGGGTTCTTTCGAGAAGCTGGGTTTTTTTTGCGAAAGAAGGAACATAATATATTATCAGAAGACATTGTCTTTGCAAGAAGGAATGCATCTAGAAGGCTTTGTCTTTGCAAGAAGGAATGTAACTAGAAGGCTTTGTTTTTGCAAGGAGGAATGTATCCAAAAAGCTTTGTCTTTGGTAAATGGAACAATATGCAGAGAAGGCTCTGTGAAAGAAGGAATATATCTAGAAGGTTTTGTCTTTGGAAGAAGGACTATATCCAGAAGGCTCTCTCTGAGAAAGAGTGATTGTATGTAGGTCATATTTCGCACAGTATGGTTTTGTCTGGGCCATGTTTCTGAAAGCATATTTATTGTATGTGGAAAGCCATGTGTGTAAAAAAAAAAAAAAAGATTGTATTAAGAGAGCTTTGTCTGTTAAAACCATGATAGTATCAAAAGAGCTTTGTCTGTTAAACTATGATTGTATCTAGATCACGTCTGTTACAGGATTATTGTTTCTAGATGGCTGTGTTTGTGAAGGCATGGTTGTATCAAAAAAGGTCACGTGTGTTTAAAAGCGGGATTGTGTCGAAAAGGCCACTTGTGCTAATGCGTGATTGTGTTAAAAAGGCCATGTTTGTGAAAAGCGTGATTGTTTCAAAAAGGTGACGTGTGTTTTATAAGTATGATTGTATCAAAAAGGCCACGTGTGTGTTTAAAGATGATTGTATCAAAAAGGCCAAGTGTGTTTAAAAGTATGATTGCATCAAAAGGCCAGTTGAGCGTGTTTTAAAAGCATGATTGTGATCAAAAAGGCCACGTATGTTAAAGTGTGATTGTGTTAAAAAGGCCATGCGTGTTTAAAAAGCGTGATTTGTGTCAAAAACAGCCACGTGTGGTAAAGCATAGCAACCCTATGCTATTCAAGGAATTTTATCTAAAGTTGATACCCCTAGCCACACCACTTCAAGTCAAGATTCAGTGAAATAAGGGATAGAGGAGTATAAAGAAAAAGGATGCCTGACTACGCGGGGAATCAAACCCAAGACTCTACTACTTTCTGTGTCTTTACTCTCCACGGGACCCACCACCAATCACTGAGAGAAATTAAACCAGAAAACAGGAATCTGAAGATTAAGAAAAAAATTGGAAATATCCAAAAGTTTTTGTACACTTAACTTAATGTATTGTGGGCATTGTGTGTTCGTATCGTGTATTTATACTATATGGTGTTGTTTTGTAGGTTTTTTCATTATTATGTGGTTTGTATGTACAGAAATATGTAAAGCATTATTGTAACCACGCTTGCGCTTTATACAAAGTAAATCACACAGTATTTGGAAAGTTGATATCGAACTCTCCCCTCCTCCCCCCCCCCCCCCCCCCCCCCCTCCCCCAAAAAAGTAGAACTTTTTGTGCTGTATTTTTAGGATGCACATTTATTGAATAGTACTATAAACAGAGTTCCAATAGTTATGTAGCACTGGAGAACTTACCAGAAACCAGGGAGAGCAATCGCTTGTTTTGCAAATGGTATTTCTGTGATATAAACAAGATATGTGAAAGTGTATAGTTATTTTTTTCTCAATGTTTAAGCTTTTTTTGTTTTCGTCTTTTTTCTTCTTGTTGTTGTTTATTTTATCTTTCTTTCCTTTCTTTTTTTGTTGTCTGTATTCTCTTCCCTTCATATTTTTTTTTTTTTTCTGTGTCTTTTGGGGGGGGGGGGGGGGGGGGGGGGTCGAAATCTTTTTTTTTTTTTTTTTTTTTTTTCTTTTTTTTTTATTACTATTTCTTGCTTTCCTTCGAGTTTCTTTTCGTGAATCTTGTCTTATGATATTCATCTTTACTTGTTTTGGCTTTTTTTTGTAACCTACCCGTTTTTTTTTTTTTTTGGCAAACAAAGAAGAAATGATAATAGATAAATAATATCAGATAAAAAAAAAAGTGAAATAATTAACGTGAGATTTTGGAGTTTGTTTCAAATCAGATCTACATTTATAGTTGTATAGTAGCCACAGTTGCTTTTTTTTTTTTTTTGCTTTGTTTTACTAAGAAAAAAATCAAGCGAACCCAAATGTTATTTTGTGACAGGAATGAGAATTTTCTTTTAATTTATGCGTATACATATTATGGGCTTATGTGTGAAAAACAGTGAAGCGCGAGCGCGCGCGCGGTGTGTGTATGTATGTATGTATGTGTGTGTGTGTGTGTGTGTGTGTGTGTGTGTGTGTGTGTGTGTGTGTGTGTGTGTGTGTGTGTGTGTGTGTGGTGTGTGTGTGTGTACCGCTAGTGCAAAATATCCAAGCTGAAATGCACGTGATAAAACAATGCATATTAAATGTCAACATTATGTTTTGTTTTTGATTCCAATTGAAAAAAATCTCCTTAGTGATGACAAATTCAATTATTTATTTTTTTAGCAAGTATGCTCAGTTCTGGCTTGTATCTGCTTTTGCTCAATCTTCATTTAAAATAATATTGTATCTTTTTTTTAAAGTTTATTTCGTTTCATGTTTTATCTTGTGTAGTTTTCATGTTTTATCTTGTTTTAGTTTATTTCGTATATGTTTTACCTTGTTTTAGTTTATTTCGTATGCTAATTTTTTGTTTTATTATAAAATGTTGTGTTATTTGATTAGTTTCCGTGTCATGTTTTATCTTGTTTAGTTAAATTTCGTTTCACGCTTTATCTTGTTTAGTTTATTTAGTGTCATGTTTTATCTTGTCTAGTTTATTTCGTATCATGTTGGTTTAGCTCATTTTATTTATCTTCCATTTATTTTTTTCATTTTGTTTCTGTATTTTTTCGTCCACTATTTTGCTGTAGTTACTTATTTTTGATTAATTTTTCTTTATTTTTAAAAAAATTGATATTGTATGTCAACTTTGGTTTATCTTATTTCATTTTTGTTTTATGTCATCTGTGACGTGATTTTTTTCCAAATCCTATTTCTTTTCATTATGATTTATTTCATTTTTTAATATTTTCTTCTCTCTAGTTTTATTCCAGCATCATTTTTGTTTTGTTTGGTTCAACTGCAATGCCTTAATATTTTGAGTTATCACTTTCTTTGTATTTATAAGAGAAAAAAATATATTATTCTGCACACATTCATAAGATGGTGGGGTGACATTTTGTGAGTGGAGTGTGGTCCTGTTGTGAGGTGTCTTGCAGTATGATAATTATGGTTTACGGCGTAATTTGGCTTATTCAATGTACCATCTGGGGACGGGATAGCTCAGTGGTCAGAGCGCTCGCTTTCCCCCCAGCCAATGTTAAGCAACGTCGAGCGTGTTTGCCAATTGGATGGGTGACCGTTTGTGCGCCTTGGCTACAGTACAGTTCCCCCAGTTCACCCAGCTGTCAATGGGTACTTGCCCTTTTAAGGGTCAAGGAAGGTAAAGAACGATGGGAGAGGAGATGGGCGCCGCCCTCAACATGATGGCCCCTAGAAAAGCTGAGGTCTCTGACGCCTCGCTCCCCTACGACCACACAAGTTATGGGACACCTTTACCTTTCTTTACCTTTAATGTATCATTAGAAATAAAAATTTGACTTGACTTCACACACGCACACACACACACACACACACACACACACAACACACACACACACACACACAACCACACACACACACCACACACACACACACACACACACCAACAACACACACACGGGGACGGGATAGTCTAGTGGTCAGAACATTGCGCTCGCAATTTGACGACCCGGGTTGATTCCCGTTCGAGGGGATTTTTCTCCTGGAGTTAACATCAGTGCTGACTCCACTCTCCCCCAAACTCCTTCGGAAGAGACTATAAACCGAGGCCCCGTGTGTGAACACACGCAGAACATCTAGTGTACACGTAAAATCCTGCTCCGCTTTTGCGTAAGAGTAGGCCATCGTGTGTCGGTGGGAGCAGATGACATTTACAAAACTGCATACACACGGGGACTGGATGTAAACAAGCACAAGAGTGCTTATCCCATTATCCTAGATGTAAAAGAATAGAATATAAAAGAATAGAATAAGCACACACAGTCTTGTATCACTTTGAAGTGAACAGACGTGAAATCAAAGACACGCACGCACGCGCGCAAACACATACACGCGCGCACACACACACGCATGCACGCACACACACACAAGACACATGCATGCACGCACAAACACACACATACACAGACAGTCTAATATCAATTTAAGTGAGGAGACGTACGATGAAAAACGCACACGCACGCAGGTACGCACACTCACACACACGCACGCGCACACACACACACACAGAAAAAATCTCTGCGCACACATTAAAACACGATCCGCTTTTCGGAATAGTAGGCCATCGTGTGCCAGTGGGAACGGAGGACAAAATTCACAAAACAGCATACACACAGGGACTGGATGTCGAAAAGTACAGAAGTGCTTATTCCATTATCCTCGAAATAAAAGAATAAATAAAAATAAAACACACATACAACTTGCTTGGCCAGTTAAACATTGATTTGAATTGCCTCATATCTCATGAGCTACCGAATTCAGAGCTAAAAAAAGGCTGCACCAGGAAAGATTTGTTCTCTGAAAAAACATAACTGAAGCAAAAATACCTGACGGAAACGAAGAGTGAAAATAAAAAGGAAAATAAAAACAATCTA
The DNA here is from genome assembly GCA_030674155.1 of Stramonita haemastoma. Taxonomy (NCBI): domain Eukaryota; kingdom Metazoa; phylum Mollusca; class Gastropoda; order Neogastropoda; family Muricidae; genus Stramonita; species Stramonita haemastoma. The sequence goes on along the minus strand of CM060341.1, from coordinate 29,069,123 downwards.
GATTTATTGCGAGAGAGCCGACATAACTTCAAATCAATGCTTGTACGAATAGGGAGCCATTGAAGATTTTTTTTTTTTTTTTTAAACATTTCGACGCAGTCAGTCTGCTATAGAGAATCAGGACGTTGAGAGTTGCAGCGGCCATATTTCATAAACGAAGATAAGAACCATTCAGGGATGTTTCTAAATTGGGATCTACAATTTAACGCTCTCGCTGTCCCAAGGGAGAGCAACACCACAGTTATGTAGCGGATATTTCTTTACGATGCAGCCCAGGGGAGACTATTTCGGGAGCCGCTCAGACTTGACAGATGTTTATGATCTCCCTTGGCCAAGGTTGTTTCCCCCCTTTGCCTTCATAAATCGCTGAAAGTTATGAACAAGAACTTTGGTGTGAATCGGTCACTTGACAGTGATCCACAAATCTTCATTTATTTCCTGTCTGCATCATTGAGAGAGAGAGAGAGAGAGAGAGAGAGAGAGAGAGAGAGAGAGGAGAGAGAGAGAGAGAGAGAGAGAGGAGAGAGAGAGAGAGAGAGAGAGAGAGAGAGAGAGAGAGAGAGAATGAATGAATGAATGAATAATCTTTATTTTTCAAGGGTAACAGATAAGTATTACATACTTTTTTTTCATCCGGCCCTTGCCCTGATCAGGGAATAAAGCTAAGAAACCCCCTCCCTACCCCTACATACCAGCATCACCACCAGAAGCAGTTCAACCAATATTTTTTAAAAGAAGAAAACAGAATACATTCAACAAAACGCGTCATCCTAAACTGGATACACTGATAATTATTTAAACCAAAAATAACATAACACAAAAAAAAGAGAGAGAGAGAAGAGAGAGAGAGAGAGAGAGAGAGAGAGAGAGAGAGAGAGAGAGAGAGAGAGAGAGGAGAGAGAGAGAGAGAGAGAGAGATTATTTACTATTATATTTTTTTTAATTCTTTTATATCGAGGATAACAGAATAAGCAATCATGTGCTTTTTCTCATCCGGTCCCCGTGTGTATGCAATTTTTTTTGTAAATATTGTCATCTGTTCCCACCGGCACACGATGGCCTACTCTTACGAAAAGCCGAACAGGATTTAACGTGTGCGCAAGATGTTCTGCGTGCGTTCGCACACGGGCCTCAGTTTAAAGTCTCATCCGAAGGACCTTTGGGGAGAGTGGAGTCAGCACTGATGTTAACTCCAGGAGAAAAATTTCCTCGACCAGACTCGAACCGGGTTCGTCAAATTGCCAGCGCAATGTTCTGACCACTAGGCTATCCGTCCCCCCGAGAGGAGAGAGAGAGAGAGAGAGAGAGAGAGAGAGAGAGAGAGAGAGAGAGAGAAGAGAGAGAGAGGAAGAGAGAGAGAGAGAGAGAGAGAGAGAGAGAGAGAGAGAGAGAGAGAGAAGAGAGAGAGAGAGAAGTGTGCTCGTCTGAACGTCTAGATCTGTCCCTCTCTCGCTGTGAGTGCCCCCCCCCCCCCCCCCCCCCCCCTCTATCTCTCTCTCTGATTGGCATTTCCTATATTTTGGTCAATCAGTGCTTTTTTTTTCTTTCTTTTTCTTTTCTTTTCTTCTTTTCTTTTTTTTTCTTTTTCTTTTCTTTTCTTTTCTTTCTTTCTTTCTTTCTTTCTTTCTTTCTTTCTTTCTTTCTTTCTTTCTTTCTTTCTTTCCTTCTTTCTTTCTTCCTTTTTTTCATTTCTTCTTTCTTCTTTTTTTCTTTCTTTCTTTGTTTCTTTCTTTCTTTCTTTCTTTCTTTCTTCTTTCTTTCTTTTTCTTTTTTTCTGTCTTTCTATCTTTCTTCTTTTTTTTCTTTATTTTCTTTCTTTCTTTCCTTTCTTTCTTTTTTCCCTTCCTTTCTTCTTTCTTTCTTTTTTTCCTTTCGTTCTTTTTTTCGTTCTTTCTTTCTTTTTAGTTTCATTCTTTCTTTCTTTCTTTTCTTTCTTTTCAATTTCATTCTTTCTCTTGTTGTTTTCTTTCTTTCTTTTTACTTTCTTTTTTTCTTTTTCTTTCTTTCTCTCTTACTTACTTACTTTCTTTCTTTCTTTCTTTTCTTTCTTTTTAATTTCTTTTCTCTTTTTGTTTTCTTTCTTTTTTACTTTCTTTTTTTCTTTTTTTTTCTTTCTTTTCCTCTTTCTTTCTTTCCGTCTTTCTATTCCTTTCCCACTTTCTTTTTTGTTTCTTTTTCTTTCCTTCTTCATTTTTTTGGTTTCTTTATTTTCCGTCTTCCTTTCTTTTTACTTCTTCCTTTCTTTCTTTTACTTTTTTCCTTCTTTTTTCTTTCTCTTAAATTCTCTCTTTCTCAGACCCTTTATTTCTTTTCCTTTTTCTCTTCCTATTTATTTCTTTTTCATTCTTTCTCTCTTTCTTAATGTTTTTTTTTTTACTCCCTTTCTTTTTGTTCGGTTTCATTTCTTTTTTCTTTTTTTCTTTGTTTTCCTTTTCTTCTCTTTTTCTGTCTTTTCTTTTTTTTCTTTTTTTCTTTCTTTCTTTCTTCTTTCTTTTCTTTCTTTCTTTCTTTCTCTTTTTGTTATTGTTATTTTTGTTTTTTTTTCCCATTCTTTTTGAAGAATAGACCAATAGACAAAGGGATTTTTAAAGAATAGGAATGATTTGGATATAAATGTTTGTCCATTTTCTTTCTTTGTTCCTTGAAATAAATGACTGTATATACGCAATTTTCTTTTTTATTTTTTTTTATGTATTATCTTTATACCAAGGATAATGGAGTAAGCACTCAAATGCTTTTTACATCCAGTCCCCGTGCGCATGCAGTTTTATAAATTTTGTCATCTGCGCCCACCGACACATAAAGGCCTACTCTTACCAAAAGTCGAACAGGATTTAACGTGTGCACGATATTCTGCGTGTGTTCGGGGGCCTAGGTTTATAGTCTCATTCGAAGGACTTTGGGGGAGAGTAGAGTCAGCACTGTGTGTGTGTGTGTGTGTGTGTGTGTGTGTGTGTGTGCGTGCGTGCGTGCGTGCGTGCGTGCGTGCGTGCGTGCGTGCGTGTGTGTGTGTGTGTTTGTGCAACAGTGTGTATGTGTGTATGTGTTGTGTAAGATTGTGTGTTCACACGAGTTGTGTGGTGTGCGTGTGTATAATGTACGTAGGTGTGTGTGTGTGTGTGTGTGTGTGTGTGTGTGTGTGTGTGTGTGTGTGTGTGTGTGTGTGTGTGTGTGTGTGTGTGTGTGGAGAGAGAGAGAGAGAGAGAGAGAGAGAGAGAGAGAGAGAGAGAGAGAGAGAGATAGAGAGATAGACAGACAGACAGACAGACAGACAGACAGACAGACAGACAGACAGACAGACAGACGAGAGAGAGAGAGAGAGAGAGAGAGAGAGAGAGAGAGGAGAGAGAGAGAGAGAGAGAGAGAGAGAGAGAGAGAGAGAGAGAGAGAGAGAGAGAGAGAGAGAGAGAGAGAGAGAGAGAGACCGACTGACCGACCGACCGACCGACCGACAGACAGACAGACAGACAGAGACACAAAAAACCAGAGGGACAAAGAGAGACAGAGAGAAAGACAGAGAAAATACCCCAAAAGTCTTCGGTGTGCATCTCTCGGCTATTGAACTGGACAGTGCTGTAGGGGGGGAAGGGAGATCATAACAGCTGTTACAGTTTGTCCTGCATAATTGCTCCCCCTCGATTTGTTGGGTGCATTATTAGTTCAAAAAGTTTGGAGGAGGGGAGGGTGCATGTAGGAACTATTTTGGGGGTGGCCCAAGGCGCTGAAGTGAGATGACTTGATGCCACTGTCCCTAAATCGGATAATTCCGCTGTTGCTTTAGTATAATCTCCATCAAAATCACGAGGGGGTAGGAGACAGCAATGAAACTACTTCTGCCTTGGGGGAGAATTTTTTTTTTTTTTATCTATCTATCTATCTATCTATCTATCTATCTATCTATCTATCTATCTATCTATCTATCTATCTATCTATCTATCTATCTATCTATCTATCTATCTATCTATCTATCTATCTATCTATCTGTCTGTCTGTCTGTCTGTCTGTCTGTCTATCTATCTATCTATCTATCTATCTATCTATCTATCTATCTATCTATTTCTTTTACATCGAGGATAATGGAATAAGAACCCATGTGCTTTCTTTACATCCAGTCCCCGTGTATATGTAGTTTTGTAAATCTTGTCACCTGTCACCATGGACACAAAATGACCTACTCTTACGAAAAGCGGAACAGAATTTAACGTGCGCGCAAGATGTTCTGCGTGTGTTCGCACACGGTGATCTGTTTATAGTCTCATCCGAAGGACTTTTGGAGAGAGTGGAGTCAGCACTGATGTTAACTCCAGTGGAAAAAATCCCTTCGAACGGGAATCGGACCTGGGTCGTCAAACTGCGAGCGCAATGTTCTGACCACTAGGCTATCCTGTCCACCTAGCCAGGGGTGTAGCAGTAACTGACAGAAGGATAAATCATGGCCCCTAACTTCAAATCCAGACTCAAGAAATGCCTGTTTCTATCCGATAGTCCTCAGCTAGAGTTAAGCCTGTTATGTGTTCTCATTTTCAACAGACATAATTATCATTATCGTTACCAGCCACCCTTTCTGAGCACACACACACACACACCAACACACACACACACACACACACCACACACACACACACACACACACACACACACACACACACACACACAATACACACACAAGCACACACACAGACCCAACATATACACCCACAGAGAATCAAGCAGCGAAGAAGATGAAGACAAAGAAGAAGACGACAATAATTATTACCTGCCACAGTGTTCCCAACTGCTTCGCGGAACATCTTGCGCACCGTTAAAACCCCGTTCCGCCTTTCGGAAGAGCAGGCCATCGTGTGCCGGTAGGAGCGGATGACAAAAAACAACAACAACAGCATGCACACAGGTGTCGTGTTTAGACACCATCCCTGGGGAAAAACCGGAGAGTTGGAATCCCCAGGGCGGCTCGGGGCTGTAGGCTATATGGCAACGTTCTAGCGGCTCCTGCAACAGTACTGGAACCATTCGTATCGGTCATTGCCTTTCCAATGGATCATTCCAGTGGCGTGGAGAAGGGGGGGGGGGGGGGGTGTCTGCTGCATGGGTAACAGTTTGCCCTCCATACTTACTTACCCAGGCTTTGTGCTCTAAAGACTAGAGTGCAACTCTATAGTCTTCCAAGACTGATGGGTGCCTACTACTGTTCCCAATTGTAGGGGTGCATGCAGTGGTGTTTGGACAACAAGCCAGCTCCATGCTTTGTCATCCGCCTCTCACCTGAGGGGTTTGTCTCTGCTTCAAGCCTGCATCAACAGAGATGACGTGTTGACCTCTTCTGTCTGTCTGTCTGTCTGTCTGTCTGTCTGTCTGTCTGTCTGTCGTGTCTGTGTGTCTCTGTCTCTGTGTGTCTCTGTCTCTTTCTGTCTGTTTGTCTCTATCTCTCTCTGTCTATCTCTATCTCTCTGTCTCTTTCTGTCTCAGTCTCTCTCTGTCTCTGTCTGTCTGTCGGTCTGTCTCTGTCTCTCTCTCTGTCTTTGTACTCTGCCTTGCAGAACTACCTACGGAATTATTTTAGATTGTGGGATCTGACAGAAAAAAAGAAACGGGAGAGATCAGGGAGGCCAGAGAGACAAAGGGACAGAGAGAGAGAGAGAGAGAGAGAGGAGAGAGAGAGAGAGAGAGAGAGAGAGAGAGACAGAGACAGAGACAGAGGACAGAGAGACAGAGAGACAGAGAGAGGACAGAGAGAGACAAGGCAAGGCAAGGCAAGGCAAGGCAAGGCAAGGCAAGGCAAAATTCTTTTATTCGAGGATAATACATAAGCACTCATGTGCTTTTTTACATCCAGTCCCCGCCCTTTTCAGGGATAACATCAAGATAAAAAGATACTAAACAGTAAAACTATATGCAGTACCAAACAACATAAAGGAATAAAGACATTATATATAATAAGATAATAAAAATGCACTCATTCAGAAGACGAAAATCAGAAGCCACAATAAAATGATTTTGCTTATAGAAGAAAAAGAGAAGCGTTAATAGATAAAGAGCAAACGAAGAAACATATTGAAATAAACAACATAGCAACCAAGAGAAGTCCACCCAAAAATATTTAGCTACAACATTGTTACAACTCATAACAACAAAATGAACTCAAAAGGAACTAAAGATAATACAATGATTATAATGATGACAATAAGAATAATATCAATAATAGTATGATAATAATACACGTAAAACTCACTCCTACACGTAGGTTACACACACACACACACACACACACACACGCACGCACGCACGCACGCACGCACGCACGCACGCACGCACGCACGCACGCACGCACGCACACACACCACTCACACACACACACACACACACACACACACACACACACACACACACACACACACACATACATACATACATACATACATACATACATACATACATACATACATACATACATACATACATACATACATACATACATACATACATACATATACGCAACTCACTCACGCATGCACGCTCGCTGGCAAATGCACATACAAATCACACACACACACACACACACACACACACACACACACACACACACACACACACACACACACACACACACACACACACACACACACACACACACACACTTACTCACACTTATATTTATAAGCACATATCCGCAGGCGCACATGTACTTGAGGTGGTAGGTTGTTTTTTTTTTTCTTAAAAAAATTTTTAGTCATAGAAAAAAGAAGAATTATAAAACTCAAACAATCATATCAGGTGACAATATTATCCTTTCTTTTACATTCATACTTCATATAAGAGAGAGAGAGAGAGAGAGAGAGAGAGAGAGAGAGAGAGAGAGAGAGAGAGAGAGAGAGAGAGAGAGAGAGAGAGAGAGAGAGAGAGAGAGAGACAGACAGACAGACAGACAGACAGACAGACAGACAGACAGACAGACAGACAGACAGACAGACAGACAGACAGACAGACAGACAGACAGACAGACAGAGAATAAAGAAACAGGGCTTTAAGCACAAAAACTTTTGATGTGGCATTATTACCTCACTTTATGTTGCAGATATAACTGCAAAAAAAAAAAAAAAAAAATGGAGGCGGGTGGGGGAGGAAGGGAAGCCATAACAGTTAACAACATCCGCCTGAATAGTCTCCCTTCACCCCCTGCAAGCAAATCACCGGAAGGAATGGGAAGAAGCAATGGCAAGGGAGACAATCAATCAGCCATCAACCCTGTCCCCCAAAATAGCCTCCCCTCTCTTGCCCAGAAAGCCTTGCTACAAGCAGTGAGCTGTCTAAACAGACATCAGGGCCCATAACTTGAATCCGGATTTAGAAACACCCCTCCTCCTTCTCTCCCTTCCTCCCTCCTTCTTTCCCCCCTCTCATTTTTTACGGTTACACTCCAGTGTTAGCTTGCAAAGTCATGTAGTAGCTTCTATGATAGAGTGCCAGTCAGAAAAAAAAGAAGGTTTTACTGTTTTTTTCCCTGATTTGTTTTTCAGTATGAAAAAATGCACTGCCTACTTGTTTAGGGGGGTGGGTGGGTAGGGGGATTGAGACCATAGATTAACACCAGTTAGTGATGAGAAATCTGTTGTGATATAAAGTGGTATACAAAGAAATGGTCTCCCCTGCCATTGTCTCTTCCCATTCCTTCCAGATGATTTGCTTGCAGGAGGTGAAGGGAGACTATTCAGGTGGATGTTGTTAACTGTTATGGCTTCCCCTTGTTTTTTCTTTGCAGTTATGTCTGCTACGTAAACTGAGGTGATTAATCGACATCAAAAGTTTTGTGCTAATACAATGTTGTTGTTCTCTTCTCTCTCTCTCTGTCTCTCTGTCTCTGTGTCTCTGCCTCTCTGTCTCTATATCTCTCTCTATCTCTCTCTCCCACACAGTGACACACACACACATACTCTCTCTCTCTCTCTCTCTCTCTCTCTCTCTCTCTCTCTCTTCTCTCTCTCTCTCTCTCTCTCTCTCTCTCTCTCTCTCTCTCTCTCTCCCGGCCGGATGAAAAAAAGTATGTAATGCTTACTCTGTTACCCTTGAAAAATAAAGAATAAAGATTCTCTCTCTCTCTCTCTCTCTCTCTCTCTCTCTCTCTCTCTCTCTCTCTCTCTCTCTCTCTCTCTCTCTCTCTCTCTCTCTCTCTCTCTCTCTCCTCCTCCTCCTTCCCTCCCTCCTCTCCCCTCCCTCTCTCACCCTCTCCCTCCCACCCTCCCTCTCTCTCTCTGTCTCTGTCTCTCTGTCTCTCTCTCTCTGTCTCTCTCTCTCTTTCTCTGTCTTTCTCTCTTTTTTCTGTCTCTCTCTCTCTTTCTCTCTGTCTCTCTCATCTGAAAATATTTCAGTAGAAATGAACTGATATCAAACGACACACACACACACACACACACACACACACACACACACACACACACACACACACACACACACACACACACACACACACACACACACACAACACACCTCCTCCTCCTTCATCTTCTTCCTCTCAGCCCACCCCGGCCCTCACCCACGTGTACATCCTCTCCCCCCCTCCACCCCTCATACCCCCACCCCCACCCCTCAACCCCACCCCTTTTCTCTCCAAACTTCTCATTTAAACAAAAAAACAAACAGTGAGTGGGAGGGAGCGTTGTTCTAAAGACGCCTTATTTGAGAAGAAAAGTGATGGTAAAGTTTGGAAGGAAGATCTGAAAGATGTCGTCAAATTGCTCTAGGTTTCTTTTGTTTTGGGGGGGGGGGGTTGTTTTTTTTTTTTTTCAAAAAGCTGAAGGAAAGAGAGAGGATTCTCTAGTTACGGCGCAATAAAACATGAAAGTCCTTCTTTCCTATCGCCTTGCCTGTCCGTGTCTGTTGTCTCGCACGCAACATCAAGGAGATAGGTTTGCAAAGCTGCTCTCCAATGAACCTGGGGGGGGGGGGGGGAGGGGGGGGGGAAGATCCAAAACAATCAAGGTCAACAAACGAGGATCTGAGCTTCATTTTGCTGAAGGGGACGAAAAAATAAACTGATTAAGAGAGGTAGAGCATTCCAGCTTGACGACAGAGAATTTATCGACTGAGCTTAGTGCGACCAGAGGTCAAAGCGGCTATAGCATTGGATTTGTGTTCTGACAGAAATTAAGGGTTCGGGTTCAAATTCTTTTTTTTATCTTTTTTTTACACCACATTATGTCACAGCAGATTTCTCTGCGTTGAAATTCGGGTTGCTGTCCCTGGGGAGAGCGCGTCGCCACAAGTACAGCGCTTACCTATTATTCGTATCCAGCTATCCATTTTTTTGTTGGGGGTGGGGGTGGGGGGTGGGCAGGTTATCTCTTGCAGTTTTAATGTGTTGATATTAGTTTATTTTGTACTGATTTTTTTCAGATGAGAGTAATTTAATAATGGAGGTGTTATGATTGTGTAAACAAACACAAAGCACAGCGTTTTTGCAAATTTGTTGAAATTCTATCCATGTTTTGTTGTAGGAGAGTCAGCCAGCAGGCTGTCTTATTTCTTTCTTTCTTTTTTTCTTTCTTTCGTTATTTATTTATTTATTTGTTTGTTTAATAATTTATTTATCTACTCATTTATATATTCATGTATTAATTTATTGCTTTATTTATTTGTTTGTTTATGTATTCATTTATTATTTTATCGTTTTAAAAAGTTATTATTTATTTATTCATGTGTTCTCTTATATCGAGGAAAATGGAATAAGCACTCATTTGCTTTTTTACATCCAGTCCTCGTGTGTATGCAGTTTTATCAATTCTGTCATCTATTCCCACAGGCACACAATGGCCTACTCTTTCAAAAAGTGGAACAGGATTTAATGTAGGCGCACGATATTATGCAGGCATTGCGCACACGGGGCCTCGGTTTATAGTCTCATCCGAAAGACTTGTGGGGAGAGTGGAGTCTGCACTAATTTTAACTTCAGGAGAAAAATATCCCATAGAACGGGAATCGAACCCGGGTCGTAAGATTGCGAGCGCAATGTTCTAACCACTAGGCCAACTCCGTCCCCATGGAACTCAGCCATCATTCTATCCAATGGTTTATTATTCATGCTCATGGTGCCTTGGTCTTTGCCACTTGAAGTATTTGGAGAGTAGGAGTAAACATTACAACTTAGGAACAGTGAGGAGAGGAGGGGGGGGGGAGGTCCATTAGATCGTAAGATCACTAGGCTAGCCCGTCCCATGAAACTCAGCCATCATTCTGTCCAATGGTTTATTATGCATGATCATGGTGCCTTGGTCTTTGCCACTTGAAGTATTTGGAGAGTGGGAGTAAACATTACGACTTATATTCAGTGAGGGGAGGGGGG
>CM060341.1:29046290-29056290 GCA_030674155.1 Stramonita haemastoma | reverse complement strand
ATCTATCTATCTATCTATCTATCTATCTATCTATCTATCTATCTATCTATCTATCTATCTATCTATCTATCTATCTGTCTATCTATCTATCTACCTATCTACCTATCTACCTATCTATCTATCTATCTATCTATCTATCTATCTATCTATATCTCTTGTAAAATGAATGACTACTGCAGCAGTCTAGAAATGCCATGCCTACCTCTTAGGCGATCATAGTGGTCACTGCCTCTTAAAGACTTGTCGGATTTGTCATACATGAAAAAATTGTTTTGTCATACATTAAAAATTTGTTGTGTCACACATGAATAATTTGTTTTGTCACACATGGACAATCTGTTTTGTCACACATAAGGAACTTCTTGTATCTATTTATCTTATCCTTTCATTTCGAAGATAAAAATTGAATAAGCGCTTGAATGTTTTCTTTTTACATCCAGTCTCCGTGTGCATGTAGTTTTGTAAATTTTGTTATCCGTTTCCACGACACATGAAGAATTTGTTGATCCACAAGAAGTTTATCATGGCTGAGGTACCGCAAACAGTCATCTACTAAAAAGCAAGAAATGTCTTGTGGCAAATCGTAAGACAATCGTCAAAGTGGCAGACTAAATACGTTGCTGACGTCAACAACTAAGTGCCGTCTGAGTACCGCAGCTGCTTTAAACTAACTTTCACACACACACACACAACACACAAAATTGAACAGATCAGTCCTATAACATTGACGTGGATATTTTACGTACAGAAGTAGTGCAGCATTGAGCAAAAAGGGGTGCTTCTAAGCATGCACACGGGAACTCTAAATGCTGAGTTGTTAAGGGGACTAAACTGGAGTCGGTCTACTACATGTCCCCCATCCTGCAGTTTACCCCACTTCAGTTACTCCCCCTGATACACGAGTTGCTTATTAGCTGACGTCACTGACCATTGACTATGACCTGTTGACTTGTCGACTAGTATAATTATGTGATGCTCCACCACATAATGAGTAGCATTGCACCAGAGGTCGATGTTTAGTTATTGACATGTTATCAATATGCAATAAAATGGCTATACAATACAAAAAAAATATTGAAAATCGGACAATCCTATGAAAAGTTATTACAAGTTGAAATGATAGACTGCAGGAAATGACAGAATGAGAAATTGACAAGTTCAGCATCGTACTAGGTGGTCAGAATGAGGGCTTAAGGGACACCAGTTCACGGTCGGGGTAAGACGTGTTTCGCAGCGCTCCGGCCAAATGGTCTGAACTCAACTTGCAGTGTCGCTAGTTCATACGACAGAAAGAAGATGTGCATTGAAGGGGCGTGGCTTTTGTAGAGACAGCAACTACTGAGGAGAGTTTGTGCGATGCATAAGACTGAAAAAAGAAACTGACTGGTGTTATTTACCTTCGATTTTCCTCCTTTTTTATTGTGACGGAAAGACGGTATGTTGATTGCTTTTTTACTGTCGACTTTTTTTTTCTTTTCATAACATACAACTTAAGTGGCTGATAAGAGAAGAAATAGCACAACGAATTTCGAGTCGTTAGCTGTTGCTAGAAGACAGATCGCAATGGCACCACCGAAAAAGACACCGCCCACTAGAAACAAAAAGCGCCAGCACAGGCCAAGCAGTGGCTCCGTTGGCAGTGAGAAAAACACTGACACGCACTTTGATCCTTTGAAGAGTCAAACAGTCGAGGAAAAAAACAAAGGGAGGGAAAGATCCTTAAGTAAGAAACGAAAAACGACAGACCAACAACAACAAAAAATCACTAGCTTTACCAGCAATGGAGATAGCAGCAAAACACAAACGGAGGGGGAGGGGGCGGACATCATGGAGGGCAGTGACGATCAGAATTCAACAGTGGTTACTATTCTAAGCAGAATGGAGAAGTTTATGGAGGATAACAGAAAAGAAAATATTAACGTCAGTTTTCAACTTGACAAAATTCTTTCAGAATTTTTTGACATAAGAAAAGAAAACGATTTTCTGAGAAAGAAAATAGAAACACTTGAAAACAGAAACAGTGATCTAAGTAACGACATAAGTCGGTTTCAGAAAGAACTCAAACAGGAAAGAGAACTAAGAAACTCTTTAGAACAATACACAAGAAAAGATAACGTGAAAATCATGAATTTACCTGGAGACTCAGACCGAGAAAGTTCAGAAGAGACAGAGAGAAAAGTGGTTGAGTTTATTCAGCAAAAACTACAACTCCCATCTTTCCAGCATCAGGACATTAGTGTAGCCCATCGAATAGGGAAATTTTCAGCAGGGAGAAACAGACCCATCGTTGTGCGTCTTGTGAGAAGGAAAACAAAAACACAGATCTTTAAAAATAAATATATCTTAAGACAGGGGAAGTGTAACGTTTTCATCAGTGAGGATCTAACAAAACTGAATGCGCAAAGACTGTCGGAAATAAAACGCCACCCTGTTGTTATGTCTGCTTGGTCTTTTCAGGGAAAACTGTTCTGTAAACTAGTAGACCTCAGGGTGCTGAACATTGAAGATGGGGATATCGATAAGATTGACAGGATATTGATTGAATCTCCCACGGAGTCTATCCGAAGCCAACGATTCCCTCATCGCGCAGGAGAGAAGTGGTCAGACAGACCGGTACACAGAGGGAGAAACAACCAGGCGAGGGGAGTTGACAGAGGAGGCAGCCGGACATCCAGAGCTTCCCACCTTCCACCGCGCAATGTGGGGCCAGGGGCAGTGCAGACGGGAGGTAGCGGCGGTCAGGGCAGGCAGCCTGTCTGCAGTCGGGAGGGCCAGGTCAGCAGCAGTGGGACAACCGGCAGCGGTTGCAGCAGCCAGGAAATCCACGCCTGTAGCAAAGGAGGGGCAGCAGCGGGGTGCGGACTACGGGCGGTCCCAGCAGGCGGCAATGTCTCAGGAGCCACAGGACTTTTCTCCTCCTCCGCTGCTGACCATGTCTCCTGACCTGTCCTGCAGAGCGGAGGATGAAGTGGGCAGCCCCGGATCTGAGGGCGACATGGGGGTGTTTGATGAGGTCTCCCACCTCTGATGCCTGACTTCCTGGAAAACATGCAGTGCCCACAAGAACGAGGCTGGAATCCAAAAGCAGATTGTGGAGTCAAGAGACTGAACCAGAATGTGGGATTTCCTCCAAACGCCTCCTGCTCGCGCTTGTGTGTGCGTGTGTGTGTGTGTGTGCGTGCGTGGTGCGTGTGTGTGTGTGTGTGTGTGTGTGTGTGTGTGTGTGTGTGTGTGTGTGTGTGTGTTGTGTGTGTGTGAGTGTGTGCGTGCGTGCGTGCGTGCGTGTGTGTGTGTGTGTGTGTGGTGAGAGTGTGTGTGCATGTGCGTGCGTGTATGGTGTGTGTGTGTGTGTGTGTTTGTGAGTGAGTGGTGTATATATGTACGTGCGTGCGTGCGTGCGTGCGTGTGTGTATATATGTATGCGTGCGTGTGTGAGCGTGTGTATGTATGCGCGGGCGTGCGGAATTATCATCCAATGTCCCACATGATTGCTTGCCTGTACACAACCGTACCGACGCTTTTTTCGGTCTCCGAATCTTGGCAGTTGCGTTAATGTTCGTTACTCTTTGTACCGACTATAACAATAGAGGGGGGGGGGGGGGGGCGGGACACTGTGAATGTGGGGGGGGGGGGGGGACGGGACGCTGTGAATGTGGGGGGGGGGGGACGGGACACTGTGAATGTGGTGTTAGGCTCCCGGTCTGGCGTCGGGGTTTCGGGTCGCTGTGGACACCCCCATTCGAAGATTTTATTTGTTTGCTTCTTTTGTGAGTGTTTTGTCTCCTGTGAGGGCGTTGGTACCGATCCCGCCAGCCGGGATTTTTTCCGGTGGGTGGATGGACCATGGACCATCCATGGTCGGTCGAATGTTGAGTGGGGCGGCGCTGATGGTGGCTCCGGAGGCGGGATCCTCTTGTGCGAGACTCGCGACGCGTCGGCGGATCGTGAGCGCATCGCTGTGACCACTAGGCATAGGCTGTCCCGTCCACCCTCGGCGTGGGAGGACCTTGTAGCTCTAGTGGAGGATGTGAAGACGACAAAAGGAAAAAATGATAATGATAAAACGCGTTGTCTGTTACTGAGGTTGTCCCATGAACGCATGTGTGTATGTGCGCAAGTTGTTATATGCATGTGTTGGATAGAGCGAGCAAGCGAGCGGGCGAGAGAGAGATGGTTTTTTGATATTATTGTTATAATCACTGCTAGTCGTCGTAGTGAAAGTGTTGATATTGGAGGTGGTGGTGGTGGTGGGGGTGATGACGGTGGTGGTGGTGGTAGAGTGATGGTACATGGTAACAGTAATCGTGGTAGCGGTGGTGGTGGTGGTGGTGGTAGTAATAGTTGTAGTAGTAATAGTGGTAGATGGTGGTGGTGGTGGTAGTGGTAGTAGTGGTAGTAGTTGTGGTGGTAGTGGTAGTAGTGGTAGTGGTGGTGGTAGTAGTAGTAGTAGTAGTAGTAGTAGTAGTAGTAGTAGTAGTAGTAGTAGTAGTAGTAGTAGTTGTAGTGGTGGTGGTGGTAGTAGTAGTGGTAGTAGTAGTTAGTAGTAGTGGTAGTGGTAGTGATTGGTGGTGGTGGTAGAAGAAGTAGTAGTAGAAGTAGTAGTAGTATTTGTAGTAGTGGTAGAGGTAGTAGCAGTGGTGGCAGCGGTGGTGGCAGCGGCGTGAGCGAGCAGTAGTAGAGAGGGGGGTGTGGTGATGGTGGTGATGGTGGTAGTGGTAGTTTTAATGGTAGTAGTAGTAATAGTGGTGGTGGTGGTGGTGGTGGTAGTAGTAGTAGTAGTAGTAGTAGTAGTAGTAGTAGTAGTAGTAGTAGTAGTAGTAGTTAGTAGTAGTAGAATGCTGCACATAAAGGAAAGTGAAGTACTATATTAAATGGATTATGAACCAACGCGACACAGACCATTGACCATGATCGGCGTTCAAGTGTGGTTTTCCTGTGCTATGTGCACTTTTAAAGTTTTTGAATCTATTACTTGTCTTGTTACCGCCTTTTTGTTTTGCTTTTTTCTTGTACACAGTTTGCATGTTTAATGCTTATGGAGACAATCAAGGTATTTTTCTTCAGGCCATATTGGAAGAGCCATTGCTATCTGATATCCAGCTATTTTCAACTGTAATAAAAATACATGGATAGTATTTCCCTTGTATCACTAAACTGCCCAAAGGATTAGGTGATGCTAAAAAGAGACGTGATGTATTCCAGTATCTGAAGCAAAAGTCGCACTCAGTTTTTTGTCTACAAGATACACACTTTACTAAGAAAATAGAACCGTATGTGACAGGGGAGGTGGGGCTACAAGTGTATATTTTCTTCTAATAGCTCAAACTCCAGAGGAGTGGCTATAATGTTCAATAATACTTTTGAATTTAAGATAAAAGGGGTGCACAGAGACCAGGATGGGAACTTTGTGATAGTTTTATTTAGATATATGGAACAGGATCTGCTTCTTGTTAATGTTTATGGACCTAACAGAGACACTCCTGAATTTCTATTTACACTTAAAAGATGTAATTAAAAGTTTTAAAAACACGCAATGTTATCTGTGTTGGTGATTGGAACCTTGTCTTAGATCCATCCCTTGATTACAATAATTTATAAACATTTCTAACAACCTAAAGCTCGAGAAAGTGTGCTGAATATGATTGAAGAATTACAGTTGTCAGACATATGGAGGGAATACAATCTCGACTGTAAAAGATTCACTTGGAGAAAGACAAATCTTTAAAACAAAGCAGATTAGATTTTTTCCTTCTCTCTGAGTACCTTATATTTGCTGTTGAAATGCCTGATATTCACTATGGTTATCGATCAGATCATTCTATGATTAGTCTGAGATTGAAATTTGGTAAACAAAAAAAATGCATGACATACTGGAAATTCAATAACTCTCTCCTCAAAGATAATATATATACAAAGAAATTAATGAAACTATTAACAGTGTTATCGGAGAGTATGCTGTTGATCACTATGAGAAAGAACATCTGGAAGAAATTTCTGAAACCAACATAAAGTTAACAATTCCTGAAAACGTGTTTCTAGATTTTTTATGATGAAATTAGAGCAAAGACAATAGCATATGCAACAAAGAAAAAGAAGGAAAAAAGAACAAGAAGAACAAAAGCTAGAAAATCAAATCAAGGAAGTAGAGCAAAAAATAAACAAAACAGATCATGACATTCAACAATTAAATGATTTCAGTAGTGAACTAACAGCAATTAGAGGGGGTTAAAATGAAGGGTGTTCTACTCAGATCAAAAGCAAGATGGGTGGAAGAAGGAGAAAAAAATCACAAAGTATTTTTGTAATTTAGAAAAAAAGGAATTATATCAGCAAATATATGCCAAAGTTGGTTTCAAATGAGAAAGAGTTATATAGGTCTGATGATATTCTTTCGGAAGTTAAGGAATTTTATGAAGACTTATATAAAGAACGGAAAGTGAAAGAATATGAGTTTAAAGATCTAGTTTCAGAAATCCCTAAGCTATCAAGTGAAGAAAAAAAAATCGCTTGAAGGTGAGATAACATTGGAAGAAGCTGGACGGGCTCTCAGAAATATGAAACATGGGAAAAGCCCAGGCTCTGACGGGTTTACTTCAGAATTCTTCAAGGTTTTTTGGAAACGACTTGGTTCTTTTGTAGTTAGAGCTTTAAATAGATCCTTTAAAGATGGGGAATTAACAAATACACAAAAAGAAGGAATAATTACATGCATCCCTAAACATGACAACCAAAAGAATTCTCAAAAACTGGAGGCCAATATCCTTACTTAATGTTGTCTATAAAATAGGTTCATCTTGTATAGCTAATCGAATAAAAACAGTTCTTCCTAGACTCATTAATGAAGATCAGGACAGGATTTATGTCTAACAGATATATAGGAGATAATATAAGATTGTTGTATGATCTAATGAGCTACCTAAAAATGAAAAACCTTCCAGGTATGTTAATTTCCATTGATTTTGAAAAGGCTTTCGACTCTTTAAGTTGGCAGTTTATTTCAAAAGTATTTAAATCATTTGGATTTGGAAAAGATATACTTCGTTGGATTTCAACTTTCTATAGAAATATTAAGTCTACAGTAATAGTCAATGGACAGTGTTCCTCCTGGTTTAATATACACAGAGGATGCAGACAGGGTGACCCAATATCTCCATACCTATTTTTCTCTCGGCAGAAATTCTGGCAATTATGATAAGAGAAAACCCAAACATAAAAGGTATTTATGTTAATAATACAGAATACAAGTTGTCACAGTTTGCTGATGATACACAGCTGATAAATAAGGTGACAGCATATCTTTTGAACAGACCATGAAAACTTTAAACTTATTCGGAAATGTAATGGACTTTTTATGAATACAGAGAAAACAAAAGTAATATGGCTTGGGAGCAAAACTTTTCTGATGTAAGGTATATGACCCATTTAAAGTTAGACTGGAACCCCAAACAGTTCAAGATACTTGGAATATGGTTTACACCGGATTTGTCAGAATGTGAAAAACTAAATTATGATAACAAAATTACAGAAGTAAGAACTTTATTCAACATCTGGATAAAAAGGGATATTACACCTATTGGTAGAGTGGCAGTGCTAAAATCTTTAATTCTTTTCTAAACTGATTTATCTCTGGATCCTGTTACCGAATCCACCAAATGATTATATAGATATGCTTCAGAAATTGTGTTTTAAGTTTGTGTGGAAAAACAAACAAGACAGAATCTCGAGAAAAACCACAGTCAAACACATAAAACATGGAGGATTGGGAATACCATCTCTAAAACATATACTATGGGGTTAAAACTTATGTGGATAAGAAAACTTAAACTAAATAATCCTAAATGGAGTTCCATAATTGAAGTGATTTGCCCTTTTGTCAAAGATCTGGACAAATATAGTTACTTTATACCCATTAGAAGAAAATGTTCAAACACATTCTGGTTTGACACATTCACGCATACAAAATGTTTGGCAAGGAAAGTCAAAATTGTTAATTCTGAAGATCTTTTGGCTGAAAACATATTTTATAATGAAAATATTAAAGTTGGTGGAAACTTTTTTCATGTAAAGGAATGGATAGAAAAGGATATATATCGAATTGCAGATTTAGTTGACGAAAAAGGAATTTTTTTGACGTACGACCTTTTTAAGGAGAAATATGATATCAGGACAAATGTTATTACATATCTAGGCTGTGTTCAAGCAATTAAAAGGTATATTCGTACAACGGGTATTAATATGGATAATAATACATCAAACAACCTCCAAAAGGCTTTGAACTTGATTTTGACTGTTAAAAAGGAACACGCCCTTATTATGATATTCTGGTTGCAGATAACATTCTGCCAAAGTGTTGTGACAAGTGGAACAAAACAATACCAAGGGATCTTAACTGGATAAAGGTTTTTGACAAGGTGCATAAGATAAAAGAAATTAAAATGAAATGGTTCCAGATACGACTGATCCACAAAATTCTAGCTACAAATAATATTCTTGAAAAAATGAAAATTGTTGAAAATGATAAATGCACATTCTGTACTTCTGAGAAAGAAACTGTTGACCATCTATTCTATGCTTGCAGCAAAACTACTTATTTTTGGACAGAATTGCAAAACTTTTTCATAAAAATTGTGCCAATACACATGGTCTAGTGCTGTCAAAAGAACAGATTTTATTTGGATTTGATTCTCGATCAAAAGGAGATGAAATACTAGACGAAATACTAATCACTGCAAAATTTTTTTTTATACAAATGTAGAGTACAAAAAGCGGCACCTATGTTTTCGGTTTTTAGAAAGTATATGACAAAACAATATCAAATTAAAGAATATATTGCCAAACAAACATGACTTATAGTGTATTTGCAGCTAAATGGCAACATTACAAACAACTAGTTGATGATGGGTAGATACATTTTGAAGAAACTGGTTTTTTGTTTGTTTGTTTGTTTTTTGTGTTTTCTGCATTGTTTTTTTGATGTAATACGTAGCATCGCTACATTGCTTATTTTGTAAAACAACTGAAAATTCACTTGGGGTATTCTCGAATGTAATCTGTGTACTCTCTCTTATTTTCTTCTTTTTTTTCCCGACTGTTTGTTTGGTTGTATCTGTTATATCCATACTCTGAATATATTGCAAATTGTTACTCTATGTCATGCAAACAAATAGTAAAAATTGTGTGTGTTTTTGTTTTTGTTTTGTTTTTGTTTGTTTTTTGTTCTGTTTTGTTTTGTTTTTGTTTTGTTGTTGTTGTTGTTGTTTGTTTTTGTTTCTTTTGGATAACATTATAACTTGGCTCATTTGCAATGTTCAAATCATTTAGAGTGCAATGTACATTTGAATGTTTGAATCACTTAATAGTATACGATTAATTCAATTGGAAAGTTTTAATAATTTGGAATGTAGTATATATTTGGTTTATTGCAAATGTTGCTATCATTTGAAATGTAATGCATATTTGGATTATTAAAAAAAAAAAAAAAAAAAAAAAGAAAAAAAAAGAATGAGGGCTTAAGTATTTTAAAACACTTTTAAAAGGCAAACGATACAAAATTAATATGTGATATTTCGTTACAAGGTAGAACAATGAATATAGCTTTATAATCAATCAAAATCGACAACCTGACCCCAACCTGCCTAAAATGGCTCCTAGCGGAAAAGTGGATGAGGTGCTAAGCAACTCATTTCGTGGTGGAGCGTCACATATAAGCCGATATCATCTGAGCGGTTCTACGCAGAACATCTTGCACACATGTTAGAAAGTCACTTTTTGACAAAAAAAAATGTTAAGAAGCATTGGCAGGTCGAGTAGATGACATGAACATGCCCAGACTGCAATCTTCCACTTAGAGAGGGATGGACTCCGCTAAATTCAGCTTGCACAAGGCACTGATGGAGAGAGAAAAAACAACAACACAAGCAGCAACTCTTCAAGAAGTTCAGGGGGGATGTCAAGCCGGTGTGTACTGACTGCAGTGGTTCCTTCCTGAAAATGGCCCCTG
>CM060341.1:29033790-29041290 GCA_030674155.1 Stramonita haemastoma | reverse complement strand
AATGCGACTCCTTACGTGGTGGAGCGTCACAAATAATAGTAAAGCAATGCTAAGGGGGGTTAAGGAGACACATTACCAAGAATTGCAAAGCTTGATTGTAAAAGAAGAAGAAGAAGAGGAATTGCGAAGAAAAAAAAAGACGAGCTGGAGGAGGAAGAAGAAAAATAATTGCAATAAAAAGTTGCAAAGAAGCACAATTGCAAAGATGAAGAATTGTGAAGACAAAAAAGAAAAAGAAGAAGAAAAGAATGAAAAAAAAGAAAAAGAATTGCTGAGAAGAATTGCAATGACCAAGAAGAAGAAGAAGAAGAAGAAGAAGAATTGCAATGACCAAGAAGAAGAATTGCAAAGGAGAATAACTGCAAAGAAGAAGAAGAATGGCGAAGAAAAAAAGAATTGCGAAGAAAAAGAAAAACTGCAAAAAAAGAAGAAAAAAAGAAGACGAATTCTAAAGAAAAAAGGAGAAGAAGAAGAAGAAGAAGAACTGCGAAGAAGAAAAAGGATTGCAAGGAAGAAGAATTGCGACGCGTTACAATGAATTGAAAAAAAAAAGAAGAAAAAAGAGGAAAAAGAAGAACAATTGCACAGAAGATTTTCTTTTCCTTCCTCGGCTAGATCGGCAAGGTTATCAAGATCGCACACGTTAAATCCTGTTCCGCTTTTCGTAAGAGTAGGCCATCGTGTGCCGGTGGGAACAGATGACAATATTTACAAAACTGCATACACACGGGGACCGGATGAAAAAAAGCACATGATTGCTTATTCTGTTATCCTCGATATAAAAGAATAAATAAATAAATAAATAAATAAATAAATAAATAAATAAATAGGTTCCCCAATGGTGAGACTTTTAATTGTTTATTGTATTCTTTTATATCGAGGAGAATGCAATAAGCACTCATGCGCTTTTTTTTACATCCAGTCCCCATGTGTATGCAGTTTTGTGAAATATGTCATCTGTTCCCACTGGCACACGATGGCCTACTCTTACGAAAAGCGGAACAGGATTTAACGTGTGCGCAAGGTGTTCTGCATGCGTTCGCACACGGGGCCTCGGTTTATAGTCTCATCCGAAAGACTTTCAGAGTATGGGACTGTTTCTGCTCACCATGAGTGAAGCTACAGTCCATGCTGGTTATGCTCGTGTGTCCGTTGAAAAAAAGGTAAAGGTGTCCCATACATATTTATTTATTCATTTATTTATTTTATATCGAGGATAACAGAATAAGCAATCATGTGCTTTTTTTCATCCGGTCCCCGTGTGTATGCAGTTTTTGTAAATATTGTCATCTGTTCCCTATGGCGAACGTAGGGCAGCGAGGCATCAGAGACCTCAGCTTCTCCAGGGGCCAGCATGTTGAAGACGGCGCCCATCTCCTCTCCCTCGCTGCTTTACCTTCCCTGACCCTAAAGAGGGCAGGTACCCATTTATAGCTGGGTGAACTAGGGGGACTGTACTGAAGCCAAGGCGCGCAAACGGTCACCTATCAAACTGGTAACCACGCTCGGTGCTGCTTAACTTGACTTGGGAAAAGCGAGCGCTCTGACCACTTAGCTATCCCGCCCCCATAATAATAGTAATAATAACAATAACAATATTGATAACAGTATAATAATTGTATTAATAATAAATGGAATTTATACAGCACTTTTACTTGAAAAAACAGAATCGTTCAAAGCGTTTCAGACAGCGTAATCCCACGACAATAATTTCTTTCTGTACATCAACAAGGGGAAGCTATTTCTGCACAGTACAACTGGCTGAGCGATTGCCTCTCTTGCCGCTTCTTCTGTTCTGGTTATTTCCGGTGATTTTGCATGGAGATGAAAGGGAGATTATTTTGTTTTGTTGACAGCCGGCATGGACTTTATATTTTCTTTCCCCTTACAGTTATGTTTGTTAGAATTTCGCCGAGAGAATTGTGTGGCATAAAGCCTTTTTGTGGTAATATCTGTTTGCAAAGCTCTCTCTCTCTCTCTCTCTCTCTCTCTCTCTCTCTCTCTCTCTCTCTCTCTCTCTCTCTCTCTCTCTCTCTCTCTCTCTCTTGCTTTGTTTATTTTTTTGTTTTGTTTTGTTTTTGTTTCATTATTCAAATCAAAATCATCATTGATTCTTACTTCATATTTTGTTTCTGAATGAGTGCCTTTTTATAACATTACCTTAATATTGTATCTCTGTCGTATTCCTTACCTGTTGTTGTTGTTCTTTCCCCTCTTTTATCAAAATCTTATGTTTTATGGGACTTATTTTGATGATAGATGGTGGTGGATTGATGTTTCTAGTCATTTAACCTCATCATATTCTCATGTTTACTCTTTAATTATTGCGCCCTTTCTTTGTTTGTTTTGTTTTTGTTTGTTCTTTGTTTTTCTTGCTTTTTTTATTCAACTCAAAATCATCATTGATTCTTACTTCTCATTTTCGTTTCTGAATCAGTGACTTTTATAACATTACCTTAATATTGTATCTCTGTGTTAATTCTTGCCTGTTGTTTGATGCTTGGTATGGTTCCTTACTTTTGGTATTTGGATCATTATAATTGTTGATTTTATTTATATTTTTATTGGCAGTATCTCTCCCCCCCTCCAATATTAGTTTAAAAAAAGTTTCCCCCCGTTTATCCAAATGTATGATTTATATCACATGTATAACTTTTGACAGATGGTGGTGGATTGATGTTTCCAGTTGTTTATTTCATCTTGTTCTCTTGTTTGCTCTTTACCTATTAACACTTTTCTATTCTTCCATAATCAAAATCTTTTTATTGTGACTTCTGATTTTGTCTTCTGATCGAGTGCATTTTTATTACCTTACCATATATAGTGTCCTTATTCTTGTGTGTTGCTTGGTACTGCGTAAAATGTTATTGTTTAGTATCTTTTCATCTTGATGTATCCCTGAAAAGGGCGGGGACTGGATGTAAAAAAGCACACGAGTGCTTATCTATTATCCTCGAATAAAATACTTTGCCTTGCCTTGCCTTGCCTTGCCTTGCCTTCTCTCTCTCTCTCTCTCTCTCTCTCTCTCTCTCTCTCTCTCTCTCTCTCTCTCTCTCTCTCTCTCTCTCTCTCTCTCTCTCTCTCTCTCTCTCTCTCTCTCTCTAGGTAAAGAAAAAAGAGGAAAAAGAAGAACAATTGCACAGAAGATTTTCTTTTCGTTCCTCGGCTAGATCGGCAAGGTTCCCCAATGGTTCCCCCAGTTCACCCAGCTATAAATGGGTACCTGCCCTCTTTAGGGTCAGGGAAGGTAAAGCAGCGAGGGAGAGGAGATAGGCGCCGTCTTCAACATGCTGGCCCCTGGAGAAGCTGAAGTCTCTGATGCCTCACAATATTTACAAAAACTGCATACACACGGGGACCGGATGAAAAAAAAGCACATGATTGCTTATTCTGTTATCCTTGATATAAAACAAATAAATAAATAAATAAGTAGGTATGGGACACCTTTACCTTTCTAGTTTTTAAAAAAATATTTTAAAATTCCCCTTTTATCCAAATGTATGATTTATATTACATGTACAATTTTTGATAGATAGTGGTGGATTGATGTTTTCGGTTGCTTATTTCATTTTGTTCTCTTGTTTGCTCCTTATCTACTAACGCTTTTCTTTTTTCCATAATCATTTTTTTTTATTGTGACTTCTGATTTTTGTCTTCTGAAAGAGTGCATTTATTACCTTATCATATATAGTGTCCTTTATTCTTGTGTGTTGTTTGGTACTGCGTAAAGTCTTAGGGTTTGGTATATTTTTAACTTGATGTATCCCTGAAAAGGGCGGGGACTGGATGTAAAAAAGCACACGAGTGCCTATCTATTATCCTCGAATAAAAGACTTTGCCTTGCCTTGCCTTGCCTTGCCTTCTCTCTCTCTCTCTCTCTCTCTCTCCTCTCTCTCTCTCTCTCTCTCTCTCTCTCTCTCTATATATATATATATATATATATATATATATATATACTGGGCTGCTCTCTTCGCAGCTGTCCCTTCAATTCTAATCTGTTTGACTTATTTCATTATAATTAGTATATCTGTTCTGACATTAATGTTCCTGTCAGTTAGGGATTATGTGTTTGTTGAATACATAGGCCTTATCTTTTTTTTTTTTTTTTTTTTAGTGATTATCAATGTTTCTAGCAGGTTTTATGCATCTGTTGAATGCATACGTATACCTATTTCCTTTCTTAAATCATAGGTTGAACTTTTATTGTTGGTGATGGTGGCTTTTTTCTTTTGTTATATATATATATATATATATATATATATATATATATATATATATATATATATATATATATATATATATATTTTTTTTTTTTTTTTTTTTAAATTTATTTATTTATTTTTTTTATTTATTTTTATTTTTTTATTTTTTTTTTGGGGGGGGGGGGGGCGTCTTGTTTGCTTGTTTTTTGTTCATTTATTTTTTTTGGCCTTTTTTTTGCTTCCATAAAGTGCTTGACAAGTCAGGCCCGGCGCAACCGACTTCGACGTGGGAGGAGACTTGTTATCTTTTAAGTCTTTCTGGGAAAAACGGAAAATGGACCAAGAAGGCAGAACATAGACACGAAGGAGGAGGTGACAGGAAGAAAATGGACAAGGCAGAAACAAAGAGAGGGATAAAGAAGGAGGAATTTCCAGCACAGAATTTCTGACTGGCTCTCTGCATCACCAACTGGGGAACATAACAAGTTATTGTCATCTCTTCTGTCTTTGCCCAAGCCAAAAATTCTGTCAGTTTTTTTTTTATATCAGCAAATTGCAAAACCTTACGCTATTTATATTGTTGTTATTTTGTAATTTTGTCATGTAACTTAAGGTTGTCTTCAGCCATAAAAACAACTCTTACAAAATGCTTTGAAGTCTGGATGTGGCTGCCTAAAATATAATGATATGGACAAGTACTTGAACGTGCTACACAGGAAAACTTCTCGTAATAGAATGGACATGTGAAATGTTCCTGCACAACACCTCAGTAGGGTACAGTCAGACTACTACGATGTGCCCTTTAATATAAGCAGAATTTCCATGAAATACATTCTACATATGTGACGCTCCACCACAAAATAAGTCGCTTAGCACCTGACCCTTACCCACTTTTCCGCTAGGAGCCATTAAAGACATAGGGAGGGAGGGGGGGGGGGGGTTCAGGTTGTCAATTTTGAGATTTTGATTGATTATAAAACTATAGCCATTATTTTACCTTATAATGAAATATCAAGGCATAATTTTGTTTCCTTTTGCCTTTAAACATGTTTTTTAAAATACTCAAACTTTCATTCTGACCACTTATTTTAATCCTAAGCCGATTTCTCATTTTGTCATATCCTGCAGTCTGTCATTTCAAGTTGTAATAACTTTTGACGCAATTGTCCAATTTTCAATCTGTTTTTGTACTCTAAAGTAATTTTATTGCAGATTATTAATAGTCATAACTAAAAGACTGATCTCTGGTGCAATGCGACTCATGTGGTGGAGCGTCACATTTCACCGTGAAGACTAAATGTCTGTAACGAAGGCTTTTCAACCACCACCCAAGGAAACAGAGCCTTGCAATATTCGCAGGTAGGTGTGTCTCAATTTAGTAACACAATGCTGCGACACAGCCGGATCTGATCGCATGGGAGATAATCTACTTACCGCCCTTCATCACATTCTCAATCAATGTACTCTTAAGGGTCTCACGGGGCTTTTTGTATGTGTAATATAAGTGAGATGGAACGCAAGAGTCTAGGTGATCTTTCGGATGTTAACCTTGGAAACATTCGACAACAAAGAACAATTATCATCTTTGAAAGACGAATGAGTAGAAAAAGCAATGTATAGTTAGTTTGTTTATTTATTTATTCTTTTATATCAAGGATAATGGAATAAGCACTCAACCAGTCCCCGTGTGTATGCAGTTTTGTAAATCCTGTCATTCGTTCCCACCGGCACACGATGACCTTCTCTTGCGAAACAGGATTTACGGTGTGCGCAAGATGTTCTACGTGCGTTCGCACACGGGAGCCTCGGTTTATAGTCTCATCCGAAGGACTTTTGTGGAGAGTGGAGTCAGCACTGACGTTAACTCCATGGGAAAATCCCCGCGAACTGGAATCGAACCCGGATCGTCAAATTGCGAGCGCAATGTTCTGACAACTTGGCTATCCCACCCCCCCTCCCCCTTGTACATGATAAGTCCAGTAATATTAATGGAACAAAAATGTGTGTTTCAAGAGGTAAAGAAATGCTATCGTCAGTAACTGTGCTCACTAAGTTAAGACAATAGTGGATCAGTGGTCTAGAGGTAACACGCCCGTCTAAAAAGCGAAAAGTCCGGCTCGGAGTGTGCGGTGGTTCGAATCTCGTTTGGGCCCCAATCTCCCTCCCCATCCATTAGACCATGAGTGGTGGTCTGGGTGCTAGTCTTTCGGATGAGACGATAAACCGAGGTCCTGTGTGTAACACATCCTTATTTAGCGCACGTAAAAGAACCTCACGGCAACAAGAGGGTTGTCTCTATCAAAGTTCTGTAGAAAAAAAACACTGATAGGGAAACATATACACTTTGCAGAAAGGAAAAAAAAAATGAGTAGGCACTGCACTTGCGGCGACGCGCTCTCTTCGGGGAGAGCAGCCCGAATTTTACCCAGAGAAATCTGTAGTGACATAAACTGATATAAAAAAGGTAAATGTGTCCTATAACCTAGGCGGTCGTAGGGGAACGAGGCATGAGAGACCTCAACTTCTCTAGAGGCCAGGATATCGATGGTGGTGCCCATCTCCTCTTCCTTGCTGCTTTACCTTCCCTGACCCTAAAGAGGGCAGTTGCCCATTTACAACTGGGTGAACTGGGAGGGACTGTACTGAAACCAAGGCGCGCAAACGGTCACCCATCCAACTGGTGACCACGCTCGACGCTGCTTAACCTGACTTGGGTAAGTGAGTGCTCTGGCCGCTTCGGTATCCCGCCTCAATAAATGAATGAATGAATGAATGAATGAATGAATGAATGAATAAATAAATAAATAAATAAATAAATAAATAAATAAATAGTAAGCCATTGAAGGTAGGAACACACCCATCCTTTTCCACTTCAAGACTCAGGACTGTGTTCAGCTTGCTCATTGAGATCTCGCAGTGAAAAGGACCGACCCCACTGCCTCACAAACCGTTGCAGGTGGGTGTGTGTGTGTGTGTGTGTGTGTGTGTGTGTGTGTGTGTGTGTGTGTGTGTGTGTGTGTGTGTGTGTGTGTGTTGATTTTTTAATTGTTTGTAAATAAATAGATAAATCAATGAAAAATGTAAAAAGCCATCATTACCTCACCAGAGGAAAGAAGTGTACCCACCAGCAGCCAAGATTCTCTGTTAGCCTTGAATAAAAATAAGACCCTGATGAACAGAACAATGAACACATTTTATTTATAGAGGGTAATAGAATAAGCATAACAATTGCTTTTTTGTTTTGGTTTTACATCGAGCCCTCTGGGGGAAAAAAGAAGAGGAAAATCAAACAAAAGTA